>SJYV01017721.1:283483-319581 GCA_006410875.1 Neotragus pygmaeus
AATATTGCATAGGAACCTGAAATGTCAGGTCCATGAATAAAGGCAAATTGGAAATTGTCAAACAGGAGATAGCAAGAGTGAACGTCGACATTCTAACAATCAGTGAACTAAAATGGACTGGCATGTGTGAATTTAACTCAGATGACCATTATATCTACCACTGTGGGTATGAATCCCTCAGAAGAAATGGAATAGCCATCATGGTCAACAAAAGAGTCCAAAATGCAGTACTTGGATGCAATCTCAAAAATGACAGAATGATCTCTGTTCGTTTCCAAGGCAAACCATTCAATATCACAGTAATCCAAGTCTATGCCCCAACCAGTAGTGCTGAAGAAGCTGATGTTGAACGGGTCTATGAAGACCTACAAGAGCTTTTGGAACTAACACCCAAAAAAGATGTCATTTTCATTATAGGGGACCGGAATGTAAAAGTAGGAAGTCAAGAAATACCTGGAGTAACAGGCAAATTGGGCCTTGGAATGTGGAATGAAGCAGAGCAAAGACTGATAGAGTTTTGCCAAGATAATTCACTGGTCATAGCAAACACCCTCTTCCAGCAACACAAGAGAAGACTCTACACATGGACATCACCAGATGGTCAACACTGAAATCAGATTGATTATATTATTTGCAGCCAAAGAAGGAGAAGCTCTATACAGTCAACAAAAACAAGACCAGGAGCTGACTCGCTCAGATCATGAACTCCTTATTACCAAATTCAGACTTAAACTGAAGAAAGTAGGGAAAACTGCTAGACCATTCAGTTATGACCTAAATCAAATCCCTTATGATTATACAGTGGAAGTGAGAAATAGATTGAAGGGCCTAGATCTGATAGATAGAGTGCCTGATGAACTATGGAATGAGATTTGTGACATTGTCTAGGAGACAGGAATCAAGACCATCCCTATGGAAAAGAAATGATAAAAAGCAAAATGTCTGTCTGGGGAAACCTTACAAATAGCTGTGAAAAGAAGAGAAGCAAAAAACCAAGGAGAAAAAGAAAGATATAAGCATCTGAAGGCAGAATTCCAAAGAATACCAAGAAGAGATAAGAAAGCCTTCTTCAGCGATCAGTGCAAAGAAACAGAGGAAAAGAACAGAATCAGAAAGACTAGAGATCTCTTCAAGAAAATTAGAGATATCAAGGGAACATTTCATGCAAAGATGGGCTCGATAAAGGACAGAAATGATATGGACCTAACAGAAGCAGAAGATATTAAGAGATGGCAAGAATACACAGAAGAACTGTACAAAGAAGATCTTCACGATCCGGGTAATCATGTTGGTGTGATCATTCATCTAGAGCTAGACATCCTGGAATGTGAAGTCAAGTAGGCCTTAGAAAGCATCACTACGAAGAAAGCTGGTGAAGGTGATGGCATTTCAGTTGAGCTGTTTCAAATCCTGAAAGATGATGCTGTGAAAGTGCTGTAGTCAATATGCCAGCAAATTTGGAAAACTCAGAAGTGGCCAAGGACTGGAAAAGGTCAGTTTTAATTCCAATCCCAAAGAAAGGCAATGCCAAAGAATGTTCAAACTACCGCACAATTGCACTCATCTCACATGCTAAGTAAAGTAATGCTCAAAATTCTCCAAGCCAGGCTTCAGCAATATGGAAATGGTGAACCCCCTGATGTTTAAGCTGGTTTTAGAAAAGGCAGAGGAACCAGTGATCAAATTGCCAACATCCCCTGGATCATGGAAAAAGCAAGAGAGTCCCAGAAAAACATCTCTTTCTATTTTATTGACTATGCCAAAGACTTTGACTGTGTGGATCACAATAAAATGTGGAAAATTCTGAGAGAGATGGGAATACCAGACCACCTGACCTGCCTCTTGAGAAATCTGTATGCAGAACAGGAAGCAACAGTTAGAACTGGACTTGGAAAAACAGACTGGTTCCAAATAGGAAAAGGAGTACGTCAAGTCTGTATATTGTCACCCTGCTTATTTAACTTATATGCAGAGTACATCATTAGAAACCCTGAACTGGAAGAAACACAAGCTGGAGTCAAGATTGCTGCGAGAAATATCAATAACCTCAGATATGCAGATGACACCACTCTTATGGCAGAAAGTGAAGAGGAACTAAAAAGCCTCTTGAGGAAAGTGAAAGAGGAGAGTGACAAAGTTGGCTTAAAGCTCACCATTCAGAAAACGAAGATCATGGCTTCCGGTCCCATCACTTCATAGGAAACAGATGGAGAAACAGTGGAAACAGTGTCAGACTTTATTTTTTGGGGGCTCCAAAACCACTGCTGATGGTGATTGCAGCCGTGAAATTCAGAGACGCTTACTCCTTGGAAGAAAAGTTATGACCAACCTAGATAGTATTTTCAAAAGCAGAGACATTACTTTGCCGACTAAGGTCCATCTAGTAAAGGCTATGGTTTTTCCAGTAGTCTTGTATGGATGTGAGAGTTGGACCTTGAAGAAGGCTAAGCTCCAAAGAATTGATCTTTTGAACTGTGGTGTTGGAGAAGACTCTTGAGAGTCCCTCCATTCTGAAGGCGATCAGCCCTGGGATTTCGTTGGAAGGAATGATGCTGAAGCTGAAACTCCAGTACTTTGGCCACCTCATGCAAAGAATTGACTCATTGGAAAAGACTTTGATGTTGGGAGGGATTGGGGGCAGGAGGCGAAGGGGACGACAGAGGATCAGATGGCTGCATGGCATCACTGACTCGATGGACACAATTCTGAGTGTACTCCGGGATTTGGTGATGGACAGGGAGGCCTGGCATGCTGCGATTCATGGGTCGCAAAGAGGCAGACACAACTGAGCGACTGAACTGGACTGATATGAATTTGTGTTTGAGGAAAATATTGAATCCATAATATTCTATCTCCAAAACCTCCTGTCTTTTCTGTTTTCTCCTCAGTGTTCATGGTTCAAGCTAATTTTCTACAAACTTACTGGTAAAAGGATTCCCATGTGGCATCAGTGGTAAACAATCCACCTGACAATTCAGGGAACATAAGAGACCCAGGTTCAGTCTCTGGGTTGGGAAGATCCCCTGAAGGAGGAAGTGGAAACCCACTCTAGTATTCTTGCCTGGAAAAGCCTATGGAGAGAGGAGCCTGGTTTCGAAGAGTTGGACATGACACAGCACATAAGCACCAATTTTATTTACTGTTAAAAAGAATCCCATCTTGTGATTGGGAGGGGAATTACACTGCTTTTTGTCTAAATAGACCCAATAGCTAATTCTAAATGCATTTATTTTCTGTAGTTTTTTTTTTTTCTTATTTTATGATGATCCTGATGTTCTCCACCATCCTGAAGCTTTTGGCTTGATAGAGCAGTGAAAGCCTGGCAAATACAACTGGTTTTAATTTGTGAGTTAGCTAAATTTATTTTAAGTACAGAGACGGACACTTATTCTAGCTAGTTAAATTAATGAGGCAAATTATTGGAAGATTCTGAGGCTTCAGGCATAACATAAGAAATTAGCTGAATTATCATAGCTAAGGATGTGATGAAACCAGTTCTCTCCAAGGTAATTCAGCAGTAGAAATTCATGGATCTTCTCACCAAAATTCAAAAAAAATGAATTTCATATACAGTGATATTTCATTCTATTTTCACTAATGGCAAATATTAAACATGTATTTTTTTTTAATTTTACATCTGGTACATTTGGCTAAGTTACCCACCCACCCCTGAGTTCATCACCAATATTCAACAGGACTATTTGGCATATGGCCTCTGTATTGGGGGCTAATCTAAAAAATGAAGCAATCAGCTGAGCTTCAAGGGAAGACCACGAATTATCTATATTGACTGCAAAGAATTTTAAACATAAAAGAAGAATGTGAGAAGGCAGTGAATAATTAAAAACAGTACATTTAGAGACAGCTATTGTGAGAAGCTCAAAGCAAAAATATCTAAAGGATTGCATCCCTTTTTATTTCAATATTTAATATCACAGACATTATTACCACAAAATATTCTCAACATTAGACAAGGAATTATGCAGTTAGGCACAATATAAGTTTCTTTCATGGTTGGAAGAGATAGGGTAAACATATTCAATTTTCCCACACTTCACCCAGTCTTTTAACAAATCCCTCTAGGTTTTACCCCAATTAACATAATTTCCTACTTCTTTGCTCTGCAAAATGGATTTTGAGTATGTTCAGCCTTTAGAGGAATCCATGTCAGTATGTCTAGTGTAATGCAACAAAATTTTCACAGGAGGGTCAACTCTCAAAACCTGCCAAGTGAGGTACTTGGATTATCTCACTCATTACAGCATTTGGTACCAATTTTAGGATCTATTAGTACAGCTTGTGTGTATTCATGCAAAACAATATATGACCATAGGATCCTAGGGTTTCTTCTTTTTTCAGGACTTGTATTTTCCACATTTTCCATGTAATTTCAATTTTGTGACTTATTTTTTATCATTGTCTGAGAAAAATGCTGCATTTAGTTGTTACTTGAATATTTTCAATCCAGTCTATAATCTATATGACTTTATCTATCTAATCTCCTTTAAATAAAAAACTAGAACAGTAGTATCTAATACAGTAGCCACTAGTCAAATATAGCTATTAAGCATTTGAAATGTGGCTAGTCTGATAAAATGTGCTATAAATGTAAACTATTCTGAAGACAGTATGAAAACATCTTAATAATCTTTGATTTAATGCTGAAATAATATTTTAGAAATATTGGTTTAAATAAGATATATTATTAAGATTCCACCTCCTTCTTCACTGTCATACTATGCTATATTTTAAAAGGTAGTACTTAAATTTTTTAAAATTATATATAATATTCCATTATTTTTATATTGGACAGTACTAGTCGAGTTAAAGAATTTATTATGCAAATGTCTAAAGCAAATGCCTTTCTAAATAGAGAAAACTCTGAATTATTGTTAATAAAATGTTATTTATATAATAGGTTCATAATTTTTTCTGCTGAAAACAATATTGTCAGTATGTCTTTCACAATTATGGTTTAATCATCTTATAAGTTGTGTACTCAAATGTTATCAATATCAGTAAGAGTATAATTCTATTCTCCACTAAGGAAAATATTAAAACTGAGACATTATTATTATTATGTAAGTTGTTCTATTAAGTCATTTTTCTACTTAAAGATGCATATTTTTATAGTGGCGTCAACCTCAAGGCATTTCTTCCTTTGAGAAAATTCCGACTCATTGTACTTGCCTCTCCTTCACCTGTCCATTGTAGAACAACTATAGTATGAATTTATACATATGAACTAGTGGGTTATTTCAATGCCTCTTATTTGGAAGTGGACAAAGAATAGACTAGATAAGTGACTCTTCAGTGTTCCATTTGCACAGAGGGGTGCAATTATATTGTTATGGATTAAATAGTTATGTTTAACCAAAGTTTATATAAAATACTAAAGCTCGAACAGCACACACACAAGGTGACAGTATTTGGAGATACAGCATTTGTGAAGTAACTAGAGTTATTAGGTTATTAGTGGAATCCTATTGTGGGACTACTGTCTTTATAGGAGAGAACAGAGAAATTCCTTTCAGTCTCTCTCTCTCTCTCTCTCTCTCTCTCATGTGCAAGCCACCAGAACTCTCACCAAAAACCTTCCATGCTGGCATGCTGATCTCAGAAGCATAGCTTCCCAACTGAGAGAAACAAATTTCTGCTGTTAAACCATTTAATTTGTGGTATTTTATATGGCAGCCTGAGCTAAGACATATAGTAGTAGAATTCATAATAAATATCATTTATAATAAGTCCTCTAGTGTTAAACACTCAAGAAACTGCCGATAATTAGCTGGATTTCAGAAATGCCTTCATTATCATTTAGTGAAACTAAATTTAATCATTAAACTTAATTAGTTAGGATTGCATATATTTTCCTGGGAAATTTATGAAAATATTTCTACCCCTTTAACAAAGTATTTGAAACAAGTTAGTTTCTCATAGTATTAGATGACTTTTTTCTTAATTTTACACAATTCAAGTAGCCAAAAACGTGTTATAAACACCATATTCTTTTTTTTTTTTTAATTTATTAATTTATTTATTTTTAAATTTAACTTTACAATACTCTATTGGGTTTGCCATACATCGACATGAATCCACCACAGGTACACACAAGCTCCCAATCCCGAATCTCCCTCCCACCTCCCACCCCCCAACGTCTCTCTGGATCATCCCCGTACACCAGCCCCAAGCATCCTGCATCCTGTATCAAATAGAGACTGGTGATTCGTTTCTTACATAACAGTATATATGCTTCAGTGCCATTCTCCCAGATCATCCCGCCCTCTCCTACTCCCTCTGAGGCCAAAAGTCCATTGTCTATGTCTGTGTCCTTTTGTTGTCACACATACAGGGTCGTCCTTACTATCATTCTAAATTCCGTATATATGTGTCAGTATGCTGTATTGGTGTTTTTCTTTCTGGCTTACTTCACTCTGTATAATAGGCTCCAGTTTCATCCATCTCATTAGAACTGATTCAAATTTATTCTTTTTAATGGCAGAGTAATACTCCATTGTGTATATATGCCACAGCTTGCTTATCCATTCATCTGTTGATGGACATCTAGGTTGTTTCCATGTCCTGGCTATTATAAACAGTGCTGCGATGAACATTGGGGTACATGTGTCTCTTTCAATTCTGGTTTCCTTGGTGTGTATGCCCAGCAGTGGGATTGCTGGGTCATAAGGTAGTTCTATTTGCAACTTTTTAAGGAATCTCCACACTGTTTTCCACAGTGGCTGTACTAGTTTACATTCCCACCAACAGTGTAAGAGGGTTCCCCTTTCTCCACACCCCCTCCAGCATTTATTGCTTGTAGACTTATATTTTTACTACTTAATAATCATTAAGTTTTTTATTTCCAAGAAATCCTTTCACAAATTTGCTTATTAGACTGAAATTTCTCTATACCTTTATGTTTTTCCAGGATTTGAATATGTTTTGGACCACTGTCATGTCCATATCTATCTGCTTGACTAGATTCCCTCCTTGGGAAGAAAAAAAAAAAAAAGATGAACTATTTAATATAGAAATCTTATAAACTTAATAATCTGGTTAGTCAGGTAAAAATAGTCAAGTTTAGT
The DNA here is from genome assembly GCA_006410875.1 of Neotragus pygmaeus. Lineage (NCBI taxonomy): Eukaryota > Metazoa > Chordata > Mammalia > Artiodactyla > Bovidae > Neotragus > Neotragus pygmaeus. Next base: position 290,569 of record SJYV01017721.1, read on the forward strand.
CAAAAAACACAAATTTAATTTATGTATATACCTTCATTTCTCTGCACATATACACTCAGACTTGATTCTAATTAATTAGATAATCAGTCTACAGTAAGTTAATTTTGAAATATTTCAAATATACATGCATGCTCAATCATGTCTGACTCTTTGTGACCATGTGGACTGTAGCTCACCAATCCCCTCTGTCCTGGGATTTCCCAGGCAAGAATACTGGAATGGGTTGCCATTTCCTTCTCCAAGGGTATCTTCTTGACCCATTGATGGGACCTGAGACTCCTGTATCTCCTGTTTGGTAGGCAGATTCTTTACCACTGAGTCCCCAGGGAAGCCCATTTCAAATATGCTATTGAATAAATTACTATGCCTTTAATGGAAAGACTTTTACTAATTTCTTAGGAAAAAAATTTTTTCACAATTATTCCTTCATTTTCTCCAAATGAAAACATAAAAAACTTGAACAAAGTTGAAATTTCAAAAATTATCTTGCCATGAAAGATTATTACTTTTTTATGATTCCTAATCTTTACCTAATATTTACTTGTTCTTTATGATAGTGTCAAACAGAAGCATTATTTTTATGAGGAGAGGAAATTCCCAGAAGTGTTTTACAAATTGATTCTGCAAACTGTAATTCATAAGAGGTGACATCTCCTGTAATTGCATCTGAGTATTCTCTTATGTGTCTTCTGCCAGGAATATATTTGATCACACTTGTTGCCCCTAGCTAGTCTTTAGTATTTTTTTTTTTCTGGCCCAGATCTCAACTTTGAAAACCAATAAATTTTTTATACATGGAACTGTCTTTTTTTATCTTTCTTATTGCTATGTTCATTGGTCTTCTAATGGTTGAGTGGATCCCCTTGGTGTGATTGTTATTAGTACGTCTTTCAAACAGGTGTTAAAGACAAGATTAAACAGTCTTCCATAATATGAGGCCAAAGACATGAATCCTTTACTTTGATTTTAAAACCAGAAGGATATTAAATCTATTTCTCTTTGGCAAGGAAGCCTTAGTATCCAAAATCTCACTTGAGCCACATTCTGCCAAAGATCAAGTATTCAATGGATTAAAATCAAACAAACGAAAACTCCAAAAACAGCCCCATAGTGAGATACTAAAGAAAACACTGTTTGTTTGTTTTTCCCCTTTGCTCTAGTGAAATTTTAGTGCCTCTAACGTTCTTCCAGTGTAGGAGTCAGGTTTTTAGATGTCAAGTTGCATCATAAAGTAATTTATTTTTCAATTATGCACAGGAAGCTTATATAATAAACATATTGAAAAGAAATGAAGATCCTAAATTTCTATTAATACGTCTAAATCTAGCCTTCTCTCTTCTCTATATTAATTCAGTGATCCATGTATCTTCAGATAGGGCAAAACAAGTTCATTAATACTGAAGAGTTGACACAGTTGCTTATTATTTTCATACATATTCATGTGAAATCAGAATTTAAGAGTGATTTCAAAACTATGTGTTATATTCTCTTACTGCTTGCAATGACAGTAAATCAGTTTCAAAAATTGGCTTCATTTCAACATTGAATTGAGAACTAATATTTTGCTTTATAATTCTGTAAATTTCCTTTCCCTACAATAAAAATCTTTTATCTTTTCCACAATAATTTTCTGTGCAGAAAACTGCATATCTGGCAACCAGTTAGAGACTGCTTTACTATACAGCCCCGAAATTTCGTGTTTAAAAATGGAAAAACAACAACAACAACAAAACTCTAAATAGAATCCAATGTAAATTTCTATTTCAGTAATTTTCTTCTTTCTATTTTGAGTATGTGTTAAATTTTTGACAATGTGTCAAACAATTGTAAATCCTTTTGTCCATGTAAATTAGCATTAAGATACAGTCATTTTTGTTGGTTATAGAATAGAAGCCAAACAAATATCTTCAATTAGTTTACTGATAATCTGGGTAGCTATGGGACTGGCCAAAGGTGAGTTCAACCAGGACCAGAACACAGTTTCTGTAGGTTTCACTTTTTCTTAATTTGTTAGTTAAAAGTGAAGAGTGAGAATTAAATACTTACCTTTACAAGGTAAACTGTGAAAGCATATTTTTTTATAACATTAATTTTAATTCTAGCAATTGAAGCTATACAGAGTATGCTTTATAAACTTCATGGGGTTCTTGTACACTTTCAATAAAATGACAACTACATTAAAACTTAGTATCATGAAATCAGGGATATACTTTGAATTATTTAAACACAATATAGAGAAATAAAAATGAAATCAGAAGCCATCCACAGTTATACTCCTGCTGCTGTTGCTAAGTCGCTTCAGTCAGGCCCGACTCTTTGCAACCCTATCATATTCTGCTTGGCTCCTGTATCCATGGTATTCTCCAGGGAAGAATAGAATTGGTTGTCATATTCTCCTTTAGAGGACTTTCCCAGCCCAAGGATAATACCATTAGCACCACGTGGGAAACTCATCCACAATTATATTAATTGTCAATTAAAAGTGTTACCACTTTCTACTTGATATAATAGGTGATATCTAGTAGGGTATACTAGAAGTTATTTCAGATTCTCATCCTGCTATACTCTATTGGGAAGGTTTTCCAAATAAGGTCAGGGGGTAGATCATATCTTCATGAAAGTTGGTATAGAGGGAACATATTTCAACATAATGAAAGCTATTTGTGAGAAATCCACAGCCAATATAATATTCAATGTTGAAAAGCTGAAAGCTTTCTCACTAAAATCTGGAAAAAGACAAAAATACCCACTTTCATCACATCCCTTCAGCATAGTTTTGTAAGTCTTAGCCACAACAATCAGGTATATAAAAGAAGTAAAGGCTATTCAAATTGGTATGGAAGAGATAAAACTGTCATTATACATAGATGACATACTATATAAAGAAAACCCTAAATATTTTACACAAAATCTACCAGTACTGATAAATGAATTTGGCAAGGTAACAGGATATAAGAGTAACATATAGTCGTTAGCTGCATTTCTTTACAGTAACAATGAAATATCAGAAAAGAAATGTAACCACACAACACCTTTTAAAGTTGCATTAAAAAATACTTAGGAATGAATCTCACAAACTGGGCAAAAGACATATGCTGAAAACTACAAAACATTAATAAAGGAAATTGATGATTCAAAGAAATAGAAAGATACCACATGGACTGGAAGAAATAATATTGTTTACATGGTTATAATATCCAAACCAATCTGAAGGTTTAATGCAATGCCTATCAAAATACCCATGATAGTTTTTCACAGAACTAAAACAAAATCTTAAGTTTCATATGAAACCATAAAAAACCCAGACTGCCAGAGACATTCTGAAGAAGAAAATAATAAAGCAGGAGACATAATCCTCCTAGACTTAATAATACAAAGCTACATTCATCAAAACAGTATGTTATTGGCACAGAAACAGACATATGGTCAAAGGAACAGTACAGAGAATCCAAAAATAAAACACACACAAACCTATAGACAGCTAATCTTCAACAAAGGAAGCAAGAATGTGCAATGGGAAAAAGAGTCTCTTCAGCAAGTGGAGCTGGGGAAGTTGGACAGACACATGTAAATCAATGAAGCTAGAACACAACCCCACACCATACAAAAAAAATTAAATCAAAATAGTTTAAAGGCTTAATTAAAGATGAGATATCATAAAACTCCTAAAAGACAACATAGGCAAAATATTCTCTGACGTGTACACCTGTGGTGGATTCATGTTGATGTATGGCAAAGCCAATAGAGTATTGTAAAGTAAAATAAAGTTAACAAAAAAAGAATTATTTAAACTGAAAATAAATAAATAAATAAATAAAATCAGTCCCTCAAGGCAATAGAAATAAAAGCAAAAATGGGGCTTAGTCAAAGTTACATACTCTTGCAAAGAAAAGGAAACCATAAACAACAAAAGACAGCTACAGNCAAAAAAAGAATTATGTAAACTGAAAATAAATAAATAAATAAATAAAATCAGTCCCTCAAGGCAATAGAAATAAAAGCAAAAATGGGGCTTAGTCAAAGTTACATACTCTTGCAAAGAAAAGGAAACCATAAACAACAAAAGACAGCTACAGACTGGAAGAAATTATTTATAAACCCTCACAACAGTCCATCATTAACATGTGTACAAATAATAAATGCTACAGAGGGTGTGGAGAAAAGGTAACCATCTCAAACTGTTGGTGGCAACATATATAGGTTCAGCAACTATGGAAAACAGTATGAAGGTTCCTTAAAAAAATAAAAATAGAACTACTGAATGATTTGGCAATGACACTCCTGGGCATATTCCCAAACAAAATTGTAGTTTAAAAAGATACATACACCTGGTGTTCATAGCAGCACTATCTACAATAGTCCAGACATGAAAACAACCTCAGCATTCATCGACAGACAAATGGATAAAGATGTAATGTGTAAATCTATATATCTATATATCTATATATATATACATATATATAATAGCCATTAAAATTATATATTATATATATAATGTTATAATATATACATATATATATTATTCAGCCATTAACATAAATAATGTCATTTTCAGCAACATGGATGGACCTTGAGATTATCATAGTAAGCAAACTAAATCAGAAGGAGAAAGATAAATATCATATGATATCAATTAACTGTGGAATCTAAAATATGACATAAATGGAGAAATCTAAGAAACAAAAACAGACTCACAGATATAAAGGATAGATTTGTGGTTTCCAAGGAGGGTGGTGGAGGAGGAAAGGATTGGAGTTTGAAATTAACAGGCTGTAAACTGTTATGTATAGAATGAATAAACAACAAGGTCCTACTGTATAGCACAGGAAGCTATTTTCAATATCCTATGATAAACCACAATGGAAAAGAATATGCTTATACAGAGACAAAAGTAACAAGAAAAAAATCTAATTTGAAAAAAATATCTCTTCTCCAATGTTGCACAATCTGGGCAGAGTTGTCTGGGCTTTCTAGGTGGCTCAGCAGTGAAGAATCTGCCTGCCAATGAAGGAGATGCAGCAGATGTGGGTTCAATCCCTGAACCGGGAAGATCCCCTGCAGTGGGAAGTAACAATCCATTCCAGTATTCTTGCCTGGAAATTTTCATTGATGGAGGAGCCTGGTGAGCTACAGTCTAGGGCATCACAAAGAGTCAGACCCAACTGAGCAACTGAGTATTCATACATTATTAAATAGAGTGCCCAGACATTTCTGATCTGCAATGTAGCTGAATTTGTTGGCATTTCTGAGACCTTTTTTTGACTGCAGCCATGAAATTAAAAGACGCTTACTCCTTGGAAGAAAAGTTATGACCAACCTAGATAGCATGTTGAAAACCAGAGACATTAATTTGCCAACTAAGGTCCATCTAGTCAAGGTTATGGTTTATCCAGTGGTCATGTATGGATGTGAGAGTTGGACTGTGAAGAAGGCTGAGCACTGAAGAATTGATGCTTTTGAACTGTGGTGTTGGAGAAGACTCTTGAGAGTCCCTTGGACTGCAAGGAAATTCAACCAGTCCATTCTGAAGGAGATCAGCCCTAGGATTTCTTTGGAAGGAATGATGCTAAAGCTAAAACTTCAGTACTTTGGCCACCCCATGCAAAGAGTTGACTCATTGGAAAAGACTTTGATTGTGGGAGGGATTGGGGGTAGGAGGAGAAGGAGACAACAGAGGCTGAGATGGCTGGATGGCATCCCTGACTCGATGGATGTGAATCTGAGTGAACTCCGGGATTTGGTGATGGACAGGGAGGCCTGGAGTGCTGCAGTTCATGGGATCGCAAAGAGTCGAACACAACTGAGCTAATGAACTGAAATTACACTTAAACACTGTCTGTGTGTGTTTGTGTTTATGCATATGATTTAATTGTTAGCCCTCTAAAAGCAATTTTCTAAATAGAGTGCTCCTTGAATTCTCAGTAGCAAACTCTAGACATGATTATTTTTTCCCAAAGTTAAAATATCAGATTTCACATATGAGACTACTTTAACAATCACAAAATGGAACACAGTCTAAAACCAAGCAAATTCACTGTTTGAAATAAAAATATTTGGAATGAAATATATAGTGCATAATCTATTTCACTATAACATAAAAGTTTTAACATGTATTTTAATAGGTAAGGATGTCTATGCATAAGGAAGAAAATAAATTACATTTAGTTTCTTTTAGCATCCTATAGCTTTCTTATGACAATGTCATTAAATTAATTTTATTGACTGCCTACTGTTTACCAGTTCTCATGCTAATATTGAAAAGAAAAAGACTAATAAGAAAAAACATTTATATTCAAAGGTCTTTCAGTCTGGTAGATAAAATGGGGAAAATAAGAGTTACTGAGATCCTGCAATGGGCCAGGAAATATAAACCTTTTAATATGTATTATCTTGGTTGGCTGGAGAAGGAAATGTCAACCCACTCCAGTATTCTCACGTAAAGAATCCCGTGGACAGAGGAGCCTGGTGTGCTGCTGTCCGTGGGGTCACGCAGAGTAGGACACGACTGAAGCAACTTGGCATGCATTCCGGCATCTTGGTTGGCTGTATAACACAGTGGTTAAATATCTGAACTGAAGCTAAATTACCTACTTACTAATGAATGATCAAGTCTATCTATAATATCTCAGTTTTTTTCCAAGTATAAAATCGAATAATAATCTTGTCACTGAAATCTGGGAAGTCAAATATTGAGTTGATATAGCATCAAAATGGAGGAATTCTAAACCCTAAGTCACAAAGAAGAATATCAGCAGATTTGTATTTAACTTCATCTGAGCAAGAAATAATCTTTTCTGGTGTTGCTGCTGCTGCTGCTAAGTCACTTCAGTCGTTTCCGACTCTGTGCGACCCCATACACAACAGCCCACCAGGCTCCCCATCTCTGGGATTCTCCAGGGAAGAACACTGGAGTGGGTTGCCAGCTAAATCGCTACAATTTGGTGGTCTGTATGGTATATCTGTAACCACAGTGCAGCTTACTCAGATCAGTATGGAAAAGGACATCTTGTAGTATTGCCCTCCTGTAATATTAATAAAAACTTAGATAGTGAGTCATAGGCTTAGTATTAATAGTTGGGCAGTGGCTTGAAACAAACTGACTGAACTATTCTATTCAATTTATCCATTTTATAACAAGATTGAATCTTTACTTTGGATTCAAAATATTACCTTTTCAAACACATATTTAATAAAAACCTATGAATATGCAAAGATTTGGGTATCTTAAAAAACAAGACAGTTAACCTACTTCAAGGACTACTTAAAGATAAATATGCAGGAAAGTAATTGATACTTAGAACAATATAACCCTATTAAGTAATAACTCATGGGAAAAGACCCTGATGCTAGGAGGGGTTGGGAGCAGGAGAAGAGGACAACAGAGGATGAGATCGCTGGATGGCATCACTGACTCGATGGACATGAGTTTGGGTAAATTACAGGAGTTGGTGATGGACAGGGAGGCCTGGCGTGCTGTGATTCATGGGGATGTAAAGAGTTAGACACGACTGAGTGACTGAACTGAACTGAACTGAAGTACTAGAGTCTAGCAAATGTGTTAGAAGTTGAGCTTGAAGGTATAAAGCAGGTCTTTGAGAAAGGATTATATTTAAATAATGTTTTAAAGGAAAAACACAAATTTAGCAGATGGAAATGGAGGTAAGTTTTATTAGAAAAAGAGTGAAGAGCAATGTGCAAAAATAAGAAAAATGGCAAATTCAGAGGATCACAAGAAGCCTATCATGCAGGAATAGGAAATGACACAGTGTTGAGTCTGTATAGTTTTGTAAGAGCCAGACAGTCAATGTTATTGTAAAGATAATATTTGTAAAAGTTAAGAAGAAATTTTTTTTAATTCTTGAAAATATCAGGAATTGGAGTTACATCTTGGGATTAATAGAGTGCAAGGAGAGTAATGTAAAAGAAGAAAAAAATGACCTTCTGAATTGGAAAGATGTACGTAAAATGCAAATAGATACTCTATTGGATAGTTGCATTTATATCAGAAGATTAAATTTAGGGAATACTTCACTGTATGTGTTTTGATAGCTGTTTTGAGGGACCTATAGGAATTATGGTCGTTTAGTCAGTTCAGTTCAGTCACTTAGTCGTGTCCGACTCTTTGAGACTCAATAAATCGCAGCACGCCAGGCCTCCCTGTCCGTCACCAACTCCTGGAGTTCACTTAGACTCACATCCATCGAGTCAGGGATGCCATCCAGCCATCTCATCCTCTGTCATCCCCTTCTCCTCCTGCCCTCAATCCCTCCCAGCATCAGAGGCTTTTCCAATGAGTCAACTCTTCACATGAGGTGGCCAAAGTACTGGAGCTTCAGCTTTAGCATCATTCCTTCCAAAGAAATCCCAGGGCTGACCTCATTCAGAATGGACTGCTTGGATCTCCTTGCAGTCCAAGGGACTCTCAAGAGTCTTCTCCAACACCACAATTCAAAAGCATCAATTCTTCAGCGCTCAGCTTTCTTCACAGCCCAACTCTCACATCCATACATGACCACTGGAAAAACCATAGCCCTGACTAGACGGAGCTTTGTTGGCAAATTAATGTCTCTGGTTTTCAACATGCTATCTAGATTGGTCATAACTTTTCTTCCAAGGAGTAAATGTAGGAAAAATTGAATAATTTCATTACATTATAGGCTTAAATTTCATCATTTTGTCAATTAGACTTAAATCTGGAAGAAAAATGTATCTCAAGGGGACAGATCTCACAACTCCTCATTTGTTCAATTTTCTTAGCTTAGAGTGAAACTATATTTCTTTAAAAAAAAAAAAAAAGAAAGAAACCAGAACTGAAAGAGACACATGTACCCCTGTGTTCATGGCAGCACTGTTTGTAATAGCCAGGACATGGAAGTAACCTAGATGTCCATCAGCAGACGAATGGATAAGAAAGCTGTGGTACATATACACAATGGAGTATTACTCAGCCACTAAAAAGAATACATTTGAATCAGTTCTAATGAGGTGGATGAAACTGGAGCCGATTATACAGAGCGAAGTAAGCCAGAAAGAAAAGCACCAATACAGTATACTAACATATATACATGGAATTGAGAAAGATGGTAATGGTAACCCTGTATGTGAGACAGTGAAAGAGACACAGATGTAAAGAACAGACTTTTGGACTCTGTGGGAGAGGGAGAGGGTGGGATGATGTGGGAGAATCACATTGAAACATGTATACTATCATGTAAGAAATGAATCGTTAGTCTAGGTTCGATACAGGATACAGGATGCTTGGGGCTGGTGCACTGGGATAACCCAGAGAGATGATATGGCGAGGGTGGTGGGCAGGGGGTTCAGGGTTTGGAACTCATGTACACCTGTGGTGGATTCATGTCAATGTACAGCAAAACCAATATAGTATTATAAAGTAAAAAAAAAAAAAGATTTTATAGTAAAGCATGTTTAGATGTATACACATAAACACATTTATATATAATATATGTATATAAAATTAAAATGGTATATAAAATCCAATTCTATTCTATAATGAATTTATTTCATAATTTGACATGGCAATATTTTCTAATTTATTTGTGTTTCATTATAACATTGATTATATAAATCAGCAAGCATTTGCCCTTAGTTTTGCAAACTGTTATAGAGCAGGTGTCATGTCTTTAAAAGTATTTCTAAGTACCTTAAATCATTCCCTTAGGAAGCTTAATATGTAACCATCCAGATGCTCACCATTTGTAAATTACTTCCTGGGTGTAAATTAGCCACTTTGGCAGTCAAAGTGTTAATAAGTATTATTCTGATTCTTATTTTTTCATATCATTAAGGTATTTAGAGTAATAACTTCAGTAAGCTTGATCATGATCATAACCAAATAATGAATATACAAGTTCTTTTGAAGTATATACTAGGTATGTGGAGACGTTCATTAACACATTTGGAAACTGAGACTTAATAATGATAAAGATTAAATGTTTTCTGAAAGTAGTATATTGCTTTTATGTCTTGGTTAACTTTTAATATGTTATTTAAATTTTGCATTATTTTTCTTGGGAAAATTTGAGAGATAAGCATTCTAAGATTCCTCTGTTTAACATGTCCACATCAGCTCATCTAATTTTTATTTTATTTTATTATTTTATTTTTTTTTAATTTTTCATTTATTCTACTTTACAATACTGTATTGGTTTTGCCATACATTGACATGAATCCACCACAGGTGTATACAAGCTCCCATTCCTGAATCCCCATTCCACTTCCCACCCCACATCGTCTCTCTGGATCATCCCCGTGCACCAGCCCCAAGTATCCTGCATCAAACACAGGCTGGCGCCTCGTTTCTTACATGATAGTATACATGCTTCAGTGCCATTCTCTCAAATCATCCCACCCTCTCCCTCTCCCTCAGAGGCCAAAAGTCCGTTCTATACGTCTGTGTCTCTTTTGTTGTCTCANGAAACTCCAATACTTTGGCCACCTCATGCAAAGAGTTGACTCATTGGAAAAGACTCTGATACTGGGAGGATTTGGGGGTAGGAGGAAAATGGGATGACTGAGGATGAGAAGGCTGGATGGCATCATTGACTCGATGTACGTGAGTCTGAGTGAACTCCCGCAGTTGGTGACGGACCGACGGACCGGGAGGCCTGGCGTATTGTTATTCGTGGGATCACAAAGAGTTGGACACGACTGAGCGACAGAACTGCACTGAACTGAATATACAACTTCATTTTTCAGAACATGTTGTAAGTAGTCTATAGAACATTTTTTGTGCTAAATATATAAAATGAGTAGTTTAATGTATTTTAGCATAAATAGATGTAGCTCTTAATACATGTTCCCATGTGAAATGTGGCTTTTCTTCAATAAAAATGTGAGTTTCACAAGGAATTATAGCTGTATTTCTTTTATATATGCCAGAGCTCACAGCATATTATTTATCAAGCACCTGTAAGTCAAATAATAAGACATATATGAATTAAGAATATTGAATATTCAAGTTTATATAAAGTTTTTTGTGTGCATGTGTGTTAATTTGCCTCAGTGGTGTCTGATTCTTTGTGATCCTATGTACTGTAACAAGCCAGGATCCTCTGTCTTTGAGATTCCCCAGGCAAAAATACTAGAATGAATTGCTGTGCCCTCTTCCAGGGAATCTTCCCACCCCAAGGATTAAAGCAACCCACAGCTCTTAGGCCTTTTACATTGGCAGGTGGATTCTTTACCACTAGTGCCACATTGGAAGCCCCATACAAAATTTTATAATCATGCTCAATTGGCTCATATAATCATGAAAAATAAATTCAAAAGATATTACCTTTATAAGAAAATCATTATAAAATTTAAAATAATTAAATTTTACTTATTTGTTTGAAATAATTCTTCAGCTTACCACCACTACCAAATTTGAACAAACTGAACGGTCTCAACAGCGTGCTTTAAATCTTAGCCTATATGAAAGTGAAAGTGAAGTCGCTCAGTCGTGTCTGACCCTCAGCGACCCCATGGACTGCAGCCTTCCAGGCTCCTCCGTCCATGGGATTTTCCAAGCAAGAGTGCTGGAGTAGATTGCCATTTCATTCTCCAAGGGATCTTCCCGACTCAGGAATCCAACCCGGGTCTCCCACACTGCAGGCAGACGCTTTACCATCTNCCTCAGCGACCCCATGGACTGCAGCCTTCCAGGCTCCTCCGTCCATGGGATTTTCCAAGCAAGAGTGCTGGAGTAGATTGCCATTTCATTCTCCAAGGGATCTTCCCGACTCAGGAATCCAACCCGGGTCTCCCACACTGCAGGCAGACGCTTTACCATCTGAGCCACCAGGGAAGCTCAAACCTATATATATAATTGCTTTTATACACGTGAGATTCCTCACATTTGAAGGAGTTAAAATTTCATCATCAAGTGATACCAAATGTATTTAAGAGTCCTGGAATGTAATATTTTCAGAAGCTTTCTGACATTCTGCTATAGTGCCATGAAAAAGCTATAACTAGAGCTAGATTTCATATCATTATCTTATCTATTATTTCAACAATTGCCAGAAATTTTATAGCTAAAATACTTTAACTGATTGATATCCTTTAAGGATCATAAATTAATAGATTATGCCCCTGTTAACTGTGCCCCATGTTGACCCTGATGTCCTTCTTATAGGCTTATAGCAATCAGACAGCTGTATTATTTTGTTTTGTTTTAAACAAGTGAATATTTAATCTTAAAATCCAAATAAAACATAAACATTAATTAACACTTTTCAAATTATAGAAAGCTCAGCATAAATGTACAATTTACAAAGGAAAAAATGCATGATTTAGACATTCTCCAAGGCTAACTTAAAAATAGGCTTATGAATATTTGTACTATATAAAGATTTGTGCTTATTAATATGTATCTTTGATGGATTTGACATTCCTTCTATCCTTAAATCCTAAGTTGAACTCAGATACCATTAAATGCAATACACAGTAAGAGACTAACATTTCAGTTTAAAAGGATGAACTTTTTTATTGATTAGCATGAAAGATGAGTCAATATCTGAGTTTCACTGTTATGACTATCTTAAACAAAAACCGTTACAATAACAACAAGCAAACAGCATTGAAGTGCAGTTGATCCTCATTATTCATGTTTTATTATTTGCACATTATCTAAAATAAACTCAAGCTCTGATTTTCTCTTTGATTAATTTAGTTCCAAATTTTGTGGGGAGGTAAGAATTTTCCTAATTTACAAATTATTTCTCATCTGTGTTTTAAATTAATGACATCCAGGGTTAAAAAAAATAGTTGGGGAAAAGCCCATTATGTTTTGTGTTTACAAAAATCAGAAGGTATAGTCCGTAATTGTATGCAAGGTTTAAGCTCAACATAAGAATAAAAGACGAAACCACAAGTTGGTAGCTTGAATGACAGAATACCCATGAAATGTTGTCTAAATGAAAGAAACGTCTTATTTATATTGGTCAATAGTATGTATAGGCCAGTCTTGATAAGGCACGTAAATGGGGTGCACACATTGACTTTTCAAACATAGCTCATGCATTCCTTTATTGAAGGCTTAAGAAGACAAAAGCAAGAACTGAATATATCTATAATGTAAATTCTGGATTCAAGTACATGGATACTTTAGTTGGGCTGATATCTTTTTCAAGGAACACAACTCTAGCAATATAAAGATTCTTCAAACAGATATTTCCTTAAATCCTATAAGATTCAAAACCTAACATGATTCACAGTATACATGTGATGTTTACAATATGCATGCAACTCTGTCTGTGTGTGTGTGTACTCAGTCATGTTTGACTCTTTGGGTCCCCATGGACTATAGCCTACCAGGCTCCTCTGTCCATGGGATTCTCCAGCCAAGAATATTGGAGTGGGTTGCCGTTCCCTTCTCCAGGACATCTTCTCGTCTCAGGGACTGAACATATTTCCTGTGTCTCCTGCTTTGCCAGGTAGGTTCTTTGACACTACTGCCACCTGGGAAACCCTAAATTATCCATAAATAACTCAAATTGATTATAAATATAAATTAAGTATACTGTCAATTAAACTTGCCTTATAAAATTATTTTTAGTTAATGGAATAGTTTAAATATCACTAGAATCTAGGTATTATTCCTTTTTACTGAGCAATTTTTCAAAACCTTTTAATAAATAAAATGATGACATTTGGTATAATTAGGTTCACAACCTCTCATGAAATATCATCTATTTAATAGTTTGCATTTAACAGGCTAATATAGCTTTAGAAAAAAATTCTATGATGAATAGTTAAAGCAAATGTCATCTTAGTCAACCACTTTTATTTATTTAGTGGAGAAAACATGAATAGAAATTCAGATACATTAGGACAGTATAATAATCTCATCACATTAGTAATGCAGATGGCACAAGAAGGTTAATTACAGCTAAAGTGAACAAGTTTTGTTCATAATGTTCTTTCTTTAGGTACTGCCCACTCCTCCTCCATAACAAAATGCAATTACTTTCTTTTCCTTGTCTTGAAACAAAATGTTGCACATGTGGGCACAGAGTCCTTAATAAAGATGAATAAACCACTCATTCCAAACTTATTGCCACCTTCAAGAAACTAGTTTGGCATCTGAAGTGATATTTCCATTAGAACATTTTAGAACTGTTTTACCCTCAGAATTGCTATATGAAAATATAGAGGAATGAGTCCAATCCCAAACATATTACATGTGGCATATTTTATATACAGTATTATGTATGCCACATAATCGCAAGACTATCTGTATTCACTCAGCTAACATCTACTGCACTATATACTAAGCATTGGAGAAAGCAATGGCACCCCACTCCAGTACTCCTGTCTAAGCATACAATCATTAAGTACAGGTGAATGTAGTCCTCTCCTTATGATGTCTGTGGTCCATTGGGAAAGATTGATAGTAAAATAATCACAAAACAACAAAAAAGACTGTTTTCTTTGGGCATGTGTTTGTGCTTAGTCATGTTCAATGCTTTGCACCCCTTGGACTGTACTCCACCAGGCTTTTCTGTCCATGGAATTTTCCTGGCAAGAATATTGGAGTGAATGTCCTCCTCCAGGAAATCTTTCAGACTCTGGGATACAACCCATGTCTCCTGTGTCTCCTGCATTGCAGGCTGCTGCTTTACCACTGAGTCACTGGGCATACCCATTCTTTAGACAGCCAACCACAAATAATAGACTTTCTGTATTTGAATGTTTGCCATTTTGTAACTAATCTTAGTAAGCTCTTAGTAGCTATCTTTAGTAGATTATTATGAAAATTATTAGCTATGAAACATGCATCACTTTCTTGAACTAATGTACTTCTTTAGCCTTCTGTATTATTTCAATGGTTAAAAGATTTAAATTCTTCTTGGCCTTTCTATTGAGCGTGAGCCTTAAAAAATATTGCCATTGTCTTTTCTTGTGTTTATGACAGCAGCAACAGATTAGCTCAATGAATAGCTACCTTAAACAAATTTGTAAATCAATGCCCAGTTTCTGTCCTATTGTTGGTCATTAAGTCAGGGGCATCCCAAATTACATTCACTTATTTTCTCAAGGTTATTCTTTTATACTGCAGATTTACTGCTCATATCTGCCCAATCACAGAGGGTTTTGTTTCCACTGTGATTGATTCATGTCAAAATGTTTTTGCTCTGAAAATATGTAGCTTTTTGGCATATAAATATACTCCTCTGAACACTCCTTATTTAAAAACTTGTGCTAAAAATACAACAATAAAATAAGTTGTTTGGAAAAATCCATTGTCAGTACGCACACATCTTGTAAAATATCTGGAAAATAAGTATTTGCTTAAAATCTTTAAGCTAGTTCTATATTTTAGGAAAAAAAAAAAAAACTACTCCAGGTTTAAATTAATCTGGGGTCCTNTACAACAATAAAATAAGTTGTTTGGAAAAATCCATTGTCAGTACGCACACATCTTGTAAAATATCTGGAAAATAAGTATTTGCTTAAAATCTTTAAGCTAGTTCTATATTTTAGGAAAAAAAAAAAAAACTACTCCAGGTTTAAATTAATCTGGGGTCCTTAAATAGAAAATCTTATCTTTCGGGTACTTTAAATTACATTTAAGGTTTTAATTTCTTAAAGTTAAAAAATAGATAACTGTACTCTATTAAATTTTTTTTATAGTTAACACATTTTGTCCTCCACCTCATTTTTTATTCTGAGACCAAACTTGTGTGTTATTCTGGGTATCTCTGGACTTCATACTTGTGCATTCCAATCTCCATGATGAAAAGAACATCTCTTTTTTTTGGTGTTAGCTCTAGAAGGTCTTGTAGGTCTTCACAGAACCAGTAAACTTCAGCTTCTTCTGTATCAGTGGTTGGAACATAGACTTGGATTACTGTGATTCTGAATGGTTTAACTTGGAAACAGATCATTCACTTGTTTTTGAGATGGTACCTAAGTACTGCATTTTGAACTCTTTTTGACTATAACAGCTACTCCATTTCTTCTCAGGGATTTGTGTCCATGGTAGTAGATATAATGGTCATCTGAATTAAATTCTCCCATTCCTGTCCATTTTAGTTCACTGATTTCTAAGATGTAAGTGTTCACTCTTGCCATTTCCTGCTTGATCACATCCTGTTTCCCTTTATTCATGGATATAATATTCCAGGTTTCTGTGCATTATAGTTTTTACAGCATTGAACTTCACTTTCACCAGCAGACATATCCACAACTGAGCATCATTTTTGCTTTGGTTCAGCAGATTCATTCATAGCTCATTAGTGGAGCTATTGTAATGATCTTTCCCTCTTCACTAGTAGTATATTAGATAACTTCCCTGGTGGCTGAGAAGATAAAGGATCTGCCTGGAATGCAGGAGACCCAGGTTAGATCTCTGGGTTGGGAAGATCCCCCTGGAGAATGAAATGGCAACCCATTCCAGTATTCTTGCCTTGAGAATCCCATGGACAGAGGAGTCTAGTGGGTACAGTCCATGAGGTTGCAAGGAGTCGGATATGATTAAATGACTTTCATTTTCACTTTTCTAACCTAGAGGGCTCATCTTCTGGCATCATATATTTTTTACTTTTTCATACTTTCCATGGTTCTTGAGGTATGAATACTGGAGTGGGTTGCCATTTCCTTTTCCAATGGAACACGTTTTGTCAGAATACTTCACTATGACCTGTCCATCTCGGGTGCCCCTGAATAGCATGGCTCATAGCTTCATTGAGTTATGCAAGCTCCTTTTCCATGACATGGCTGTGATCAGTGAAGTGACATGGAACAACTGATTGGTTAAAAATTGGGAAAGGAGTACCACAAGTCTGTATTGTCACTCTGTTTATTTAACCTCTATGCAGGGTATATCATTATAAAATGCCAGGCTGGATGAATCACAAGCAGGAATCAAGATTGTTAGGGGAAATATCAATAATCTCAGAGTGCAGATGATATCTCTCTAATGGAGTAAGTGAAGAGGAGCTAAAGAAATTCTTTTTTTTTTTTTNGGAAATCTTGATTCCAGCTTGTGTTTCTTCCAGTCCAGTGTTTCTCATGATGTATAAGTTAAATAAGCATATAAGTTAAATAAGCAGGGTGACAATATACCGCCTTGATGTACTCCTTTTCCTATTTGAAGCCAGTCTGTTGTTCCATGTCCAGTTCTAACTGTTGCTTCCTGACTTGCATATAGGTTTCTCAAGAGGCAGGTCAAGTGGTCTGGTATTTCCATCTCTTTAGAATTTTCCACAGTTTATTGTGATCCACACAGTCAAAGGCTTTGGCATAATCAATAAAGCAGAAATAGATGTTTTTCTGGAACTCTATTGCTTTTTCCATGGTCCAGCAGATGTTGGCAATTTGATCTCTGGTTCCTCTGCCTTTTCTAAAACCAGCTTGAACATCAGGAAGTTCATGGTTCATGTATTCCTGAAGCCTGGCTTGGAGAATTTTGAGCATTACTTTACTAGTGGGTGAAATGAGTGCAATTGTAGAGAATTGTAAATTAAAACAACAATGAAAAATCACTACACATCTATCAGAAAAACGAAAAGAAATAAGAGAGACAATACTAAATGCTGGTGACTTGGAAAAACTGGATCACTCATATACTGTTGTGGGGATATAAAGTGTTATAGCTTTCCTGGAAAACATTTTGGAAGTTTGTTAAAAAACAAAATCACACAACTGCTATAGAACACAGCAACTGTACTCATTTATTTAAACTAGAGACAGGAACATAAATACACACAAAAATGTATATACAAATGTTGTCATAATAGACCAAAACTGGAATCAACCCAGATGTTCTAGAGTGAATGGTTAAGCAAATTGTGGTACATCTGTACCATAAAATTCTACTCAGCTATAAATAGGAGCAGATTATTGATAAATGCAAAAGACTAGATAAAACTTCAGAGAAAGATATCAAGTGGGAAAAAAAAGGTAATTTTCAAGGTTACACACTGACTTTATTTACATAGCACTTGTAAGTGACAAAATCATATGAAAAAGAAAAACATTAGTGGTTGCCAGGCTTTAAGAAGGGGAGAGGGAGGATGGGGGAAAGGTCAGGTATCTATGAAAGGGACACGTGAAGAATCCCTGGGTGATGGAAATACTTGATACCTTAGCTAGGCATCAATGTCAATAACCTGATTGTAATTCTACAATTATCTCTAAATAAAAGCTTAAGAAATAAGAGATAAATAAAAATTGTATCCCACCAAATTTTATATGCATAAAGTAATTTAATACTACAAACATGAACTAGTATACTAATTAGCATGATTAATTAATGTATTTTAATACAGATATTGTAAATGAGCCAGAGTTTTTTCCTTTGTTACTGTATATGTAATATGACATTGTATTATATATATTTGATATACAAACAAAAATAGTCAACTTTTGCTAAGTACTGTGTACCTGACTTTGTCCTAAGTACTTTATTTAGAAATATACGTGTAATTATAATATAATCTTATGAAACAGATGTATTTACTATGCCTACATGACAAGTCAGGAAACTAAGGCCCAGAGATGTTCAATAAATTTCCCAAGGATGGATTTGTGTGCACATAAATCAACTATGATGTGAAGAACTGACTTCTTGAAAAAGACCCTGATTCTGGAAAAGACTGAAGGCAGGAGGAGAAGGAGGCAACAGAGGATGAGATGGTTGGATGGCGTCACTGACTCAATGGCTATGAGGTTGAGCAGTTCCCAGGAGATGGTGAAGGACAGGGAAACCTGGTGTGCTGCAGTTGATGGGGTCACAAAGAGTCGGACACAACTGAGAGACTGAATAACAACAAACCCACTATGCTATTTTTTCTCCCATAGTGTACTGCTGTTAACAGATATTATATTACAACAGTGGATGATAGATCAATTATAGTAATTATCAATTAAGAAAGAATTTCACCAAAAATAGCTAGTTAAAATTTATTAAGTACAATTAATAATGTATGCTTATGCATTTATGGTAAAACATGCTATCGAGAGAATGATCTTTTTGCCTTCAAATATTACTTTTCATGGGATGTGATAACACATCCTACTAAAAATTTTCGTATATTATGACATCTTCTACTTAGAATCTAGAAACATCTGAAAGCTATTAATTCTCAACTTTTTCATTAATTATAGCTGGTAGAGTAAAATCAGTATGGTATTTTGTAAACTCTTCTTGTTATACGTAAAATTAACAATATTTTTAGAAGCAAACCATATATCATATAAGACTACCTGGGAGAAAGAATACTATTTTGATTAATTAAATACAAATCACTAATATATTTTTTGAATCTCACAAGACCTTCCAGTTTCCTTAAAAATATGTAAAGATAAATTGTAAGAAAGAACTCACCCATCAATTAAGTTCAGTTCAGTCGCTCAGTCGTGTCTGACTCTTTGCGACCCCATGAATCGCAGCACGCCAGGCCTCCCTGTCCATCACCCACTCCTGGAGTTCACTCAGACTCACGTCCATTGAGTCAGTGATGCCATCCAGCCATCTCATCCTCTGTTGTCCCCTTTTCCTCTTGCCCCCATTCCCTCCCAGCATCACCCATATGAGGGCCTAAATTTAGGATTACCAAGAAATAGGTAAGGCTACACTTATACTTCAAGGTGGAAAATGTACAATTGGAAAGGTATAAATATATATGACACATATGTTTATCTAATTTATATGCAGAGCACATCATGAGAAATGTTGGGCTGGATGAAGCACAAGCTGGAATCAAAGTTGCCAGGAGAAATATCAATAACCTCAGATATGCAGATGGCACCATCCTTATGGCAGAAAGCAAAGAAGAACTAAAAATCCTCTTGGTGAAAAATAACAGTGAAAAGTTGGCTTAAAACTCAGTATTCAGAAAACTAAGATCATGGCATCTGGTCCCATCACTTCATGGCAAATAAATGGGGAAACAGTGGCAGACTATTTTTTTGAGATCAAAAATCACTACATGTAATAAATGAATCACTAGTCTAGGTTTGATACAGGATACAGGATGCTTGGGGCTCGTGCATTGGGATGACCCAGAGAGAGGATATGGGGAGAGAGGTGGGAGGGGGGTTCAGGGTTGGAAACTCATGTACACCTGAAATGGATTCATGTCAATATATGGCAAAACCAATACAGTATTGTAAAGTTAAAAAAAAAAATTCACTGCAGATGGTGACTGCAGCCATGAAATTAAAAGACACTTACTCCTTGGAAGAAATGCTATGACCAACCTAGACAGCATATTAGAAAGCAGAGACATTACTTTGTCAACAAAGGTCCATCTAGTCAAAGCTATGGTTTTTTCAGTAGTCACACATGAATGTGAGAGTTGGACTGTAAAGAAAGTTGAGTGCAAAAAATTGATGCTTTTGAACTATGGTTTTGGAGAAGACTCTTGAGAGTCCCTTGGACTGCAAGGAGATCCAACCTAAAAGTAACTAGTCCTGAATATTCATTGGAAAGACTGATGCTATAGCTGAAACTCCAATACTTTGATCACCTGCTGCAAAGAACTGACTCATTTGAAAAGTCCCTGATGCTGGGAAAGATTGAAGGTGGGAGGAGAAGGGGACAACAGAGGATGAGATGGTTGGATGGCATCACTGACTCAATGGACATGGGTTTGAGTAAACTCCAGGGGTTGGTGATGGACAGGGAGGCCTGGCATGCTGCAGTCCATGAGGTCACAAAGAGTTGGACACAAGTGAGTGACTGAACTGAACTGATGGGATTTCCCTGGTTGCTCAGTGGTAAAGAATCTACCTGCCAGTGCAGTTGCCACAGAAGATCGAGTTGGATCCTTGGATATCCTCTAGAGAAGGAAATGGGAACCTACTCCAGTATTGTTGCTGACATAATCACATGGCCATTGGATCCTAGAGATCTACAGTCCATGAGGTCTCAAAGAGTCCAACAGGACTGATCAACTGAGTGTACACACATGCACACATATGAACATATATGATGTATATGATGTATATGTATATGATGTATAAGAAAAAAGGAATCTTTGAGTGAACTAAGAAAATTTATATCTAATTAGAGCCAAACTTCCTCAGATTAAAAAAACAAATCTTATTAAAATGGAGAGAGGAGATACTGAGTTTGGAAGCTTTTATAAACGTTCAAAATAATATGTAAACTTCTGTGACTGATATCTCTCAGTGGGGTGAAGTTCAGGGTTGAGTTGGGAGAGATCTAGGATTGGAGCCTAAAGTACTGTACAGTGGGTGATCAGAAGAAAAGATAGGCATTAATGAGAAACTTTGTTAGCACTATTTTTCCAGTTATTTCATTAAAAGGGATAAAAGTCTGTTACTTTGCATATACTGGTAATCATGAGTGAGTGAGTGAGTGAGTGTGTGTGTGTGTGTGTGTGTGTGTGTGTGTGTATGTGTGTGTGCTGGGTCATTCATGTCTGATTCTTTGCAATTCCACATCATGAGGATCAATTATATATATATTACAGTTTTTATGCTCAGATTTCCATCTTTTTTTTTTTCCAGAGAAAAAAACTTTATTTATTTATTTATTTATTTTACTTTTTTATTTACTTTATTTTACTTTACAATACTCTATTGACTTCGCCATACATTGACATGAATCCACCACAGGTGTACACGAGCTCCCAATCCTGAATCTCCCTCCCACCTCCCATCCCACAACGTCTCTCTGGATCATCCCCGTGCACTAGCCTCAAGCATCCTGCATCGAACATAGACTGGCGCCTCGTTTCTTACATGATAGTATACATGCTTCAATGCCATTCTCCCTCTTTAATGTGTTTCCATACAAAGAAGAAGCAGGACTCACTGAGGAGTTACATTCTGAATGTCTAGTGACATCAGGAAAGGAAGATGTGCCTGGATGCACTCTCCGCAACTAAATCTCCCACAGTGAAGCCCATTCTTAATACTTCTTGGATCTCAATGGGTTACTGTTATCGCTATTTCCTTGAATTTTCCTTTCAGCTCGAGGAGTTGTAAGGGCTTCTGACTGTATAAATCTCTTGTTAAAGTTCTGATTTTCTGTCTATTTAGCCTCGATCTCATCTCTGCAGGTAGTCCTTGAATTAAAATCTCTGCATAATAAAATATGCTAGATTTTTTTTCCTGTCAGAACCATGACTAATACAATTATCTGAAATTATGGAATTGTATAGACAGAGATAAAGCAGAAATGATTCAGAAGTTTTGTTTGAAATTAAAATATAAACAGTGTGTTCATTATACAAGGAAATATAATTTCTATTTTAAATCTGAGTACATCTGGCCTATGTTTTAGGACCACTGAAATGCCTCAGAGATTCAGCTATTTCAAATTTGTAATTTACAATTTAAAACATATTAAGATAATTTAATTAAGTTTGCAAGCAGCATTAATTGTTCAATGGAATTTAATCTTCTATCTTGTAAGTTAATTGACAATCAAAGAACAAAATGAATTCAGAACTATTAATTTAAAAAATATAAGATCATAAGGAAATTTATTAAATTTGTAGGGTGTATTTAAAATTATGAGAAAATTGGTTAATATATTCATAATCTTGAATAACTAATTTATTGATTAAAACATACAAAAGCTCCCTTAGACATTAAATATTCAAACAAAAATGTAAGTGATGGTATACTAATATTAAAGTTATTTAAAGTTCGGCTTCCCTGGTGGCTCAGAGGTTAAAGCGTCTGCCTCCAATGCAGGAGACCTGGGTTTGATCCCTGGGTCGAGAAGATCCCCTGGAGAAGGAAATGGCAACCCACTCCAATATTCTTGCCTGGAGAATCCCATGGACTAAGGACCCTGGTGGGTTGCACCACGGGGTCACACAGAGTTGGACAGGACTGAGCGATTTACTTACTTAAAGTCTTTATTAATATAATTATAAATCTAAAATATAATGTGGCAGAAAGTGAAGAAGAACTAAATAGCCTCTTGATGAAAGAGAAAGAGGAGAGTGAAAAAGTTGCCTTAAAGCTCAACATTCAGAAAAATAAGATCATGGCATCCGGTCCCATCACTTCATGGCAAATAGATGGGGAAACAGTGGGAATAGTGGCTGACTTTATCTTTCTGGGCTCCAAAATCACAGCAGATGGTGGTTGCAGCCATGAAATTAAAAGATGCTTACTCCTTGGAAGGAAAGTTATGACCAACCTAGATAGGATATTCAAAAGCAGAGACATTACTTGGCCAACAAAGGTCCATCTAGTCAAGGCTATGCTTTTTCCAGTAGTCATGTATGGATGTGTGAGTTGGACTGTGAAGAAAGCTGAACACCAAAGAATTGATGCTTTTGAAGTGTGATGGTGGAGAAGACTCTTGAGAATCCCTTGGGCTGCAAGGAGATCCAACCAGTCCATTCTGAGGGAGATCAGTCCTGGGTGTTCATTGGAAGGACTGATGCTGAATCTGAAACTCCAATACTTTGTTCACCTGATGTGAAGAACTGACTCATTGGAAAAGACCCTGATTCTGGGACAGATTGAAGCGGTGAGGAGAAGGGGACAACAGAGGATGAGATGGTTGGATGGCATCATCCAACTTGATAGATATGAGTTTGGGTAAACTCTGGGAGTTGGTGATGGACAGAGAGGCCATGTGTATTGTGGATCATGGGGTCACAAAGAGTCGGACACGACTGAGTGACTGAACTGAACTGAATAAAATTAATGATAATTTGGAATCAAAAGGTAAGAAATGCCCACAGATTTTTAAATAGTTTCTTCCTTTTTAAAAAAGGATATTCAAATATCCTGATAACTTTTGGATAAGCTGGATACTGATAGAGAAATTACGCAGAATAATTGAATTTGTTGATAATACAATCACAATGTAGCCACTGTTGTTCATCAGTCTATCCAATATAAAGTAACAACTTTTACTGCTGGCAGCATTCATCAAATTTTTAAAGTTGGATTAATTGCACAGGCAAATTTTTGCCAACAGAAGCAACGTTTTCTGGTTCTCTGGGTACATAGATGTTTTAAAATTTAAGATAACTTTCCATTTGTAAAACCATGAACAATTTTGACTAACCACTGTGGTTTAAGTATCCTTTTATAGTTACCAGGGAAGTGCCTCAAAAAAACATTTTCTCTGTATTTTGAGCATCTTTACTAAGTGTAAGAGGTTAAAATTTGATCACTGTTTTACAAATCATTGAGAAACTTTGGTGTTTTTGACTATGATATTGATTTTATAAAATTTTATTTTTATTGTGCTTTCTGATTTTGTTAGTAAAAGCATATTTATTTTACTTTTAAATGCTTAACTTTCTGTATATTAGCATTGTTTTAAAATATTATGTTTGTGTTTATGGTTTTCGTGTTTTCATGCTCTTACTCTTCTTAGCGTCCACTTTCCCATTAATTTTTTAAACATTTCATAGCCTTCGTATGATAATCTCTAGGTCAGACAATGCAGGAGGGAGGGATTGGGAGTTTGGGATTAGCTGATGCAATAAGGTCATATTGCATAGTGCAAAAATATATTTAATTTCTTGTAATAAATCATAATGGAAAAGAATTTTAAAAAGAATATACATATTTCATTGAATATATATATTTAACTGAAACAATTTTTTGTACATCAAAAGCTAGCACACATTGTATATCAGCTATACTTCAATAAGATAAATTTTTAAAAATAAACATTTTCATAACTTTTTGTGATTATTAATTCTCTTATCCTAATGTAGTTTCTTTCATTTCTTAAGCATTCAATTTGTTTAATTTCATATATTTATTATTTTATCAAATTACATTTTCTTTCAAAGCAGAACATTTTTCTTATATTTTTTATTACTTTTGAATTTAGCTTTGTGTTTACTTTTTAAAAGTAAATGTATATTTTTAATGGGTTAATTTCAAAAGAGTAGAAAGATTTATCTCTTTCTGGTAGTCAGAATAATGCTGTCTCTAATATATGATATCCACACCCTAATCTAAGATGCCAAGTTACCAGCTGAGCCACAAGGGAAGCCCAAAAGGTACAGATCGGGTAAAGATTATGGATCTTAAAATAGCCTGGATTATCCTGATGGGAACAATCTAATGACAGAACTTCTTAAAAATGGAAGAATTAAGTAGAAGTGTTGGTCAGCGAGAAGGGAAGAAAGGAGAGAGTCAAACAATAAAAAGGACTCAACTTGCCCTTGCTAGCCTTTTGGAAAAAGGAAGGGAAATACAAGCCAAAAAATAAGAGTGGCCTCCAAAAGCTAAGAATAGCCTTCAGTTGGCAGCCAGAAAGAATATGGCAGTATCTGTCATAGGGATACAAAGAAGTGATTCTGTCAACAGCCCAGTTGAAGAAGAAAACGAATTCTTCTCTAGAAACGAATGTAGCTGACCAACACTCTGATTTTATTCTCTTGAGCCCTGTTGTTGGAGTTCTGTGCTACAGAATGCAAAACAGTAAGTTTGTGTTTTTATAAGCCAATGAGTTTTTGATAATTACTCATGAAATAGTTGAAAATTAGTGCACTTTCCTAATGCACTTTCAGTTATATTGTTATACTACAAGTGGATTATAGTATTACTCCTACCATTTCCCTCATCTTTTGTCTTGAAGAAAGATAACAGATAAATAGTAGAGCAGAGAGAGAAGTCAAAGAGGAAACTTTTTGTAGTATTTCCAAGTGCTTGTTACTTATGTCCCAGAGGCCCAGATCCCTGCCTGTCCTTTGATTCTCTAAGTTACCATTGTACCTTATTATACATACTTGTTTAACATTAAATCATCAAATAAGTACCTCTTTCATGCTTGTTATCTTACAAATATGTATTAATATTCTTATTATTTCATGAGATATAGAGGCTGTTATATTTCCCCCTCTTTATTTATTTATTTATTTATTTATTTTTGGATCATCCCCGTGCACCAGCCCCAAGCATCCTGCATCCTGCATCGAACATAGACCGGCGCCTCATTTCTTACATGATAGTATACATGCTTCGATGCCATTCTCTCAAATCATCCCACCCTCATCCTCTCCCTCAGAGGCCAAAAGTCCGTTCTATACATCTGTGTCTCTTTTGTTGTCTCACATACAGGGTCATCATTACTATCTTTCTAAATTCCATATATATGTGTCAGTATACTGTATTGGTGTTTTTCTTTCTGGCTTACTTCACTCTGTATAATAGGCTCCAGTTTCATTAATCTCATTAGAACTGATTCAAATGTATTCTTTTTAATGGCTGAGTAATACTCCATTGTGTATATGTACCACAGCTTGCTGATTCCACTCATCTCCTGATGCACATCTAGGTTGTTTCCATGTCCTGACTATTAGAAAGACTGCTGCAATGAACATTGGGGTACATGTGTCTCTTTCAATTCTGGTTTCCTCTTTTTTATTCTGTTTTGGCTATAGTCCTCAGAGAGAAGTAGTTTACTTGCATAGCAGTTTTATCTTTTCCCTTCATTTTGTCAGCTTCTTCTCTGATGTATCCCCGAATGTTCAGCCACCTAAATTATTGAAATAGAAAGGACATAAATAAATATAAGATGTCAATTTCTATTTATTGTACTTATAATTTATATAAAATAATTTGAAAGACATTATCATTATTACTCCATTCTTTGATATTGTGTAATTGATGATAAAACATAATTATGAGATAAAAGATTTATTTTCTTATTCTATTTCTTAGAACCCTGGGTCTCCAAAGAATTATCTTGAGAGCTACAGAATGTAAATGCATGTTTCAAAAATAGTTAAATTAACTGATGAGCATTTCATAATTTTCTTACAAATTGGCTTTTCTTATATGACATTATATGAAAAATAATTTCCCTTACTGAAAATATTTAGCATTCTGTAATAAAACAATAAGACTTCATATTATTGCACTATGGGCAACATCAATGATGCTATCCTAAGATTAGGAAAAAGACATTTCAAGATCAAGGAGAATTTTTAATATTATTACTAATTCTTTATCCACCAAATCAAAATGTTNAAATATTTAGCATTCTGTAATAAAACAATAAGACTTCATATTATTGCACTATGGGCAACATCAATGATGCTATCCTAAGATTAGGAAAAAGACATTTCAAGATCAAGGAGAATTTTTAATATTATTACTAATTCTTTATCCACCAAATCAAAATGTTTGTGACATTTGTTTAAGTCAAAATTAATTCTACATAAACTAGTTAATTTGGGCTTGCAAGGCGGCACTAGTAGTAAAAAAGCTGCCTGATAATGCAGGAGATATAAGAGGTGAGGTTTGACCCCCTGGAGGAGGAAATGGCAATCCGTTCCAGTCTTGCCTGGATAATCCCATGGACAGAGGAGACTGGTAGGGTATAGTCCATAGGGTTGCAAAGAGTAGGACACAATTAAAGCAATTTAGCATGCACACAGGTTTTTGTTGTTCAGTTGTTCTGTCATGTCCGACTCTTTGCAACCCCATGGACTGCAGCACACCCAGGCTTCCCTGTCCTTCACTATCTCCCAGAGTTTGCTCAGACTCATGTCCATTGAGTCTGTGATGCCATCCAACCATCGTCCTCTGTTGTCCCCTTCTTCCCCTGCCTTAAATCTCTCACAGCATCGGTGTCTTTAATGAGCTGGCTCTTTGCATCAAGTGGCCAAAATATTGGAGCTTCAGCCTCAGTATCAGTCCTTCCAATGAATATTCAGGGTTGATTTTCTTCAGGATTGACTGGTTTGATCTCCTTGCTGTCCAAGGGACTCTCAAGAGTCATCTCCAGCACCACAATTCATGCAGGTTTGTTTCTTATTTATCTTTCAAGGACATGTGAATTATGTACTATAGATAAGGCAATATTTCTTAAGGTCCCTATATAATATAGGTGCCATGTTTTAAGTCTAGCAAACCCTTTTCTGTGTAAAGCAATAAAAATACAAAAGTATTTATGTTATTAGTACATTTATAAGCAGGAGCACACTTCATTAACTGTTCTGGACTCATTATAAGCCAGTCTATCTATGGCCTTATCTGACTTTAAAGCATCAAATTCAATTTGTTGTGCTATAAGGCATCTTTAATTCATCTGTGATTGATAAATGGGGAAATGAAATCAATATGTTACTCGATTTTTGTTAGCTTATACATAACATTTTCCAAAACTAAGCATTGTTTGCCACCATGTATTAGCTGCTAAATGCAAAGTATAGTAGCAGAGTGGGAGGCAGCAAAGGTAATAACTAGAATGCTGTACATGACACTATACTTTCTTTGTTCTTCCTATAAGCTGTGAATCTTGCTTTTATTTCCACTACTTAGTAGTTTCAACCCTACCTTACACTCTCTCCTACTAAACTACTTCCACCTTTTATACAATTTAAAGATTAAGTTCTATGTTTACTGTAATTTTTTAAGATAACATTGACAATTTCAAACCTTTTAACTGAGTCTTTATAGTGCTTTAATTACAAACTGCTTTTTATTTAAATAGATGGCCCATATCTATATTTTCTTATAAGCCTTAATGTAAGGCATCACAGACTCGATGGACATGAGTTTGAGTAAGCTCTGGGAGTTGATGATGGATAGGGAAGCCTGGTGTACTGCCGTCCATGGGGTTTCAAGTCAGATAGGAGTAATAGACTGAACTGAACTGAACTTGCAGCATGCATAAGTAAGTATAGAAGAATATTGATAACTTTTTAATGATTAGTACTGAATTAGAGAGGCTTCCTCATGGCTCAAGCAGTAGATAATTCCCCTTCAATGCAGGTTTGATCCCTGGGTTGGGAAGATCTCCTGGAGGAGGAAATGGCAACCCGCTCCACTATTCTTGTCTGTAAAATTCCATGGACATAGCCACCAAGTGTGCTACAAGATGTGACTTGGTGAATGAAAAATAACAGCACAGGTAAACAGCCAGATAACATGATATATAAGGAGAGGTCTTGAAGGGTTCCAGACACAGAAGTTCTGCCTCCATGGAATTAGGGTACACTACTCTCCCAGCAAGTGAATGTTTTCACTAACCTGGAAGTTTCATCAACCTCATTGTTTAGGTTTTTTTTTTTTTTTTTTTTTTTTTTTTTTTTG
>SJYV01017721.1:324419-337522 GCA_006410875.1 Neotragus pygmaeus
GTTTTTTTTTTTTTTTTTTTCCACTCATCTCTAGTAGCATATTGGGCAACTACCGACCTGGGGAGTTCATCTTTTAGTGTCCTATCTTTTTGCCTTTTCTTTCTGTTCATGGGGTTCTCGAGGCAAGAATACTGAAATGATTTGCCATTTCCCTCCAGTGGACCACATTCTTTCAGACCTCTCCACCATGACCCATTGGTCTTGGGTGGCCCCACATGGCATGGCCTAATTTCACTGAGTTACTCAAGGCTGCTTCACTAATACTTAAGAAATCAAAAGTATATATACATACTATACAGTAAATAAAAAACTTTGTACAGTGCCTACTGTTTAGGTAAGAAAGTATGGGATGAAGGAAGAGTATATCAGTTCAGTTGAGTTCAGTCACTCAGTGGTGTCCGACTCTTTGTGACCCCATGAATCGCAGCACGCCAGGCCTCACTGTCCATCACCATCTCCCAGAGTTTACTCAGACTCATGTCCACCGAGTTCATGATGCCATGCAGAATAAAACCAATGAATGAATGGATACAATAAAAACTAACATATATGAAATTTACATTAAAACAAACATTTTAGACAAATTTAGAACTAAAACTGTTACGAGGAAGAATTCTGAAATGGTCGAGATGATAGTAACAAATATTAATTGGCAGCTGCAAAATATATAGCCAATAGCATTTTCTAAGGCTATGATAAATAATGAGTAAATCACTAAACATGTTATTCCAATAAATTTTATCAAGATGAAAACACACTATCAATAAGTCATGACAAGTTTAATAAATATAAACTACTTAATCACATGCTGTCATTCTTGTCAAAAGTATGTTGAATTTTTAGAGTTTCATAGATACTCTATGATATTTCAACAATAAAAATCATATGTGTTTGAATTTATGTCAAAAAGTGAAGATTTAGATAAGTTGCCAACACTAGAGATAGCTTATTCTACTCATTCCTGCTAAGAAAATTAAGGCATGTAACAATTTCCTCCAGAATGTATTTTATATTGGAAGTTGTAGAAGTCAGATAAAATTAATTATAAGATCATAATTATAATTTAGATAGTTCTCTTTAAAGAAATGGAAAAAATACTCTGTTTTATTTAAACTCTTTGACTAGAAGTTAACATCTCTGGTCATTTTAGGAAAATAAATATTTTTTTCTCAAGTATCTCTTTATTCGTTCTGTTCTTCACAGCTCTTTTGCCATTTGACATCATTTGGGTGTTTACTGTTTTCTTACCCAGTAAAATGTAATCCTCTTAAAGACTTTGCTTTATTTTATTCCCATCATGTCTATCATCAGGACTTCTTTCGTGGCTCAGTGGTAAAGAATATGCCTGCCAATGCAGGAAACAGGGGTTCAATCCCTGATCCAGGAAGATCCCACAAGCCATGGAACAACTACACCCATGCATCACAACTACTGAGTTTGTGCTCTAGGGCCCAGGAGCTGTAACTAACATGTGGCACAGCTACTGAAGTCCATGCACCTTGGAACACATGCCCTACAATAAGTAAGACAAGCCACCATAATGAGAAACCCTCACCCTCACACTGCAATTAGAGAGCAGCCCCACTCACCACAACTATAGAAAAACCCAGGAAGCAATGAAGATCCAGCATAGCCAAAAATAAATTAAACAAAATATATATATCACATGGTGGATACTCAAATAACATTTGCTGGATTAATAAATGAATTAATGAATCCATCTTAAGTTCTGTCTTTTCAAATATGACTCTATTTGTAAATGTTTTTGAATTGTGGTGCTGGAGGATTATTGAGAGTACCTTGGACATCTAGAAGATCAAATAAATCAGTCCTAAAAAAATCAACCCTGAATATTCATTGGCGGAACTGATGCTGAAACTGAAGCTCCAATACTTTGGCCACCTGATGTGAAGAGCTGACTCTTTGGAAAAAATGCTTATGCTGGGAAAGATTGAGGGCAAAAGGAGAAGAGGACAGCAGAGGATTAAATAATTAGATAATACCATCGACTCAATGAACATGAATTTGAGCAAACCCCAGGAGACAGTGAAGGACAGGGAAGCCTGGTGTGCTGCAGCCCATGGGGTCACAAAGAGTTGGACACGAATTAGCAACTGAATGACAACAAATAGGCCTGTCAGAAATCCAAGATTATTTTTGGCAGTAACCTCTATACCTTATTCACTTTTTAATCTGTGAAAACATTCCTGAAATAAATACTGACTTAGAATTATTCTTAATGCCAAGAGATTGAAAGAGATAATTTTCAACTAGTACAGTAGGTTAACACATTTTTCAGAGAATAAAAAAAGAGTTCACTGTTCATTAATTTAAAATAGAATGTTTAGTACTCTCTTTGATATCACTTTGTATTGTGATACACAAATTAATATATTTATATATTTTCTATTTCTTGTCTAGTCTATAACATTCAAATAAAATGCAAATAATGCTATGACTGCAATAAGTGAGAAAATAGTTAAGTTCCATTTACAGAGCAAAAGCCAAGGTGTTTGATGTGATGTCAAAGGCTGTTTAAGTATATATAATATATCCCATCTGTTTCTTCCCCCACGTAACCAGCTGTAGAGGTTTGAAAGTGAAAAAAAAAGAAAAATTTGGCAATTCCTATCTCTGTTTTGATTAGTATAACTTTGGCTGTCTTGCCAGGAAATTCCTCCCTCTACATTAAGAATATCCTGGAAGTTTCAATTACTTTTCTTCTCTTATGATGTTTTATGATTAAGATATTTAATATTCATTACATTAATAATATTTCTTATATATACACATACACACAAAATGCCATGTTTTATCTGAACTACATGTTCTATAAAATGTCCAATTGTCCTTTTTGCCACAGTTTATTAGAGGTCAGAACAACTTAAATATAAAGAAGTCATTTATCCCAAATTTCAAGCTGTACTGAAATTAAATTCCAGAGAGAACAGATACAGGAGATTTGTGCCAGAACATTTCCCAATAGCAATATCAAAGAGAAATGGAGAATAATTTTTCTAATTGGAAATATGTGGGGAATATAAGGTAGGGAGTATTTAATTAATAGATTTGGAATAAGGCCAGAACTTCAGGGTTAATACCTCTGCTGTTTCAAAGAGTGCTATGGGATCCTGATTGCCAATGAGTGGTCAACAAGACTGGTAAGTTTTACTCTAGATTAATTCTAATGCAGCTTTAAGCACTTCTTTGGGATAAGTATTTTGTACATACTGTTTCATCTCTTTTGTAATTCTTTTTTTTTTCCTTTACTACCAAAATTTTCTAAACTCAGGTAATAGAACTTATTATTTAATATGATGTTTTAAAATAAGCTTTTAATTTGTTTTAATACTTCTGATTTTTAATATAGCTATCACAGAATGTTATTAGTTAACTGTCACTCCCTACCACACATAGTGATAAAACTCATTCATATTTAAAATGATGCTCCTTAAGGAATATGAATAATTTAAGTAATACAATAAGTAGTCTAGTATCTCATCAAAATGGCCTATCTTGTTTCTGAAATAAAGCTGCTTGAGTTATTATAGAAAATTTTCTATGATCACATGACGATTCAAATGATCAACTCTTGCAGAAAAATTTTGATCATTGTTAATGACAAAGTATAGTTCCAAATGTAATTTTTTATAAAAAGATAAGAATCATCAGAACACCAGGGATAGAAATGAGCAAGAAGTGCTTAGGTATGATGATTTTTTTTAAGTTACATTAACTATTGTAGTTTATATTTTAAAATATCCTAAATATCTCTTTTACTTTGACTGGAACTATTTAACAGTAAGTTTAAGAATCTTGACCTTTATTTACCAATGCTTTAAATGTAAGGATAACATTGACTTATGTATTACTCTGCTTGGGCATCCAAAACACAGTCTTATAGACTGGACGGCTTAAACAATAGAAGTTAATTTTCTCATAGTTATGAAATCTATAAGACCAAAATAAAGATGTCAGCATGGTCCCTAATGAAACTCCTCTTCCTAGCTTATAGGCCATTACCTTCTCACTGTGTCCAAGCATGGTTTCTCCTCTGTGCATGTGTGTGTTGTGTGCATGCCTGCAAGTGCATATGTGAAGAGGAAAAGAGTAGAGGAGTGAGCTCTCAAGTATTCTCTTCACCTTCTTATAAGGACATTAGTGTATAGAATTAGGGCCTTACCCTTATGTACTTTGTTAACCTTAATTACCTTCCTACAGGCCTTATTTCTAAATACAAATCACATTAAGAGTTAGGACTTCAACAAATACATTTCGAAAGATCACAATTCAGTCAATAACAAACTACATTAGCATATTTCAAGGTGGACATTATTTTTGAAAAAAAAATTATATTTGGAAATATCCAAGATGTTTTCATAAAGAAATCTTCAGAATGAGGCATACCATTTGCTGACATTTACTTATACTAGTTTCATTGCTTTTGCATAATGCATTAAGGATCTTGCATACAAACACATGCAGACACACACCTCTCCATATACGACATCTAAAGTGAAAGAAAGTGAAGTCACTCAGTCACGTCGGACTCTGCGAGCCCATGGACTGTAGCCTACCAGGCTCCTCGGTCCATGGGATTTTCCAGACATGAATACTGGAGTGGGTTTCCATTTCCTTCTCCAGTGCATTTTCCCAACCCAGGGATAGACCCAGGTCTATCCATATTGCAGGGTCTCCCACATTGCAGGCAGACACTTTACTAACTGAGCTAACAGGGAAGCTCCCATATGACATCTAACTTCCCCCCAAATGCTCAAGATATTCTTTTGGTTAGGACAAAATAGCATGACAGCCACTGTGGAAAACAGTGTGGAGATTCCTTAAAAAATTGCAAATAGAACTGCCTTATGACCCAGCAATCCCACTGCTGGGCATACACACCAAGGAAACCAGAATTGAAAGAGACACATGTACCCCAATGTTCATCGCAGCACTGTTTATAATAGCCAGGACATGGAAACAACCTAGATGTCCATCAACAGATGAATGGATAAGCAAGCTGTGGCATATATACACAATGGAGTATTACTCTGCCATTAAAAAGAATAAATTTGAATCAGTTCTAATGAGATGGATGAAACTGGAGCCTATTATACAGAGTGAAGTAAGCCAGAAAGAAAAACACCAATACAGCATACTGACACATATATACGGAATTTAGGAAGATAGTAATGATGACCCTGTATGTGAGACAACAAAAGGACACAGACATAGACAATGGACTTTTGGCCTCAGAGGGAGTAGGAGAGGGCGGGATGATCTGGGAGAATGGCATTGAAGAATATATACTATTATGTAAGAAACGAATCACCAGTCTATGTTTGATACAGAATGCAGGACGCTTGGGGCTGGTGTACGGGGATGATCCAGAGAGACGTTGTGGGGTGGAAGGTGGGAGGGGGACTCGGGATTGGGAGCTTGTGTGCACCTGTGGTGGATTCGTGTCGATGTATGGCAAACCCAATAGAGTATTGTAAAGTTAAATTTAAAAATAAATAAATTTAAAAAAAAATACAAAAAAAAAATGATTAAGATGTGGTAGGTGTGTCAGAAAAGTGAAAAAGAATATGCCATGAATAAACTTCTGGACTGTTAAAATCTTTGTTATTTTCAAACTTGTATTTATAATTTTGTTTCTCACACCGATTATGATTTTCATCTCTTAATTTCCCTGTAGTCCTATCAATACAGCACCAAGGTATAGTATATATTTAAATTCCTGCTGTCAGATCAAATTTCCAATATTATACTTGGTCATCATATCTAACTACTGAAATATGTGTTGCTTTGTTCCAGTGTGCTGGCTAGACTGCTATTAGTGAAAGTGAAGTCACTCAGTCATGTCCAAGTCTTTGAGACCTCACAGACTGTAGCCAGGATCCTCCATCCATGGGATTTTTTTCCAGGCAAGAGTACTAGAGTGGGTTGCCATTTCCTCTCTAGCTGTTATAGTGTAGTAAATAATATTCCCTGGTATTGTAACTGAAGAGATTGTTAAAAATAGATCATTTGGGGTCTTTCCTGGTGGTACAGTGGCTGAGAATCTGCCTGCCAATGCAGAGCACATGGATTTAATCCCTGGGTCCAGGAGGATTCTACATGCCATGAAACAATGAGGCCCGTGTGCCACAACTACACAGCCTGTGCTCTGAAACAATAGCAGCCATTGCAATGAGAAGCCTGCACACCACAACAAAAAGTAGCCCCCTGCTAGCTGCAAGTAGAGAAAGCCGGCACAGAGCACAGACCCAGTGCAGGCAAAGTAATTAATTAATTAGATGGTTCTATTGCATACAGGGGCTTTCCTGGTGGCTCAGCTGGTAAAGAATCCACCTGCAATGTGTGAGACTTGGCTTGAATCCCTGGGTTGGGAAGATCCCCTGGAGTAGAAAATGGCAACCCACCCAGTATTATTACCTGGAGAATTCCATGGACTATATAGTTCACAGGGTCACAAAGACTGAGCGAGTTTCACTTTCACTTTTATGGGATACAAAGTTATGAAGTCTGCAGTAAGATGAAAATTAGCCTAGGGGCAATTTCTGTAGCTAATGAAACCTCCAACTTTACTCTTAGAATTGGTCTAATTCACATTTGTCCATCTACATTAGTCAGTCAGTTCAGTTGCTCAATTGTATCTGACTCTGTGAAACCATGGACTGCAGCACGCCAGGCGTCCTTGTCCATCACCAACTGCAGGAGTTTACTAAAACTTAACTCCATTGAGTTGGTTATGCCATTCAACTATTGCATCCTCTGTTATCCCCGTCTCCCACTGCCTTCAATCTTTCCCAATATCAGGGTCTTTTCAAATGAGTCAGCTCTTCGCATGAGGTGGCCAAAGTATTGGACTTTCAGATTCAACATCAGTTCTTCCAATGAACATCCAGGAATGATCTCCAGGATGGGCTGGTTGGATCTCCTTACAGTCCAAGGGACTCTCAAGAGTCTTCTCCAGCGCCACAGTTCAAAAGCATCAATTCTTTGGTGCTCACCTTTACAATCCAACTCTCACATTCGTACATGACCACTGGAAAAACCATAGCCTTGACTAGATGGACCTTTGTTGGCCAAGTAATGTCTCTGCTTTTTAATATGTTATTTAGGTTGGTCTTAACTTTCCTTCCATATTGATATGGTTTATCAATAGATACAATATGGATTTTTAACTTTTTTCAATATGCAATATCAATTATTATTAGTCATGTTTTGTGTTTTTATGATCACCATACATTTTCAAAATATATTGTCATCATCAACCCTTTACTTTTTATATGCATTATTTGAATAAATTGAGAAAACATCAAATTCTTCTCCTACTACAAGAATATCTAGATCTATCTATCTTTCCCCCATATAGCTATCAATAGATGGTCAATAACATGGTCGACTACTTATTTCAAATTTTAGAGGTATATTAATTTAAAGTGCACTTAGTCTGATATTGAAACAAGAGCATTTACTAGTTTTATATAGCTGAATTATACAACTTGCATAATTTGTTTTTCATATAAACTATATTTTGCATCTTAACTTCCTGGCCATGCCAGAATAGGGCATTTATGACTTGAAATCTTACCGTACATAATTACAAAGCTATATGAAGCAAAAATTAAGACTTTGGGCAAGAGGAAGCAACAGATTGTGATCCCTGAGAGATGGAAAAAAGCACTCCAATCACCCAGGCATTATGCCTGAAGGCAGTTTCAGAAATTCAAGGACAAAGAGTAAGTATTCAAAGAGCCTGAAGGTCTCACTGAGTAAAAGAGATCATTGACATCTGGGGTGACTGAGGCAGCTGGAAGTTATAGGGCAAAGTTCTATCAAAGAAATATACAGAAAGAGCCTCACAAATGCATAGAGGATCTTTACTCTATATTGAACTGGATATGGATAAGGTAAAACCACACCTACACCTACTCTCACGACCCTCAACACATACACAATGGAAAGTTTTAAAATGAACCATTTCCAGAGATCACACAGGCTGAAAAGACTTGCAAGTTCTGACCAGCCACAAAGGGGAGTACTTGGATACCAAATGGGATTTTCAGTAACAAATTACAAGAAAGTAAATTTCAGTGTAAGGTAGAAATATCCCTCGAGAACATCTATTTTAGTTCTGTGTAAGCAAAGTTTGTTCCAGCTGGTTTTAGAAAAGGCAGATCATTGAAAAAGCAAGAGAGTTCCAGAAAAACATCTATTTCTGCTTTATTGACTATGCCAAAGCCTTTGGCTGTGTGGGTCACAATAAACTGTGGAAAATTCTGAAAGTGATTGAAATAGCAGGCCACCTGACCTGCCTCTTGAGAAACCTATATGCAGGTCAGGAAGCAACAGTTAGAACTGGACATGGAACAACAGACTGGTTCCAAATAGGAAAAGGAGTATATCAAGACTGTACACTGTCACCCTGCTTATGTAACTTCTGTGCAGAGTACATCATGAGAAATGCTAGACTGGAAGAAACACAAGCTGGAATCAAAGTTGCTAGGAGTAATATCAATAACCTCAGATATGCATATGACACCACCCTTATGGCAGAAAGTGAAGAGGAACTAAAAAGTCTCTTGAAGAAAGTGAAAGAAGAGAGTAAAAAAGTTGGCTTAAAGCTCAACATTCAGAAAACNCGTCAGGGTTATTTCTGAACTGTCTACATGGTAATATGAAGTTTGAAATGAGATAATCTCTAGATTAATCTTTTCAAAGCCTATTTGTGTTGACACACACCAAAATGGTTGGTCTACAGTTAGTGGTATGTCAGACGAATTCAGAAAAGAGGGGAAATACTAATTTTTTGTTTTCAAGAACAAAAATTGTTTTAAATTTTTACACCAAACCAGAAACCTAGAAACTCATGGAAATTGAAATCTATAGCTTTATCTTACATTGATACCAGTTTGTTCATCCACGGTTGGATGGCTTAAAAGAGGGTCCTGATACATAGGAGTTGATGTTGAACTCCTGGGTAAGCTTCAGTTTAAGGTACGGGACGTGCCTGCATGCTAAGTCGCTTCAGTCGTGTCCAGCTCTTCGCAACCCTATAGGCTGTAGCCCATCAGACTCCTCTGTCCATGGGATTCTCCAGGCAAGAATACTGGAGTGGGTCACCATGCCCTTCTCTGGGGTACCTTCCCAACCCAGGGATCAAACCCGTGTCTCCTGCAGCTCCAGCATTGCAGGTAGTTTTTGTTTTTTGTTTTTTTTTTTACCGCTGAGCCACAGAAAAAGCCCCGTGTTAAATTTGGAGAAGCCCCAAGAAACTCATGTTAAACTTGGTTTACAGCCATTTCGGTCCAGACACCACAGAGAATACTTCAGTATTCTAGGAACTAGCGTTTTCATGCTGTCTAAAATGGATTCCCCGCATGGATCAGTAACTCGAACTTCACTGNGAGAAGCCCCAAGAAACTCATGTTAAACTTGGTTTACAGCCATTTCGGTCCAGACACCACAGAGAATACTTCAGTATTCTAGGAACTAGCGTTTTCATGCTGTCTAAAATGGATTCCCCGCATGGATCAGTAACTCGAACTTCACTGAGATGCTTGTATCCAGGATTACATATTTTTCCAGAACTTACATATGAATGTCATTTTCATTCTCTATTCTCCTCTAAGGTAATTGGTAGCTTATAAGTACATGAATGACTGGTCTAGTTTAGGTAAAAAAAAATCATTAGTCCAAGATGGCCAAAAGTGGAAGAC
Source organism: Neotragus pygmaeus (assembly GCA_006410875.1). Classification (NCBI taxonomy): domain Eukaryota; kingdom Metazoa; phylum Chordata; class Mammalia; order Artiodactyla; family Bovidae; genus Neotragus; species Neotragus pygmaeus. The sequence continues at coordinate 334,148 of SJYV01017721.1, forward strand.
CTAAGAATGTTGAATTTTGGCTTCAAAAGGGAGGTTTTTTCCCTGGTGGGAATTGACCGTTTGTGCCTTTGTTTTGTAGGGAGTGAGTGGAGCATTGACGGTCCTTATGAAGGATGCCATCAAGCCCAATCTCATGCAGACATTAGAGGTGAGCAGTGACTCCCGCCGTCCTGGACTGGTTGGAAAGCACAGTGTCCCTAGGGAGACACTTCTTTTCCTGATCATCTCTCTATTCCCATTCTTCTCACAGTTATGACTGGGACTTCACTGAGATATAAAAGAGGTGGCTTCATACTTGCCCTTTTTCTTTTGGATGCCAACTAACTTTGGTTCCCCTTGACCGAATGGTCCCTTTTGAAGCAGGATTGGCAGCTTCGCTCACGATGTCCTGATTTCCACAGGGCACTCCAGTGTTTGTTCACGCTGGGCCGTTTGCCAACATCGCACACGGGAATTCCTCCATCATTGCAGACAGGATTGCGCTCAAGCTTGTCGGTCCCAAAGGGTTTGTAGGCAAGTACTTTTGCACAATCAGTGATAGACCATTTTTCTTTCAGCATCAAGGGAGTTGGGGTAGCATTTTTACAGTTGCTTTTGTTCTCACAGTGACTGAAGCAGGATTCGGAGCAGACATTGGAATGGAAAAGTTCTTTAACATCAAATGCCGGTATTCTGGTCTCCGCCCGCACGTGGTGGTGCTTGTCGCCACTGTCAGGGCTCTGAAAATGCACGGAGGTGGCCCTACGGTGAGAATCAGGGATTGGAAGGGTCTGATTCTCAGACATGTTCTGAAGGCTAAAGGGAAGCTGATGACTCCTGCCTGTTTCTTCATTAAGCTGCTCTTACCCTTATGATTATTAGGGTACCAAAGCAGGGCACGTCCACATGGCTCTTGTGCTGGCCGTCTCATCACTCACAGGTAGTCCCAGCTCTTGGAGAGGGCCAAGTTTGGCCTCGTGGCCTACCTTTCTGAGGAAAACACCTGATGATATCCAAACCCCTCCAAGGACATGTGCTTGGCTNAGCAGGGCACGTCTACATGGCTCTTGTGCTGGCCGTCTCATCACTCACAGGTAGTCCCAGCTCTTGGAGAGGGCCAAGTTTGGCCTCGTGGCCTACCTTTCTGAGGAAAACACCTGATGATATCCAAACCCCTCCAAGGACATGTGCTTGGCTATATTTACCGAAAAACTCCTTTCTGTTCGGACTGTTCTTTTTACATGAGTCCCATTCCCTCTAATGGTGCTGCTGGCAGCTAGCCAGCCAACCCATTTAGCTTGAGAGAGAGGTCAGCGTGCCAAGCAGGACTGATAACAGCCTGGGCTGGGGAGAAGAGGAGGAGAAGGGCAGGTATGCCGGGACTGCCTCCAGTGATGGGGAAAACAGGTGAGCACGGTTTTCCTTCAGCTGTCCTGAGACTGTGCTTTCCTCTATTCACACTGCTTAGAAATTGTACTTTTTGCTCTATTATCAGGCTTCCCAGGTGGCTCAGACGTAAAGAATCCACCTGAAATACAGGAGACCCAGTTTGATCCCTGGATTGGGAAGAACACCTGGAGAAGGGAATGGCAGCCCACTCCAGTATTCTTGCCTGGAGAATCCCATGGACAGAGGAGCCTGGTGGGCTACAGTTTGTGGGGTAGCAAAGAGTCCGACACGACTGAATGCCTCACACTATCAGTGTTGTAACCTTTTCTTCAGCATGTACATNAATGGCAGCCCACTCCAGTATTCTTGCCTGGAGAATCCCATGGACAGAGGAGCCTGGTGGGCTACAGTTTGTGGGGTAGCAAAGAGTCCGACACGACTGAATGCCTCACACTATCAGTGTTGTAACCTTTTCTTCAGCATGTACATGTGAAGATACGGCTCTCTTTTTCAGGAATTAGTTGATGAAGTATTAAATTCCTATCCCCTGGGAGCTGGTCTTGTAGCTTGAGCAGTAAGACCTCCCTCATCTGCAGAAGAAAATCATTGTTGCTTAGTGTAGTGATCGGGGCTTTTCCTGATAGAGCAGTTCACAAGAATGTTGGCCTCAGACCTTCCTGACACACTTAAAATTATTAAAGGCCTAAAAGAACTTTTGTTTAGGTGAGTCGTGTCTATTGATATTTACCAAAGTGGGAATTAAGTTTTAGCATAAATATTAACATAATTAAATGCTTACATAAATACGTTTTTTAAGTGACTCTCTTTTCCAGAACAACATTTGGGCATTGCATGTTTTTCAGATCTCTTCAGTGTTTGGCTTAGTCAAAGACTGCTGGATTCTCATCTTCGGCATTTGATCTGTTGTGATGTCACATGTCACATAATCTGTGGGCAAATCTGTTGTAGACTTCCTGAGGGAATGAGAGTGAAAGAGCCATAATATCTTAGGGTTATGGAAGTAGTCCTGACCTCTTGGACCCCGGGAAAGGTTTAGGTCCCCTCTAAGGGGAGAACCACCACCGCCACAGCCCAGCACACCTCTCCGGTCCTCCTCGTCCTGTGGCCCTCCTAACCCAGGACGTCCCTTTCTGCTGGGCTGCAGGATGGACTCCCTTTCTCTTCCTCATCATAACCAGCGTTTCTCCTCTTCCATCCCCTCATTCATCCTCACACCATTGCGCCTCCCTTCCTCCTGATCTATGGTCTGAGGAATCGTGTGGGTGTGTCACCTGGCCGCACCGAGAGAAGAGCTTTGCACACAGCTCTGTCGGGAGGCTGGCCCGCTGCTCCTGTACCTCCTGGAGCCATGTGAGGCCCAGAGGGTGGGATCAGGTCCCAGCTTCGTGCCCCGCCTCTCTGAGGCCCCTTTTGGAGTTGGAGCACCGTGGTGTCTCTGAGGAAAGGGAGCAGAGCACTCGGAAGGTTTCTTAGTCCATTGCCCAGCGGGGTCCCTGGGACCGGCGCCTGCACCCTCACACACTTCCCTGTGCATACAGTAGGTCCCACCAGGTACCTCTGTAACCGTAGAGGAAGAAAATCCTTGTGTGTTGTTTCCCTCTTGTTTGTACTGCTCACTGCCCCAGTTCAGCTCCACAAAGTGTGGGCTGGCTTGGTGGACCAGCTCCTGAATACATTGCTGCGTGCATCTCAGATTCCACAGCGGACGTCTCAGGGTGGCTCTTGCAGGGCTGACAGCTGCCTTTTTCCCTATACTCAGCTCTACTTCCACCCCCGCTGCTGTGTGCTTCACTCGCAGGGAAACACATCGCTTCCCCCGCCCGCCTTCATAGATTGGTCCCTTCTCTCTTTAACTCAGTTCATGAAGGTCTCCTACCCTGCTCACAGCAGTGACTTGTTCTGTGCTGTAGTTTTGGTCATTTGCTCTAAATCCTTAAGGCAGGAAACCGCTTTCTACTGCTGTATATCCTCCACCCCACCCCCCAG
>SJYV01017721.1:337622-444665 GCA_006410875.1 Neotragus pygmaeus
AAATCTTATATATATATATATATATATATATATATATATATACACACACACACACACACACACACACACACACACACACATGCTTCTAAGTCACTTCTGTCGTGCCCAAATCTGTGCGACCCCACAGGTGGCAGCCCGTAGGGCTCCATGATCCCTGGGATTCTCCAGGCAAAAACACTGGAGTGGGTTGCCATTTCCTTCTCCAATGCATGAAAGTGAAAAGTGAAAGTGAAGTCACTCAGTCGTGTCCAACTCTTAGCAACCCCATGGACTGCAGCCTGCTAGGCTCCTCCATCCATGGGATTTTCCAGGCAAGAGTACTGGAGTGGGATGCTATTGCCTTCTCCATATATACACATACATACATGTTAAATTAAATATCTTTCACTGATGATATATTTAGCTAAAAATTTAATCTTTATAATTCTGAGAATATCCACTTGTGGATAGGATATTACTCATCTCTTCTTCACTATTTTATATTTAAATAATTTTAGATTTTGTTGTGTTATTTATCAGTCACTAAGCCACGTCCGACTCTTTTGTGATCCCATGGACTGTAGCCAGGAAGGCGCCTCTGTTCATGGGATTTCCTAGGCAAGAATACTGCAGTGAGTTGCCATTTCCTTCTCTAAGCCATCTTCCTGACCTAGGGATATAATCTGCATCTCCTGTATTGGCAAGAGGATTCTCTATTGCTGAGCCACCAGGGAAGGCCAATTTTACACTTATCAAACTGTTACAAAGATAGTGTGGAGTATTCCCTTGTACTTTTCATCCATCTTTGAAGTGAAGTGAAGTCGCTCAATCATGTCCGACTCTTTGCGATCCCATGGACTGTAGTCTACCAGGCTTCTCTGTCCATGGGATTTTCCAGGCAAGAGTACTGGAGTGGGTTGCCATTTCCTTCTCCAGGGGATCTTCCTGACCCAGGGATCGAACCCAGGCCTCCTGCATTGCAGGCAAACGCTTTACCCTCTGAGCCACCAGGGAAGCTATTTAATGTTATTATCAACGCAAGCATAGCATATTCAACAAACCCAAGCAACTAACATTGGTATGCTATACTAACTACAGAATCATTTATATTTCACTAGTATTTCAGTAACATTTTTATTCTATTTTAGGATTCAAGCCAAGCTATACCTTGCTGTTCATCAATCAGTTTCTTTAGTCTTCTCCAAAGCAATCTGTGATTTTTTTTTTTTTCCCTTGCATCCCTGATACCTTTTAAGGTCAAGTATTTGTGTCATATATTTTGTAGAATGACTCTCAATTTTTGCTTTAATTTTCTTTCTAATGATTATATTGAAGCCATACTGTTTTGGAAAGAAATACTACAGAGGCAGTATGCATATTCTATTGACCTGACCTATGACTGCTGATGTTAACTTGGATCACTTGGCTAAGTGTCTGCCAGGTTTCTTTACTTCAACATTGCCATTTTTCTTTTTAGATATACTATTATTTGGAAGTGGCTTACTAGGTCTAGTATTTATTCAAAGGATAGTGAACTGAAAGGTTCATCTTGTAAATTGAAGTATGTTTTCAAAAAATGGTGATGATCCTAAGACTTCTCAACACAAGGCAAAAAGTTCTCCAATTCTCAGTGAGATTGTGGATGTTCATGAAATCTATTGCAGTAATCATTTAATGATTATTGTAAGTCAAATCATTATGCTATATATCTTAAGCTCATACAGTGCTATCTGTCAATTATATCTCAAAAAGTTGAAAGAAATAATGGTAAGAATATGTACCAACCATTAGTGTAATCAGTAAATATGAACAGAGATATTTAAGGATTAGGCAAAATTCGGTCCCTACACAAATTAAACCAAAGGGGGGAAAAAAAGGGAAGCAATACTGTATTGGAATAAAGTTATTATCAAGTTTTTGGTTGATGATCAAGGTAAAGTAACACAAATATTTTGAGTAGAGAATAGTAGTCACAAGAATGTCATAAAATTAGACAATTACAGAAAGTATTTTCTATGGGCTAAAAGGACATGAAGAAGTAAGGGTGGAGAAGAGTAGACTTCACTGAAGGACATAAATGTAGGAAGAGAGAAAAGATAAACTGGAGAATCTCATTAGCTGCCAGAAACACAGAGGTAAATTAGAAATCAAGATTATATGACAGAAACAACTATCATCAATTATACATCAACAGATTTTATAACCTAGAATAAATAAATCCCCAGAACTATTGTTGTTGTTCAGTCAGCCATAGTCAACTCTTTGTTACCCTATGCACTGCAGCATGCCAGACTTCCCTGTCCTTCATCATCTCCTGGAGCTTACTCAAACTGATGTCCATTGAGCTAGTGATGCCATCCAGCGATCCCATGTTGTGTCCTTCCATCCTCCTCTTGCCTTCAATCTTTCCTAGTATCATGGTCTTTTCTACTGAATCAGCTCTTCACATCAGGTGGCCAATGTATTGGAGCATCAGTTTCAGCATCAGTCATTCCAATGAATACTCAGGACTAATTTCCTTTAGGATTGACTGACTTGATCTCCTTGCAGCCTAAGGGACTCTAAAGAGTCTTCTCCAACATCACAGTTCAAAAACATCAATTCTTCAGTGCTCAGATTTCTTTATGGTCCAACTCTCACATTCATCCATGACTATTGGAAAAATCATAGCTTTGGCAATACAGACCTTTGTCTGCAAAGTAATGTTTCTACTTTTTAATATGTGTCTAGGTTTGTCATAGATTTTCTTTCAAGGAGTAAGTGTCTTTTAATTTCATGGCTGCAGTCACCATCTGCAGTAATTTTGGAGCCCAGGAAAATAAATTCTATCACTGTTTCCATTGTTTCCTCAACTATTTGCTATGAAGTGATGGGACCAGATGCCATGATCTTAGTTTTCTGAATGGTGAATTTTAAGCCAGCTTTTCACTCTCCTTTTTTACCTTCCTCAAGATGCTCTTTAGTTCCTCTTCTCTTTCTGCCATAAGGATGGTGTCATCTTCATATCTGAGTTTATTGATATTTCTCCAGGCAATCTTAATTTCAGCTTGTGCTTCATCTAGCCTGGTATTTTGCATGATATTATCTATCAAGAACCATACACTACTGAGGAAACCAGGATTGAAAGAGACGTGTTTACCCCAATGTTCATCGCACCACTGTTTACAATAGCTAGGACATGGAAGCAACCTAGATGTCCATCAGCAGATGAATGGACAAGAAACCTGTGATATGTATACACAATGGAATATTTTCAGCTATTAAAAAGAATGTGTTTGAATCAGTTCTAATGAGGTGGATGAAACTGGAGCCTATTATACAGAGCGAAGTAAGTCAGGAAGAAAAACACGAAAACAGTATATTAATGCCTATATATGGAATTTAGAAAGATGGGAATGATGACCCAATATGTGAGACAGCAAAAGAGACACAGAGATAAAGAAAAGACTTTTGGACTCTGTGGGAGAAGGTGAGGGTGGGATGATTTGAGAGAATAGCATTAAAATATGTATATTACCACATGTGAAATAGATCGCCAGTCCAGGTGTGATGCATGAGACAGGGTGCTCAGGGCTGGTGCACTGGGATGACCCTGAGAGATGGGATGGGGAGGGAAGAGGGCGAGGGGTTCAGGATGGGGAACACATGTGCACCCATGGCTGTTTCATATGAATGTATGGCAAAAACCACTAAAATATTGTAAAGTAATTAAACTCCAATTAAAGTAATTAAATTAATTAAAAATAAATTTAAAAAGAATGAATCTGAATAAGATAGAAAATCTGAATAGACAGCAAGTAAGAATGCTGAATGAGGAATCAAAAAATTACCAATAAATAAATATCCAGGACCACATAGTTTCACTGGTGAATTCTACCAAAAATATAAAGAAGAGTTAAAGCCAATCCTTCTCAAACTCATGCAGAAAATTAGATAAGTGAGAATAATGTCAAACTCATTTCATGAGGCCAGCATTACTCTTATGTCAAAGTCATAGATGGACACTTCAAAAAAGTATTAAAAAATATTTTTGAGGGATACAGATGCAAATATTCTTAACTTAAAAAATGATTTCAAGAGCATATTGAAAGGGTCATATACCATAATCAAGTGAGATTCATCTTTGTGGCAAGGATGGTTCAACACATGACAATCAATGACTATAATACATCACAATAATATAAATGAATATATAAAGCCCATGCTCATCTCAATAGATGAAGTAAAAAGCCATTTGACAGAATTCAACATCCATTCATGATAAAAAATAAAAATAAATTTGGCACAGAAGCAATGTACTTCAATATAATAAAATAATATATGACAAGTCAAGATCTACCATCATGCTTAATGATGAGAGGTTTTAAATCTCTTCTAAGATCAGGAACAAATCTGTGATGTCCACTCTCATCACTTTTATTCATCATAGTATGGGAAGTCTGAACCAGAACAATTAAGATAAATAAATTTTAAAATGACATCCCAATTGGAATGGAAACAGTCGCTATTTGCAAATGAAACAATTTTATATTTATAAAGTCCTAATAACAACAAAAGATGTTTGAACTAATAAATGAATTCAGTAAATTTTCAGGGTACAAAACAACATTTAATATTCAGGAGAATATCTTGACAGTAACAATGAAATATCTGAAAAAGAGATAAAGAAAACAATATCATCTATAATATAATCAAAAAAGATAAAATACCTAGGAATAAATTAAATGGAAAACCATAAGACACTTATGAAAGAAACTGTAGGTGTAAATAATTGGGAAATTATTCTATATTATATGAATTTATTTGAAATGTCCAGAATAGATGAATCCACTCAGACAGAAAGTGGATTGGTAGTTACCATAGGATAGAGGAATGCAGACTGCCTGCTAATAGGTATGGGGTTTCTTTCGGAGCTGATGAAACTATTCTGAAATTAGATAGGGCTGATGGTTGCCCAACTTTGTAACTACACTAAAAATCACTTCATTGTACACTCTGAAATAATGCATTTTATGGTATGCAAATTAATGTTTATTTTAATGTGTTAAAATGTTAATTAGTCGCAAAATTAGAGTAATAGTTTTAAAAAGTTTAAATTCTAAGGGTTCATATTTTAAACATAAGCATTTTACTCAGTGGCAATCCCCAAACTGAAGTTACTTCTCATACTTGGCTGCATATTAGAATCAACTAAGGAGTGTTGACTGAACTCTGTACTCCTCAAAATCAAATAAAGAAAATTTCTGAATGTGTGAAATAGGCAGGTATTAGTATTTCTGAAAGTTCAGCAATGATTCTATTACCTTGTTGTTGCTGTTCTTATGTCGCTGAATTAAGTCCTATTCTTTTTTTACCCCATGGACTATAGTACACTAGGCTCCTCTGTCCATGGGATTTCCTAGGCAAGAATACTGCAGTAGGTTGCCATTTCTCAAGGAGATTTTCTCTACTTAGGGATCAACCCTACATCTCTTGCACTGGCAGACAGATTCTTTATCACTGAACCACTGAGGAAGCCCTTAATAATTTTATTACATAGCCAAATTAAAGAACCATTACAATCACAACATACATAAATTAAGGCATCTATAATTTAAAAGGGTCTTCCCAGGTAATTCAGTGGTAAAGAATCCACTTGCCAATGCAGGAGATGCAGGTTTGATTCCTGGGTTGGGAAGATCCACTGGAGAAGGAAATGGCAACTCACTCCAATATTCTTTCCTGGGAAATCCCATGGATAGAGAAGCCTGGTATGCTATGGCCCATGGGGTCCTAAAAGAGTTGGAGATGACTTAGTGACTAAACAACAAACACATATTGAAGTGGGTATAATTGAAAAGTTTAAGTACAGCAAGTACAAATATTATAGAAGTTATTATTTTCAAATTGGAATAATACATTATTTGTGTAAACAACAAATAAAAGATAACACACTTGTCCAGATAATGGATTGAAAGCATTACAGTCAAATTAGATTTTAAGAGATTTAATCATATAAAAAAAGAAACTAATGTGATATATTTGAAATAAATCACATGAATCAAACTGGTAAATCCTATAATCAAAAGATTTAGCAGCATGACTACAGAAAGTTCTATATTCTTTTAAGCAATTTGTAATAAAACAAAACAAAATAAAAATAATTTAAGTATAGCAAAGATAAATATTACCTATTTTTTGAAACGCAATTTTTGTATATGAAATTGTCAAAAAGTTGTATATATGAGTGTATATGATTATATATGTTTTATATTTCAATTGCAATTAAAAGACCATTTTGAAGATAATTTGAATTGAAGTAGTATATATGTGGCTATATCTGTAAGACAGTTCTGTTTCAACAAGATTTCTATCTCAATATCAATTATGTCTTGAATATTTTTCCCCTTTAAAGCAAAATACAGTAATATTCTAACAGATTTGGAGCAGTGCACACTTGAAATATTTACTTACTTAGCAGAAGAGTAATTAACAACTAGAAAAGAAACCGCTTTAAATGCAAATCTTTGGAGTCATTCAATTAAAGTATTAATTAAAACTCTGTAAGATAGGAAGGAGCCTCCCTGGTGGCTGAGTGGTAAGAATCCGTCTGTCAGTGCAGGAGACCTGGGTTCAATTCTGGGTAGGGATGATTCCCTGGATGGGGAAATGGCAATACACTTCTGTGTTTTTTGCCTGGGAAATCTCATGGCCAGAGGAGCCTGGTGGGCTACAGTCCATGGTGTCGCAAGAGTCAGACAACACAACAACTAAACGGTGTAAGAACAAGGCTAAGAAAATTCAGAATTTCTATTCACTGAGAACATTTTTCATATTAATGAAACCCTGTAATTTATTTTTCCATATTTAAAGTTAATTTTCAGTTTCATGCTGAAATTTATAGAATAAAATAAATAGTAATGCAATATCTTTGGAAAGAAATATATGAATCAGCAAACATATTTTACCTGTTGAAACAGAGCAGGTATTTATTTACATGGATTTAATTTGATTTCTTGCCAAGGGTATAATCGGGCTTCTCAGGTGGCAGTAGTGGTAAAGAATTCGCCTGCCAATGTGGGAAACACAAGAGACTCAGGTTTGATCCCTGGAGCAGGAAGATCACCTGGAGGAGATGCAGTATTCTTGCCTGGAAAATTCCATGGATGGAGGAGCCTGGTGGGCATAGTCTGTGGGGTTGGAAAGAATCAGACATGACCAAGCACATACACAAAGATAGGACAAAAAAAGCTATGGCCCTATTAGTGGTAATCTTTTTGTAATACCTTTAAGAACACCTTAACTTCAATTGTTTCCTATTTGAATGACAATATAGGAGCCCATAAGTTTATGAGGAACAAAATCTAATAAAGTTTCCATTCATCAAGAAATATTTGTATAGTACTTATTATACATACATTGAAATAAGTTAGACATCAGTGACTATTACTGATTTGATTTGTTCATTTATAAGTAGTATCCATATTTCAAATGTATTCTTTATTCAGAAATAAATTCTAATGAACTTTTAAAATTTCTATAAAATAATAGTTCCTCCTCTACCTATTCTAAAGACCAATAAATTCAAATTTCATGTACTTAGTTTCTTCTTATAGTGTCTTTCCAGGTGATAAAGAACCTGGAGACTTAAGAGACACAGGTTTCATCCCTACTTGTGGGAGATCCCCTGGAGAAGAAAATAGCAACACATTCCAGTATTCTTGCCTGGAGAATCCCCCCAAAGGAGCCTGGTGGGCTATAGTCCATAGGATCATAAAGAGTCAGACATGAATGAAGTGAATTAGCACAGCAAAACTCCTTATATATTTCACACTATACTGCACAACAGTAAAAAAACTATTTAAATATAGTTAATATATTAGTTATATAGTTAATATGGTAACTATAGTTATATAGTTAATATATTAAATAGTTTAAAAATCTATTTAATAGTTAATAAAGAACTCATGTCTGTTTTCTGCCACTATTCTTAGTAAGGAAGGAGCTCTGTAGTTAAAATTTTACCATGCTAATGAGTCATTCTCTGGTAAGAAGTGATAGATTAATCAACTTGACCAGGCAGATGTTCTCATCAGAGATTTTGGTTTGCTGATTGAGAATGCAGTCAATCTCTACTAGTATTAAACTTGAGAGAAAACACGATCATAAATTTTATTGGAATAGACATTTCCTGATAAGGTTATGGGAATCCTTCTAGTTTACACCTATGACATTTTGCCTTTTAATATCTTTTGTATTTATTTAAAATATTCATTTCTTGGCACAGTCTTAATATTGGAAGTTGTTTTTAAGAAACATGTCTCATGAATATGAGATTGGATTTAAATTACAAATTTTAAGTGTGATTAGAAAGAAATAAATTGCCTTCCCAGAACTTCTTGAGATTTCATATAAAATCACAATAATTTGCAAATATAAAATCTAGGTGCACTAGAATGCTGCTTAATTACCTCTTCAAATCTAAGAGTCTGTGGCATAGTTGATTAAAAAATCTAATTTAAAATCATTCAGTTCTTTCAACATTACCATAATGTCTCTTGGTCCCATTCCACATACAGCAATATATCTGTGTAGATGCTTTTAGATTAAGAATAATGTCACTCTGCTATTTACTCAAAATGTAGAGTTGAATTTATATCTTAGAAGCTTATCAACACAGCTTAAATATATGGAGATACGTGTTTATTTATTCTTTCTGGTTGCCAAATTTCATTCATTATAACATCTTATTTAAGAGCTACTAAAAATAACAACAATTTAGAGTGTAATTTACCAGAGACAAAATTAGTCAAGTCAGTGAAGACAATTAAATAAGACAGTTTAATAAAAACTTCATAAATATTGTATTTAGCTCATTAGCAATTTCCCCTTCTTCTACTAAAATAATACCTCCTTTCTGTCTTAAGGTGCATTTAATTAACCTAACATAATGTACAATTTAATTAAAGGATTTCTCTAGTTATTTCTTCCACATTATCATCTGAGAAGTAATATCATATGATTCAAATGATATCATATACGCAAATGTAAGAAACTGAATATTTTGTTTCCTCTAGTTAAGGGCTAGTGGAAGGCAAGATACATGGCAGTTAAGACCATAGATGCCTGTACACTACTGAGACTATATATAAAATAGATAACTAATGAGAATCTACTGTATGGCACAGGGGACTCTACTCAATGCTCTGTGGTGACTTAAATCAGAAGGAAAGAGGGGATATACATATATGTATAGCTGATTCATTTTGCTGTACAGTAAAAAAAACTAACAGCATTGTAAAGCAACTACATTCAATAAAAATTAAAAGAAAAAAGAACATGGACGCTGGATACAGATGACCTAAATTTGAATTATAAATAGGCAATTTAAAAGCTGTGTGTTGTTGCAGGCTGATTCACCTTTCTGTATCTCAATTTTCCCATCTGAAAAACAGAGATGATAGTAACTGCCTGACTGATAAGTGAAGTGAAGTGTTAGTCGCTCAGTCGTTTCCAACTCTGAGAACCCGTATCTCCAAGCAAGAAAGTTGAACTGGAGTGGATTGCCATTCCCTTTTCCAAAGGATTTTCCTGACCAAGGGATTAACCACCGGGTCTCCTGGATTGCAGGCAAATTCTTTACTGTTTGAGCTACAGGGAAACCTGACTGATACAGTTATTCTAAACATTAGGTGAGATAATATTTTAAAAACACTTAAAATTGTGTGCAGTTAGCATAGTGTTTATTGTTATTGTTTTGGACTGCAAGGAGATCCAACCAGTCCATTCTGAAATCAGCACTGGGATTTCTTTGGAGGGAATGATGCTAAAGCTGAAACTCCAGTACTTTGGCCACCTCATGCGAAGAGTTGACTCACTGGAAAAGACTCTGATGCTGGGAGGGATTGGGGACAGGAGGAGGAGGGGACGACAGAGAATGAGATGGCTGGATGGCATCACTGAATTGATGGACGTGAGTCTGAGTGAACTCCAGGAGTTGGTGATGGACAGGGAGGCCTGGCGTGCTTCAATTCAAGCGGTCGCAAAGAGTCGGACACGACTGAGCGACTGAATTGAACTGAACTGAACTGAACTGATGTGCTTTATGTCTACGATTATATAGGCATGGAGAAAACCATGGGAAAGTATAAATTAAGTTGGAAATACAGTTATTTAGTGGTGGAAAAGTGACAAGGATAGAAAGATTGAGTAGAAACAAGAAATGAGGTCATAAAGGTGACCCTAAAATACATATGATATAATAACTTATAGGCATTTATGTAAAATGATACTTATATATACTTTTTGAAATGTTTTAAAAACTAATGGAATGGCACCTCATTACTGAAACAGTTATAAACATTTTAACTTTATTTTTTCTGCTTATCTTCCGGAGGTCAAATATATAATTCTTTGTAACTATAGAGAGTAAATAAATTGCAGCTATTATTTCATTTAACTGAAAAACTGGTTATTAGAAATTCTGAGATACAAGTAACTACATCTTTTTGTATCTTGCCTTATTTATTCAGAAGTACTTTATGTAATTTTCTCTAGTCACCTAGTAAAACCTAATTCATAGCTTAAAAATATTTTTAAGTTTTGATCATTTGTTTTTAGCTTTAAATATATTCTGAAGAGAAAAATAATTATTACTGTTTTTGATTCAAGCAGTTTTTCAGAGCAATTAAAAAAGAAAGAAACAAAGAAGGAAATTTATACTATATCCAAAATTTTCTCCTTTTTTTTTTATGTAAGTTGCTTCATTATATTTTTTCTAACTAAAGATCTTCCTTTAATACTACCTTTAGAGTGGGTCTGCTAGCAGAATCTTCCCTATTTTAGTTCTGAAAATTTCTTTATTTCTCCTTCATTTTATAGAATATTTACATGAGTATACTTTCCTAAATTTATATTTTATTGTTCTTCTTCTAGGATTTTGAAAAATTATCTCCTTAATCTTCTTGCTTGCAAAGTTTTCATGAGAAGTCTGCTGTAATTCTTCCCCTTTTACTATAGGTAATGTTTTGTTTAATCTGGCTATCTTCAAGACTTCATCTTTGTTTTTGGCTTTCAGCATTTCAATATGATGTGCCTATGTATAATCTTTTTTGGTTTTACAGTGTTCATTGTTTTCTGTGCTCCTATCAACTCTATTTTAGTGTCTATTACTGATTTTAGAAAAAATATCAGACATAATTTCAAATAATTCTCATTCTTTTTTCATCTCCTTAGATTACAATTATGTCTTTTAAAATTTAAATTTAATTATTTTAATTGGAGGCTAATTATTTTACAATATTGTATGGGTTTTGCCATACATCAACATGAATCTGCCACGGGTGTACACGTGTTCCTCATCCTGAACCCCCCTCCCACTTCCCTCCCCATACCATCCCTCTGGGTCATCCCAGTGCACCAGCCCCAAGCATCCTGTATCCTGCATCGAAACTGGACTGGTGATTCATTTCATATATGATATTATACATGTTTCAATGCCATTCTCCCAAATCATCCCACCCTCTCTCTCTCCCACAGAGTCCAAAAGATTGTTCTATATATCTGATACTGACAACTCTTGGACTCTCCTTTCTCTTTGTATTTCAATATGGTTAATTTATCTTCATCTTTCTTCAGGTTCACTAATTATTTGTTCAATTGTGTTGAGTCTAATGACAAGCCATTAAGGACATTCTTCATTTTGATCTCTTCCTTTGATTTTTAGTTTTTCTATTTGATTCTTAGTAACATTTTTAACATTTCTGCTTATATTACCTATGTGATCTGCATGTTGCTTAACTTTTCTATTAGAGTCTTTAACATCTTAATCACATATATTAAAATTCCCCCTCTGATAGTACCAATATCTGTATCATATCTGAACCTGATTTCTATCTTCAGACTGTGTTTACTTTGAAGACACAAAATGTGTTCGTATGGCATATACTTTTTGTTTAAAAAATCAAACCTGCTATTTTGGAGAATAGGAAACAGGTTTATTCCTCTTTTCTGCAAGGCCTGTACTGTGTATATTAATAGAGTCAGAAATTGGATTGTATTTGAAACTTATCTACAGTGACCTTAAACATGAAATTCTTAAGAATCAACATCTTATCTTTTAGAATGTGGGTTAGTTTGTCAGAGAGTTTCTCAATTTCTGCTCCTAGTTTGTCTCTGATCCCTCCTACTATGCAGCTTCTCACCACATAGTATTTATTTCTTGTGGTTCTCCCTGGTGTCTTTCATGGTTAGTTTTACCTGAGTTTTCTTATCATGCAAGTGAAGAATGAAAGGGGAGTATTCTATTATGTTCTGATTAAGTTCATCCTTAGATACTGTGAGTCTGGGTCCCAGGGGTATGACTGTCACCCTCTTTCCACTGTATGCTGGACTCCATGCATATTCTGCTCTTCCACCTAAAGGTAGATTTTAAGTGCTATTTGAAGTGCTGCTATTATAATATTAGACATTTGTTTATGCAAGAAAAATTAAACTTGAAAAAAAACTAAAATTACCCTGGTACTAATATTGTCCAAACATCAGGTTAGTAAATACGGCTTTTCTCTATCAATATTCTTTTAGTTCCTTATACACAACTTTTAGAAAGCTTCTGTCTGATTTTGTAGGATAAGTGAATTTAGAGATATTTAATTTATCCTAACTGCCTTTATAAGTTAAGATGAATGTCTATGTACTTTCTACAGAGTAAGAGGGAACATAACTCCTTTTCTGGAACAATGAATGACAGCCTAATACATATTGAAACAAAATTATAATTTTTCTTGAAATACTTTTATGAACTGCTCAGGAGGTATTTAAATAGTCAAGGAAAGTTATATATATTTCCTGGATGAAAAATATTGTGACATTATACATAAAAATGATTGGCCATTTAAAAACTCATAACATAGATGAATGTCTTTAAAATATAAAATGAGAATATGCACTAAGACTCTGATGTTTTTCACTGCTCTGCTACTGGAGTGCTAAAACCTGTTCCTTTCCAGGATTTGCATTTTATTAACTAGGAAGAATATATTGAAGTTCTAAGACACATTGTTTTAAAAGACCTACAAAAAAGGTATTGAAGACTATGCATTTAAAGATGGAAAATCATATACAAAATATCACATTCATAATTATCCATTGTAAGCTAAATAAAATGAATTAATATACATGAAAGTGACCTCACAATATTTTACTACCTTTCAAATTTATGTCTGTACTGCACAATTGTACTCATCTCACACACTAGCCAAGTAATGCTCAAAATTCTCCAAGCTAGTCTTCAACAGTACATGAACTGAGAATTCCAGCTGGATTTAGAAAAGGCAGAAGAATTAGAGATCAAATTACAAACAACTGTTGGATCACAGAAAAAGCAAGAGAATTCCAGAAAAACATCTACTTCTGCTTCATTGACTATGGCAAAGTCTTTGAGTGTGTGAATCATAACAAACTGTGGAAAATTCTTAAAGAGATGGGAATACTAGATTACCTGACTTGCCTCCTGAAAAGTCTGTATGCAGGTCAAGAAACAAAAATTAGAACCAGACATGGCAATGCACTGTTTCCAAATTGGGAAAGGAGTACATCAAGGTGATATATTTTCACCCTGCTTATTTAACTTGTATGCAGAGTACATCATGCAAAATGCCAGGCTGCATGAAGTACAACCTGGAATCAAGATTTCTGGGAAAAATATAAATAACCTCAGATATACAGATTACACCACCCCTATGGCAGAAAGTGAAGAGGAATTAAAGAGCCTCTTGACGAAGGTGAAAGAGGAGAGTGAAAAAGCTGGCTTAAAACTCAACATTCAAGAAACAAAAAACATGACATCCGTTCTCATTACTTCACAGCCAGTAGATGGGGTAACAATTGAAACAGTGAGAGAATTTATTTTCTGGACTCCAAAATCACTGCAGATGGTGACTTTAGCCATGAAATTAAAAGACACCTGCCCCTTGGAAGAAAAGCTATGATAAATCTAGGCAGCATATTAAAAAGCAGACATTACTTTGCTGACAAAGGTCTGTCTAGTCAAAGCTCTGGTTTTTCCAGTAGTCATGTACGAATGTGAGAGTTGGACCATAAAGAAAGCTGAGTGTTGAAGAATTGAGGCTTTTGAACTGTGATGTTGGAGAAGACTCTTGAGAGTCTCTTGCACTGAAAGGAGATCAAGACAGTCAATCCTAAAGGAAATCAGCCTTGAATATTCATTGGAGGGACTGATGCTGAAGCTGATACTCCAATACTTTAGCCACCTGGTGTGAAGAACTGACTCATTTGAAAAGACCCTGATACTAAGAAAAATTGAAGGCAGGAGGATAGGGGCATGAGAGGATTAGATGGGTTGATGTCATCATTGACTCAATGGACACGAGTTTAAGCAAGCTCTGGGAGATGGTGATGGACAGGGAAGCCTGGCATGCTGCAGTCCAAAGGGTGACAAAGAGACATTGAGACAAAGTTCCCTTGGCAACTGAACTGAACTGAACTGAGCACTTCAATCAAATTCTTACCATTTTGACCTTACATTTTTACACCTACAGAGTCCACACACAAAAAAATGTATTTTATTATTATTTTGTAAGACATATAATTGTTTTTCTCTCAGCACTGGAAACACAGACACCATCCTTTTTATTAAGATATTCTTTATATTTTTATTCCAGTGACAAAAATGCGAACTCTTCTCTGATACATGGTGTCTCATGAACTATTTCCTAACGTTCTCAAATTTTGGCTAAGTCACACTGATCTGGCTGATGGACCATATGTGTCAATTCAGAACTCTGAGTTAGAATCTCAGATATTATAATTTTAAGATGATTAAGTTCTCTAATCCTCAAATTTCTCATTTTTCAAGGTTCATCCCTTAGTAGATCAACCTTAAGAGGAGATTTGTTAAAAAAAGCTTTTTTTTTTTTTTTTTAAGTTATGTCTTAGATGACATTCTACTGAGTCATAATTCAACTCACACCTTTGAGAAGTCTTGCAATAAAGAAACTTGTATATTAAAAAAAATCTTTCCCATTGTTTTGTGATCAATAAATCTCTCTTTTACCAGAAAAACATATTGATATCCTGTGGAAGTTGTATTCTGGAGAACAACTTTCAGTATATGATGTCCTATTCTAAATGAACCACCTAGTTCCTTGTGGTTGGAAAGTAGAAGCCCTAGAATCATCCCTATATTTTCACACACACACAGGCACACACTACTGATAGCTCCTGTCCTACACACATACACTTATAAACAGAGAAATATATATTTTATTGGAATCTAGTTATTCTCCTAAGTTCAATATAGATTAAGGTGTTTATTTTTCCCCAAGGTGGTATAATGAAGAATAACAGAAAATATACCTAGTTATAGAAACAAAAAACAAAGAAACGAGGCATAAAACAGAAAATGAAGTTGGTTTACATATATTTTCAGAGAAGGTAATATAAATATATAAATATATAAATATTTTAGATAGAAAACCTTCAGAGTCAAGGAAATTAAATTTGAGAGATAAAATTTTAGTGTCTCTCCTGTGCTTATATAAAACATTAATTATTTTTGAAACACTCCTTTTGTAATATTTATAACAAGATATTAGGACATGTAATGGCAACACACAGGAGAAAACTGCTGACACTGAATTTCAAAATTTCTGCTCCTCAAGATATACTGACTTGTATCCCTGCACCCTGATAAAGTGAATGAAACTACACAGGATTTAAAAGCTTTTAATCTAAGACTTCCATACAATGGTAGTTAAAGTGACATAACTGAAAGGATGTGTTCAGTCATATAATAGAATGCTTAGTACCTAAAGAATCAGCAGAAGATTATAGAATCTATAGGATGGAAAAAGCTGGGAACTTTCTCCATGTATTTTCAGCTTCTCATATTATATCTGTCACATATGACCCAGGATTTTTTATAGAGCAAACATTTTAGGTGTTTCCGAGTGTCACGGATGAATTCCCTTTCAAAGATGATTTTTTATTATTTTTGTAATAACCAACGAGGCAAAATTTTAAGACACCAAGAGACTTAGAGACCAGTCAAAAAAAGAAGAAATTGTTTTCTCACTTTTCTCTGTGCAAAATAATATTATACAATATTCAAACCTTGTGAAATTTGTGTACTATTTTTCGTATGATTTTTCAGATATGAATTCCTCTCTATTTTTATGGATGGGTATCTGGTTTGTTATTCTCGTTACAGGCAATATACATCAAAGCATGGAGGAGTTCTGTTTCTTTTAGTCAATGTCTAGGGCAGAATAGACTGATAGTGTTAATATCCAATCATAATTTCAGTATCTCATTAAAAGGGCCTTCAATGTACAAACATTTTTTCCACATAACATTAAATATAAAGCTCAGGTAAACATTTTGAAGAGAATTATGAACGCTTTTTATTATTTTTGCTGAAATAAAATGTTCATTACAATGTGAAATACATATAGAGGGCTGGGTGAACCGTAATTTAGACATGATACTAAGTAGAATTCTTTTATTTTCTCATTCCTCTATAAACCAATAAAAAATTTCTTATAAACATGTAGAACTGTAAATGTATGTAGAACTATGGAGTGGTGGGGAATGTATGTTCTGACTTCAACTAACAAAACATCAAAATTAGAACATGAATTTTTCTTTATTATATTTTATTATTAACTGGACAAATTCAGTACAACTACGGTAATGTATTGAAGTTGATCTAAAGATTCCAATGTTTGATTTCTTTATAACTGAAGAAATTAGGTGTATAATTGCTTTCCTATTAAAGATAATTGTACTGAAATATATTTTAAGAAAGTAGTGATAAGCAAAGATGCATTTTGGGTTACTCATTTTAAATGATTTATCAATTTAGAACCCGAGGTGATTCATCTGTCCACAAAGCATGTCCCTGATTATCATAAATAATCTATATGTTATTATGAAGCTGAAATATACTGCAAATATTGAGTCATAGTATTATCTTTGGGCTTCCCAGGTGGCTCAGTGGCAAAGAATCCGCTTGCCAATGCAACAGCCACAGAAGACATGGATTTGATCACTGGATCAGGAGGATCTCCTGGAGAAGGAAATGGCAACTCACTCTCACATTCTTGCCTGAAGAATTCCACGGAGAGAGGAGCCTGGTGGTGTGCTACAGTCCCTGGGGTCACAGAATCAGACACAAATGAGAACAGTGCACTCACACACAGAATTATCTTTCAGCTTATTTATGAATGTCAAGATGTGATACTTTGAAAATCAACAGGATACATATTTATACAATAGCATGCAATTTCTTGAAGAGGATACTGTTTATCAAACGAAAAACCTGTAATAGCAAAGACATGTAAGAAGGGGAAAGAAGTGAGAAACTTTGAAGGGGAAAGATTTGAGAAAAGGTTTTTTAAACACATATGCTTCAAATCAGCCAGCTAATTAAATTTGGTTAATGGGCATTATGATAAGGGGGAAATAACTGAGTACTGGTCACTTCTGTAATTTATACTTAAAAAAAACATATATTATTAAAGAACAAATTAAAATGCAGAATTTAAAAATGCTAAATTTATTATTTTTTCTTTTTTTCTTCCAGCTTTATTGAGATATAAATCACACATAACTTTGTATAAATGTAATGTGTACAATACATTGATTTGATCTACTGATCCATCGATGAATGCTTGGACTGTTTCCATATTTTGGTTATTGTGAATAAATATACAATAAACATGGGAGTGCAGATGTCTCTTCAAAGTACTTATTTCACTTCCTTTGGATATATGTCCAGAAGTGCAATTGATTGTTGGATCATATGGTAATTCTACATTTTTTTTGTAATTTGACTTTACAATATTCTATCGGGTTTGCCATACATCGACATGAATCCACCACAGGTGTACACAAGCTCCCAATCCTGAATCCCCCTCCCACCTCCCACCCCACAACGTCTCTCTGGATCATCCCCGTACGTCAGCCCCAAGCATCCTGCATCCTGTATCAAACATAGACTGGCGATTCGTTTCTTACATAATAATATATATGCTTCAATGCCATTCTCCCAGATCATCCCGCCCTCTCCTACTCCCTCTGAGGCCAAAAGTCCATTCTCTATGTCTGTGTCCTTTTGTTGTCTCACATACAGGGTCATCATTACTATCTTTCTAAATTCCATATATATGTGTCAGTATGCTGTATTGGTGTTTTTCTTTCTGGCTTACTTCACTCTGTNTGCTTCAATGCCATTCTCCCAGATCATCCCGCCCTCTCCTACTCCCTCTGAGGCCAAAAGTCCATTCTCTATGTCTGTGTCCTTTTGTTGTCTCATATACAGGGTCATCATTACTATCTTTCTAAAAACACCAATACTGCATTCACATTTTAAACGAACATATTTTTGTATACAAGGTACTTACCACTATCTAAAAGCATGTCAACACATATGTTTGCTTTAGAAATATTATTTTGTGTTGTTGTGGACAGTTACTCAAACTGGGCTTGTGCATATCAAGAACTAAATCACTGAAGGAAACATCCTTGCTGGAGATGAAAACCCAGGGACAGGATGGAAGAGATTTCTTACAGGACCCTTGCAACTGTCTTGTTTGGACTCACCATGGACTAAGTCCACTTGCATCTGTTCATATAAATTCTTCCTTTCCTCCCCAAGGACCAATTACCAAGGAAGCTGAAGTCTGCCTGATGTTTTCTTCTCTGTGATTATGATCCTTTGTCTTTACTGTTTGGGCTGATACAGACTGGTGCCCTAGTTTGCTGCCTTGTGGAGCAAGACCTCAATGTCCCCAGTTTATGCAGGTCACAGCAGGCTCCATGGTGCCAGGGAACATTTGAGAAATTCTTAGCTGTAGTGGAATTTGTGTGTCCAATCACATCCTTTGGGTCCAGAAANTATAATCAATCTGATTTTGGTGTTGACTATCTGGTGATGTCCATATGTAGAGTCTTCTCTTGTGTTGTTGGAAGAGGGTGTTTGCTATGACCAGTGCATTTTCTTGGCAAAACTCTTTTAGTCTTTGCCCTGCTTCATTCCGCATTCCAAGGCCAAATTTGCCTGTTACTCCTGTTTCTTGACTTCCTAATTTAGCATTCCAGTCCCCTATAATGAAAAGGATATCTTTTTTGGGTGTTAGTTCTAAAAGGTCTTGTAGGTCTTCATAAAACCGTTCAATTTCAGCTTCTTCAGCATTACTGGTTGGGGCATAGACTTGGATTACTGTGATTCTGTCGTTTTTGAGATTGCATCCAAGTACTGCATTTTGGACTCTTCTGTTGACTATGATGGCTACTCCACTTCTTCTGAGGGATTCCTGCCTACAGTAGTAGATATAATGGTCATCTGAGTTAAATTCACCCATTCCAGTCCATTTTAGTTCGCTGATTCCTAGAATGTCGATGTTCACCCTTGCCATCTCTTGTTTGACCACTTCCAATTTTCCTTGATTCATGGACCTGACATTCCGGATTCCTATGCAGTATTGCTCTTTACAGCATCGGATCTTGCTTCTATCACCAGTCACAGCCACAACTGGGTATTGTTTTTTGCTTTGGCTCCATCCTTTCATTCTTTCTGGAGTTATTTCTCCACTGATCTCCAGTAACATATTGGGAACCTAATGACCCGGGGAATTACTCTTTGGTATCCTATCATTTTGCCTTTTCATACTTTTCATGGGTTCTTGAGGCAAGAATAGTGAAGTGGCTTGCTATTAAATTATATTTTTGTCTTAATCTGTAAATTATATATTATGAGACCATTTAAATTATCTTAGCATCATACATCAATGCAACAATCAAATTTACAATTATTTTAAAGACCAGTTATTTTCCTAGAGGCAAATACTATTGTCCTTGACCTCCTAAGAAAGGAAGACTATTTGGAATCATTTTTCCTCAAATAATTAATGAGAAATAAGGGCTTAAAAAAAAACAGTCTTAGGTATTCTTACTGAATTCTTTCCATATTCTAACATATTTCCATATTATTTTATACTTAATTTCCCTCTTTCAAAATAGAAATTATGTTTTGAGTACTACATAGAATGCTATTTCCTTTAATGATATTTCCTCTGAAGAATCATCCTTGAAACTTTCAACCTTTATATTTTATTTCTAATAGTTTACAAAATGATTTAAAATTTCTATCTCATGTATAATATTTGCAATATATTGAAATTACTGTTTATAAAGGACAATTTTATAATTGCTGTATATAAAACAGACCTTGAATTTTCCATCATTTATTAGTTATCTTTGTTTCCAATTTCTTTCCCAGTCAGTATCATAAGCTGTTTGTTAACAGTGAAATATAATCCTGAGAAAAACAATTTATTAAGTGTTTTCAACAAATTGGAAAACGAAATCAGGAATTAAGATTTTCATGGGAAAAAGGGGAATGTAGGCTTGGAAAAGATCAGTCAACCCTAAAGGGAATGAACCCTGAATATTCATTGGAAGGAGTGATGTTGAACCAGAAGCTCCAATACTTTGGCCACCTGATGTAAAGAGCTGACTCAAAGGAAAGGACCCTGATGCTGGGAAAGATTGAGGGCAGGAAGAGAAGAGGACAACAGAGGATGAGATCGTTGAATGGTATCACTGACTTGATGGGCATGAGTTTGAACAAACTTAAGGAGATAGTGAAGGACAGGGGAGCCTATGGTGCTGTAGTTCACGCGGATCACAAAGAGTCAGACAAGATTTAGGGACTAAAAACAATAAAGGCAGCCTAGGTAAGCTTCCTTGCCTTGAACTTCTACTTAGTTCTCAAACTATAGGTGATTTGAAAAAGAAAAGAGAATGAAAGAGTGAATGCAAGAGAAATTAGTGATGTGTAGAAATGATTGCACAATGGAAACTACAGTTTTCATTAAAAGTTTCTTTGGGATACTGTAGTATTAGGATAATTCTACTCTTTCATTGTCCATGTAAACATCGAAAACACAGTGACTAGGGAAAAGGGAGGCATTCTATATATACTTATAAATAAAACTCAGGGCAATCTTTGGGCCTTAAAAATTCTATGTAACCCATGACCACTTTGAAACCTTGTTGCCTGAATCATATGGAAAACACGACAGCAAATTATGAAATAGAGTAAAGAGGAATGCAGAAAAGAATGGATAGAAAATATACATGGCATATATTACTTGGCTAAATAAAGTTATGAAAATTGATGAGACATACTCTCACTGTGCACTGTAAATAACTATGGTTCCAGAGGTTGAAATTTGCAGTTGAATGAAAAGTTATGCAATGCAAGGGAAAGGCTAGAATAAAGAAATAATAATGATTATTTTCCTTTCTTGATTTTAAAAATCCCAAGCTCCCATAGCTTTGGATCTCATTTATAACTCAACAATACATTTTCAACAACACTTTATTCAAATTTGAGACTTTTAAAAAGCTTATATCTGTATTTCTTGCCCTTGAAATAGTATTTTATTATTTTCTTTATTTCAAACTTAGTATTGCATGAATAGTACTGTTTTGTTCTGTTACACAATATCTACTTTCCATAGAGTTGCCCTGACATTTAATTGAAAGATAACATTTAGAGCAGATTGACCTGTTTCACATTATTTATCCTTCAAACCACAATATGCCCTTGCTTCACAGCATTGAAAAGCCTTTCTGTTTTCAGATATCTGACATAGCATGAACACCCTTCAGTGTCCAGGCTAGAGCCACACTTTCTAAGCATATATTCTGTGTGTTCCAATGCTTATCTTCCCAATTAATTGCACAAATAATCAGAGTATTATCTTTCCCAAATCATGAAAGTTGTTCTTATTGAGAGTACATGGACAAAGATGACTTAACTCAGAAATATGCTGACACTCTTTACCAATATAAGGATTTTACTTAGGCATTGATATTGAAATATTAGAAATAAAAATAAACAAAATTTAACAATCAAATTTTGCAAATATATTATGCAATTAAAGCCATACAAAAATTAATTATTTTCTATCTATCTAAGCTAAAGTCTTAAACTGCTGCAACACCTGCAAGGAAATTATAGAAAATGCCAAATATGGACAGGCATTCTGAAAACTCAACTACCCTAAAGCATGAGAAAAACATGTATGCTTGGAGACGTATGTATGCTTGCTAAGTTACTTCAGTCCTGTCCGACTCTTTGCAACCTCTGGACTGTAGTCCACCAGGCTCCTCTGTTCATGGGGTTCTCCAGGCAAGATTACTGGAGTGGGTTGCCATACCCTCCTCCAGGGGATCTTCCAGACCCATGGATCAAATCGTGTCTGCTTCGGCTGCTGCATTGCAGGCAGATTCTTTACCACTAAGCCACTGTGTCAGCCCCATGCTTAGAACTAACCCATTTACATTTATGAAATTGCTTGCCCAGTATGAGCTATTAATATTAGGCTCTAACTTAATGAGGTCTACTTTTCAAAATTTCATTGTTCTAAAACACTGCTAATTAAATTCAATTTGTATTATTTGTCACCTCAATATATAGAATACGAAAAATATTTTAATTTATAAAATAGTCAAGCATCAAATCACCATTTTACTTAAAAACAACATTAAAAAAAAACATTTTTAATCAGTTCAGAAGCTAAATGTAGTTCAAATGGAGGAAGAGCTGGCACAGATGTCAAAGAATTGTGTGCTTTGTGCTAGTCACAGATGAAGTTTATATCTAGCTTTCCTTGGGACCTTAGAGGATCATAGTGAGTGGTCATCTTGAAAGAAATTGACAAATTTTGCATTCTTTATGAGTTAATTTATGAAAACATTATACTCTTCCAATATACCAATGGCCACTGTCAACATTTTAAATAGAGAATAATGTTGAGCCACATCTGTTGTAACCTGTCAATATCCCTGGATATGACATAATAACCCTGCTTGTGACATTACCATAGAGAATGCATGGAGAACTTATTTAGGTTGTTTCATATATCTCACCACAAAATTTTAAAATGTGCACAAAAACAATGTGCATTAAAACTGGATTTCAAACTGGTCAATAAAATTCTTTGGTTATGAATAAAGTATTGAATATTTGCCAATTATCCTCAGAATGAGTCTTGAATAGAAAAACTCAAGGAATGTTTGTACTTTGGAGAAGATCCCCTGGGAGAGGAAATAGCAACCTGCTCCACTCCTTGCCTGGAGAATCCCACGGACAGAGAAGCTTAGGGAGCTGCAGTACATGGGGTAGCAAAAGAGTTGGACAAGACTGAAGTGACTCAGCACACACATAGGCACAGAGACATCACAGATTTTGTGTGTGTGATTTTTTTTTTTAATTCAAGAAGATTTTTGTTTGCTTGTTTGTAAAGGATTGGAGATGGAGTTCTAGGAAAAATGCTGTGTCTCTCAAGTTTCTGTCCATTTTACAACTAGAGACACCGACTGTCTTTTTTCTGAATGTTTTTTCCAATGCTTCCTATATATCTAAAAGCCTTGGAAGACATAGATAATGTTTACCTCTGAATTAAGGGTAAGTTTGTTTACTGTCCTGTTTACTAAAAATAATGTCCCCCTTTGGGGCAAAGGTTCTATAGGCTTTCAGCTTGTTGTAAAAGATCAGTATATCCTAACATCAGAGTTCCTCTATAACACACTCTACTGTGTTTGTGATACTCTTAAGAACTAGGGTTTAGGGAACAAGCACAGCTTGCAGATTTTCTGGCCATTTCTATGATTTGAGTAGCAAAATCTCCTTTATTTCCAGCTCCATAGTTTTATGTCTTTGGCCAGCATCCATGAAATTGGTAGGCTAATTCGCTAGATTGAAAGTAAGGTAATAATTGAAATTTAAAATTTTCAATCTTCCCCAAATCCTTGACAAAGATATTGAACTAGCAGATGCAGAAGAAATATTTTCACTTAAACAGCCTCAGGGAAAAAAAATGAAAAGACATTATATTTGGAGGCGGTTATCTATCTCACTGCTCTCCTTTCTTCTATTGCCCTCAATATATTTGTCATTTTTCTTTTTGGAAGAAAATGATGCTATCAGAGATTTGTGCTAGTTGCGCTTCCTTTCTCCCTTCAGATCCAAACTCCATTCAGATCCACCCTGCTCTGTGCCTCAGTAATCCCCATTCCCATTAACGGAATATCAATGAGTTACTTTGACCCCAGGTTTGTGGCTGTAATTGGATAATGGAAATAATGCTTTATATTTAGGGTGAGAAGGAAGGATAGGTTTTAGTGTTTATTCTCTGTCTCCTTTTGAGAAGGGTTACTATAGGTGGACTGATGTTGCCCTTGTGCCTTTTCACATGTACTTTTGCCATATATATAAAAATATGCCACATATATAAAAGTTGTATATGTACCCCTTTTTAAAGGATTTTTTCAAGTCTTTTGCTATTTTTCATTGTTTTGTTGTCTTATTTTTACTGTTGATGTATAAAAGTCCTTTACATACTTTGTATATTAGTCAATTTTCTGACATATGTCTTTACAGTGTTTCTCCCCTCCACTGATTTTCTTTTGATGAGAAGAAATATTTATCTTTATTATATAATTATCATTTTATCTTTAATATTATTATTTTCTTATATTCTTTCCAATAAATTCACCTTAATGTAATTCATGAAAATTATCTTTGGCCTTCTAAGAACTTTATGGCAATAATATTTATATTTACATCTATAATTCCTCTTAACTATTTTTTTGTGATATAGAGGTTGATATAAAAGGTATATAGAGCACTTAAAAATTTTGATATATATATCCAGCTGTTCCAGAACCCTGGGTTGAAAATACATTCCTTCCCCTTTGGGTTGATTTGATACACATTCTGTTATTTATAAATGCACACATCTCTCTTTTGTTCTCCTAATGTATCTTTCCATGCTTCTACCAATACAAAGTATTATAATCTTATTTTAGTCTCAAAGTCAGGTAATAAAAGCCTACAAAGTTATTTTTCTTTTTCAAGTTTATTTTGACTAATATACATTTGTTTTCTTTTCATATATGTTCTAGAATAAGCATATCAATTTCTTAAAAAAAAAAATCTTGGGGAGAAAAGATACCTTAACAATACTGAGTTTTTCAGTTTTAATGATGACAATGTATATCTCCAGTTATCTTATATCTTCTTTAATTTGCCTCAACAATGTTTTATAATTTTGGTGAAAGTTTCTTAAACATTTGTTATTATATTAGGTAACTAGTTTTGTTTTTCTTAATTTCAATTTTATTGATTTATTGCTAGAAATTTATTTTTTTTTTGCATGATAACCTTGTATCTAGCAGCATTGCTAAATGTATTTATTTATTTTTATAATTTTCTTTTGGCTCTGTTGGGTCTTTGTTGCTTTGTGGGCTTTCCTTTAGTTGCAGAGTAGAACCAGCTACTCTTTGGTTGCAGTGCAAAAGATTCTCATTGCAGTAGCTTCTTTTGTAGAACATGGGATCTAGGGCACTCTGGCTTCAGTAGTTGCAGCATGTGGGCTTACTAGTTGTGGCTCCAAGGCTTTGAACACAGGCTGAATCATTGTGGTGCATGGGCTTAGAAGCACAACATCTACTTCTGCTTCAATGACTACATTAAAGCCTTTGTGGATCACATCAAACTGGAAAACTCTTCAAGAGAAGGAAATGCCAGATCACTTTACCTGCCTCCTGAGAAATCTGTATGCAGGTCAAGAAGGAAGAGCTAGAACCAGACATGGAACAAAGGGCTAATTCAAAATTGGGGAAAGAGTACATAAAGGCTATATATGTTGTCACCCTGCTTATTTAACATCTATACAAAATACATCATGCAATATGCCAGGTTGGATGAAGCAAGAGCTGAAATCAAGATTGCAGGGAGAAATATCAATAACCTCAGAATTTCAGATGACATCACCCTTATGGAAGAAAGGAACTAAAGGAACTATGGAAGAGGAACTAAAGAGCTTCTTGATGAAGATGAAAGAGGAGAGAGAAAAAGTCAGCTTAAAACTCAGCATTCAGAAAACAAAGATCATGGTATCCAGTCCTACCACTTCATGGCAAATAGATGTGGAAACAATGGAAAGAGTGATAGACTTTAATTTCTTGGGCTCCAAAATCATTGTCGATGGTGACTGCAGTCATGAAATTAAAAGGCACCTGCTCCTTAGGAGAAAAGTTGTACAACCTAGATAGCAAATAATCAGAAATTTTACTTTGCCAAAAAAGTCTGTATAGTCAAGGCTACAGTTTTCCTAGCGATCATGTATGGAGGTGATATTTAAAGAATTGATGCTTTTGAAGTGAGAAGTGGGAAAAGACTCTTGAGAGTCCCTTGAACTGGAAGGAGATCAAACAAGTCAATTCTAAAGGAAATCAACCCTGAATATTCATTGGAAGGAATGATGATGAAGCTGAAGATCCAATACTTTGGCCACCTGATGCAAAGAGCCAAATCATTGGAAAAAAACAAGGCAGGAGGAGACGGGGGTGACAAGAATGAGATGGTTGGAATGCATCATCAGCTCAATAGACATGAGTATGAGCAAACTCCAGGAGATAATGAAGGACAGGGAAACCTAGCATGCTACAGTCTATGAGTTTGCAACGAGTTGGACATGACTGATTGGCTAATCAAGCACAAATGGGGTTAGTTCCTCTGTGGCATGTGGGATCTTCCCAGACCAAGGATTGAACCTGTGTCTCCTGCATTGGCAGGTGGATTCTTTGCCATTGAGCCACCAGTTGTTGCTGTTGTCCACTAACTAAGTTGTGTCTGTCTGATATTTTTTTTAATATTTTTAAAATATTTTTTGCCTTTAAATACCTTACCTTTTAGTATCAAGATTATATATGCATAATAAAACAGGTTAAATATTCCATCCTTCATTTTTTGAAAGACTTGTGTGATTTTTGGTATTATTTTTCCTGACATTTTTAATGAACATTGCCAATGAATCCACATTGACCTGGAATTTTCTCTGTGGTAACAATTATTTTAAATTCCTAATTCTATATATATATAACCAATAAATAAGAGACTATTTAGACTTTTACTTTTGTTTCTTTTAGTATCAGCTTTAACAAATACTGCTTCCCACAAATATTAGTCATTCATATTGCCCCACAAATGTTCTTTATTCTTTGTATGATCAGTATTGCTTTTTAAAATTAGCGTATGTAATTTGGTATTTTGTCTACTTTTTTATGGTCAGTCTTACTAAAGCTTCAATTTTATTAATCATTTTAAGGAACAGATTTTGACTTTATAATTTTTATCTATTTTTATTTTATATTTCAATGATTTAAGTTATTTTTATTTTCTTCTAGTTATTTTGTGTTTATTTTATTGCTGTAGAGTTGGAAGCAAAAATAATTACTTTTAGACCTTTCTTTTTCTATAATGTAAAAATAAGCTGTTAATTTCACTCAAATAACTGCTCTATTTTCAACTCACAGGTTTTGGTAGGCTATGGTTTATCATTGAATTCAAAATATTTTCTATATCTTCTTGTAATTTTTGTAATTTCTTATAATTTTTCTAATAAAAATATTTTCTATTTTTTGTAATTTATCCTTTAATACCTTGTCTATTTATAGTTATTTAGTTTAACTCTTTAATTTTAAAAACTGTGTATGCCTTATTGTTTTTTTTACTAATTTATTGTGTGATCAGAATATATGCTCTTTGATTCCAATATTTTGATATATATTGAGACTAGCTTTATTCTTCAATATACAGAAAATGTTCCATATATTTCAAATGTATGTTGGGTAGAGTGTTCTATAAATATTAATTAGGTCAAGCAGATTGATGATATTGAAAATTTCTTATAGTTTTTTCTACTTGTTTGAAATATTACTGAGAGAAAGAGAGGTGTTTACATCTGCAGTTATAATCACTGATTTGTCTCTTTCTCCTGTCAATTCTCTTTTCTTCACATGAAATTTACAATTCTGCTACTAGAACATACACATTTATGATTATTGTATTATCTGATTAATTGAGCTTTTAATCAATATGAACAATCCCTCCTATTTTCCTAAATTTATGCTTCTGTTATTAGGTTTCTCACTGGTACTATAGGAGTCAAGATTCGATCTATGAATGNAGATTATATATGCATAATAAAACAGGTTAAATATTCCATCCTTCATTTTTTGAAAGACTTGTGTGATTTTTGGTATTATTTTTCCTGACATTTTTAATGAACATTGCCAATGAATCCACATTGACCTGGAATTTTCTCTGTGGTAACAATTATTTTAAATTCCTAATTCTATATATATATAACCAATAAATAAGAGACTATTTAGACTTTTACTTTTGTTTCTTTTAGTATCAGCTTTAACAAATACTGCTTCCCACAAATATTAGTCATTCATATTGCCCCACAAATGTTCTTTATTCTTTGTATGATCAGTATTGCTTTTTAAAATTAGCGTATGTAATTTGGTATTTTGTCTACTTTTTTATGGTCAGTCTTACTAAAGCTTCAATTTTATTAATCATTTTAAGGAACAGATTTTGACTTTATAATTTTTATCTATTTTTATTTTATATTTCAATGATTTAAGTTATTTTTATTTTCTTCTAGTTATTTTGTGTTTATTTTATTGCTGTAGAGTTGGAAGCAAAAATAATTACTTTTAGACCTTTCTTTTTCTATAATGTAAAAATAAGCTGTTAATTTCACTCAAATAACTGCTCTATTTTCAACTCACAGGTTTTGGTAGGCTATGGTTTATCATTGAATTCAAAATATTTTCTATATCTTCTTGTAATTTTTGTAATTTCTTATAATTTTTCTAATAAAAATATTTTCTATTTTTTGTAATTTATCCTTTAATACCTTGTCTATTTATAGTTATTTAGTTTAACTCTTTAATTTTAAAAACTGTGTATGCCTTATTGTTTTTTTTACTAATTTATTGTGTGATCAGAATATATGCTCTTTGATTCCAATATTTTGATATATATTGAGACTAGCTTTATTCTTCAATATACAGAAAATGTTCCATATATTTCAAATGTATGTTGGGTAGAGTGTTCTATAAATATTAATTAGGTCAAGCAGATTGATGATATTGAAAATTTCTTATAGTTTTTTCTACTTGTTTGAAATATTACTGAGAGAAAGAGAGGTGTTTACATCTGCAGTTATAATCACTGATTTGTCTCTTTCTCCTGTCAATTCTCTTTTCTTCACATGAAATTTACAATTCTGCTACTAGAACATACACATTTATGATTATTGTATTATCTGATTAATTGAGCTTTTAATCAATATGAACAATCCCTCCTATTTTCCTAAATTTATGCTTCTGTTATTAGGTTTCTCACTGGTACTATAGGAGTCAAGATTCGATCTATGAATGTATTTTTGAGAGAAGGCTGTTTTCTTTGTTAGGATGAGGGTAACAGTCAATAGCAACTTTTCATATCGCAAGTGGAGGTAGAATTCAGCTTCTGTTTTTAGTATTCAAAAATTGCCCTAATATGTAATTTTCTTAAGAGAATTAAATTTGAGTTGTATCACACTTCCTAAGAAAATGAAGATGCACTATGTCTACCCAGAAGTCTACTCTGTGATTTTTATGGGAAATTTGCCTTATGAAGAGAAAATTGTTTCTAAAATGATTTACTATTTTGGCTATGCTCAGTTATGGCTAATGTTTTTTTGAGAAAAATAAAAGTAGAGGGGAAAAAATCTCGCTATTTAATCTCTACCCTGTCTTCTATCTGATCACCCAGGTTGCTACATTAGGAACTTCTCCCTTTATAAAGAAAACTGAAAATGATAATGCTATAAATGAAAACACACTTGAAAATGCCTTTTTTAAGTCCCTAAAAACCTGTTCTGCTAATGGAATTTTCTACCTTGTTGTTATACTTATGTTCAACCAGTGCTATTCCAGATGCACTTTTTCCATTTCAAAAAATCATATTGAAACAACAACCAAAACACATTGAGAGAAACTCTATATATGCTCTCTACCAACATTACATAAATGTTTTGAAATTTACTTTGTCTTTTTTCATATCAAAATGAAATATCTCCTACAAAAAAATTTAGACAATGTCAAAGTTGCCTTTTTTTTTTTTTTTTCCCCCGCAAATCATCAACAGCAACCTTGCTCCTGGGCTTTGATAATTTGTCAGCAATTATTAATAGGTACTGACACTGACAAAGTTCCCAGCAGGGGTTAACCATCAAAATATCTCAGGATTCAAAACTCATCAGTAAGCAGCTGTTGCTATCATCAAGTGCATGTTGCAGTTCTATTTTATATGGAAGTGTTCATATTAAATAGAAACAAAGAAAGCTCAACAGATTTTGCTTTTAATTTTAAATCTAGTTATTTATTTTTAAGAGTATCAACCAGAATTGATGCAGATTGTTAACAATCTTAAACAAAAATCACAATAAAAATCTCAGTTTTAAAAATTAACTCATTTCTATTAATGTTCCATAAAAAATATACTAAAATTTAAATAACTTTAGGTAAAGTAAAAGCATGCAATATCCAGTTACTATCTCACTCAGTTGATGATTTGTTATTCTTGTTTAGGGTCATTGATTTGTCCAGAGAATCTACTAGTTTATTTTCTTATCTATGCTGCCCCGACCTGAGATGACTAGAGCAACTTTGTTATACTTCACATGTCTCTTCTATACTCCACTAGACAAGTCTGGGCATATTCTTTTAGTATCGATAGAAGTAGGAGAGAAAGAAAGAAAATCCAATCATGTACATTCATTTTAAGCTTACATCACGTCTACTAAAATCAAACTGATAAAGCAAATTACATGACCAAGCCCAGAGTCAAGCAGTGGGCAAATCAAAGTGATATGGCCAAGGACATGTATATAGGGAGGAATTAAATATAAGGTTCAATGATGCAATATATTGGAAATCGACTGTCATCATTAGAGATTTGACAACATACTTCCAGCAGGCCTGGTCCATACATCTTAGGAAAATTGTCTCATCAGATGTTGTCAGCTTCAATTCTGGCAAATGTTTACTTTCAAGTTACCAGATGATGTGCAGTCCAGTCAGTGTTTGGTACTTTCCTTAGCTGTGTCACATGAATCCAAAATTCTATTCCTTGGAGGTTGGTGGCACAAGGGGTGGGTAGCGGTATCTGATAAGGTTCTCTTCAACAAGGGTAAGACAGTTCTTCTGAAGGTATCTTTTCCAGTAGATGAAATTTCCAAGTTGCAAAATGTGATTGACTAAGGTTAGATCTGTTTATTAACTTTTTACATTTCCACATTTTGTTCAAGATCTTCTCTGAAAACATTGCTGAGCAAGGGTCAGTTTTTCTAGTATCAGCAGCAAGTTGTCCCTCAAACCCTGAAAGGACATTTCCAAGCTGTAGTGAGTAACATCAGAAGGAAAGTACCCTTACTAAGGTCACATGTGAGAAAGAAGGAAGGGTAGTAGGGAAAGCCCTCCAGTACTTCTTGTCTGAAATTAAGTATCTGATCATTAAAACTGGTTCCTCAGTCAATAGGAAGTTCAAGAGGAGTTCCCCGGGCAGGGATAATCTTTTCCAAAAGGACTTTAGTCACAGAAGAGGCAGTAGCCTTTCTGCAAGGAAAGCTTCAGTCCAATATGAAAATATAGAGACTATGTCTAAAATCTATTTATATCCACTTAATGAAGGAAGTTGTATAAAACCTATTTGCTAGATTTCAAACAGTCCATTAAGCAGTTTAAAATGTCCAGGAATAGTGTGAACAGGCTTCTTGTTCCTTGTACTTCAGGCAAGTGGGACAGTTGAGGCAGACATTTTTGAGGCTTTATGTTTCCCCACCAATACCGATTTATTGAACTATAATTTTATCAGTAGACCAATGATTTAATGCATGTGCAGTGGTGAGGAGTTAGAATTTTAGAGTGTGCAATAGACAGGGTTGTTATTTGTTCCAAACCAGAGCTTGGACACTAATTTTTCTAGTCTGAGCCAGAATGAATAAAGGAACAAACTAAAAGAGAGAGCCTAATATTGGATCTATATAATCTGTAATGATCACTTAGGTAACACTGGAATAAAGTAGATTTATAGTGTTAGTTATCTTTGTTGTCACAAAATTAGCAAACTATTTTTCTCACAAGCTGGTTAATTTTCCTCATGTGTACGTGGGTGCTAAGTTGCTTCAGTCGTGTCCAACTCTTTGTGACCCCATGCACTGTAGCTTCCCAGCTTCCTCTGTCTCTGGAATTATTCAGGCAAGAATACTGGAGTGGGTAGGCATTCCCTTCTCCGGGGGATATTCCCAAACCAGAGATCAAACCCTGGTCTCCTTCTTGTAGGTTTTTTACTCTCAGAGCCAGCAAGGCATATCACTGTTAAATTACTGTCAAATAAAGCTAAACTTTGTAGGTCTCAAATATAATTTGTAGCCTTATAATGCTGCTTAGAACTTTCCTATCTCGGGTATCTATAAATCATATTTTTCTGAGTTAAAGCATTTGGGGCTTGAATATTTAGTACTTCTATGTAATCTAAATAGCACATAGGATCCCAAACAGTTTACATTCTTTTTTTTTTTTTTTTTATGTATTAAGTTCATTACAGGCCAAGTCTTAGAAATTTGTCTGCAATTTATTACATTAATTTATGAAATAAGAGAAAAATGAAATGCTGTTTTCTTTTGATAAAGTCTCAAGGAAGTGTACATAACTTTGTTTTCCTTATATGCATTTTTCCTCATTTCTCTTGTCAGATGTGACTGTAGTCAGCTACCAGTTTTAAATATAGGACATGTCAAAGGCATCAGGAAATTAAAAGAAATTTTAAACTCATGAACTCTTGATGTCAAATGGATATTCAATGAACTCCATTAAATTAGACTTCTAAAATAAACTTCTATTTTGGTAACCCATCTGTAATATTTTAATTAGAATGCTACTTTCCTGAAAATATATATTCATTCTGTCCAGAATTAAAATCATCCATAATAGCAAGTAAAGAATGGTATTTTATAATATTTCAATGTATTTTCCATGACTTGCCTTGTTTATGAACACAAGAAATCATTTATAAATTATCTTTAAGAAACATGTTAATTTCCATAATTTGTGAATGAGAAGGCCGAATTAAAACGATGTGGCAGTCTGAGTCTAATCAGGAGATAAAGACTACAAAAAACTACACAGAAGGTTAAATGGGATGTTTTGTAAAAAAAAATATTGTCAACTATAGTGAAAAAAGCAACAATTAGGCATCAGGAAATTCTGTATGGTACTTCAGGACTGAGGAAAATTATCTAAAGGAGGACAAACTCAGAAGGAGTTCAGAACACAGCAGATCAGCTCGAAAGATAGTGGCTGGTTTGGTGGGAGAAGAGCTAATCAGTTAAGTAGCAAGCAACTGGCCACCCTCCAGGGTGCATTTGGGGAAGGAGGGGATTAGCAATTGTTGGTGGTGCAGTGGATTCTAGGAAATTGGTGGGACCAGGATACCTTCAGATTCATTGCTCACAGGGACTCTGATTTTCTTGTGGAGAGGGCTGTGAAGGTTGTCATCAGACTGAAGCTGCAGGGTCACAAAGGGACCACATGGTAGAGCATGGCTGGGGCTCTTCCAGTTGTTCTCACATCTTGCTGATATCAAGCCTCTCTCTCCCTTCTATAGTGTTCCACCAGCTCCCTCTTCTGAGAGAGACTATCATATTTGCTTTAACTTTACCACTCCCCTTAGAGAGTAGGTTAGAAATCACTGTGAATTCTTTATGAGCCAGACATGTCTCACACCTGACTTGCCTTGCACACATTGCCAAATTCCACACTGTAAATGATGTTCCTCTCTGAAATACTGCAATAATATTTCTTCTGCTCTCCTCATGTCATATTTAATCCCTATGTGTTTAGCAAGATCTCATCATTTATATATTTCCATTAATGAATATTTTCATAGTCTAACTACATTGTATTCCTTATGTAACTAACTATATTATATATATATATATAATTTCTAGCACCTGGCAAAATACCTAAATTATAGTAAGCACTGAATAAGTTATGACTGAACACATCTTAATTTATTCAGAGATATTGAAAAAGATGACTATATAATTCATAAAAAAATAAAGAATTCATACTCATAATGAATGAAGACACATATAAGGAACTTATAGTATAAAGTTACAGTGCAAGTGAAAGTGAAGTCGCTCAGTCTTGTCAGACTCTTTGCGACCCCGTGGACTGTAGCCTACCAGGCTCCTCCATCCATGGGATTCTCCAGGCATGAGTACTGGAGTGGGTTGCCATTTTCAGGTTGCCATTTCCTTATCCAGGGGATCTTCCTGACCCAGGGATCAAAACTGGATCTCCCTCATTGCAGGCAGATGCTTTACCCTCTGAGCCACCAGGGAAGCTCGTATAAAGTTAGTCATAGAAATAAAAGCAATTGTACTCATAAAATAAGCACATATGTAGAGAGAAAAGTGGAGCTTCTCTGGTAACTCAGCTGATAAAGAATCTGCCGGCAATGCAGGAGACCCCCGTTAGATTCCTGGCTTGGGAAGTTCCCCTGGAGGTGGGATAGGCTACCCACTCTAGTATTCTTGGGCTTCCCTGGTGGTTCCGATGGCAAAGAATCTGCCCTCATTGTGGGAGACATGGGTTTGATCGCTGAGTTGGGAAGATCCCATGGAGGAAGGCATGGCAACCCACTTCAGTATTCTTGCCTGAAGAATTCCCTTAGCAGGCTATAGTCCATGGGGACACAAAGAGTTAGACGCAACTGTGTGACTAAGCACAAAGAGAGAAAATAATGGTTATTTTCTATCAGTGACGGTTTATGATGAAACATGCTTCGTTTAACATAATTTTTTTTCAATTTCCACTGACTAGAAT
Organism: Neotragus pygmaeus; assembly: GCA_006410875.1. NCBI lineage: Eukaryota > Metazoa > Chordata > Mammalia > Artiodactyla > Bovidae > Neotragus > Neotragus pygmaeus. Next base: position 372,405 of record SJYV01017721.1, read on the forward strand.
GCAGATAAAAAATAAGAGGTGTGAAGCTGGGTTCAATATCATTTGGTCTCTTGGATTTTTGAGAAAAAACATAGGCTAAAATAGAAAAAAAAATCCACCTTGATATTTTATTATTAAAAATTGCTAAAAACTTCAGTTAACTGTTTTGCTCTTTGCACATATTAATGCTTCTCAGAAATATGGACATTATTCCATAAATATTTGTTTCCTTACTAAATATCTACTACTGCCTCCTAGAAGATGTTAGAAATGTAAGAAGAATATTTAGTTTCTATTTGCAAGTAACCATGTTAATACTAGATATAAAGCAGCATGTCACTTAGGAAAAACCTCCCACAGTATTTCCTTACACTCCTTTATCTCAAATCAATTTTAATAGAATATTAAAAATTTTGAACAAGAATATGAATAGTTAACACTTTAATATCTCTAAAAATGATTTTTATAATAGTGGAAAAATCATCCTCATTTTAAAATCTCTTTTGAAACATGAATTTTTAAAATCTATAAAACTGTGTTAGTCAATTGATTTAGAGAATATGAACATCATCTGCACTGAAGACAACAGAAATGAATTCTAGGCATTGGAAATACATCTAAAGATCTCAACTGGACAAATAGGATATAGTTGGCACAGGTTAATATTTCCCATAACTTAGAGAGACTAGTTAGTAACTCATTCAACTTTTCTTTAAATTATAAANGAAGACAACAGAAATGAATTCTAGGCATTGGAAATACATCTAAAGATCTCAACTGGACAAATAGGATATAGTTGGCACAGGTTAATATTTCCCATAACTTAGAGAGACTAGTTAGTAACTCATTCAACTTTTCTTTAAATTATAAAATGTGTTTTTACTGTGTCTTCATTCTGTCTCATTACTCCATTTAAATACCTACAAGCCTTTGTTTAAGAAAGTTGTTTTATTTGGTTTATAGTCAATGATTTTTTTTTGCATTAGTTTCTTTTCTTGTTTATATATTTTAGAATATTTATTACTGATATTTTTCCTTAGAAATTATAGCCTCAGTGTTTCAAGGTAATGTTACTCTATAATAAAATATAAATAGAACTTCAGTCTCCCTTTCCCCTCGGCCCCTTTACATTCATTTCTAATGACTGAAGAGCATGCAGAGTAACTCAAAGATATATCAGAGTCTTGCAAAGTCCTTATGTTCAGCATTAAAAAGGAACTCACAGGTCACATATTTGTTGAAAAAACCAGTAGCCTCATTATAAGCTCAAATTTGTCTTATATGTACAACAAAGTATCCATCATTCAGTTCAGTTCAGTCCCCCATTCATGTCAGACCCTTTGCGACCCCATGAATCACAGCATGCCAGGCCTACCTAATCCATCACCAACTCCCAGAGTTCACTCAGACTCACATCCATCGAGTCAGTGATGCCATCCAACCATCTCANGGCGGTGGGGGGGGTGCGGGGAGATGTCACCAAATGGGGTTGGTCTGACCTCGGGAGAAACCAGCAGGAGGCAGCTCGGGAGTGAAAACCCAGGGCCGACTCAGGGTTGCCAGCCAGCCCTGGTCAAGCAGTTGTCACATTCCCTGGGCCTTAATTCCTCATCTGCGAAGACAGGGGAGATGTCAGGTGTGTGGTGTGGTGTGGTGTGTGTGTGCGCGCGTGCACACACACACGAACTGCCTGTGTCCTGTTATAATTGTATCACATGGTTGGCTTTATTTCCTGTTTTTTACCCATTGTAATGGACATTTTCCCAAGTTCTTCGACACATTTTTTGAAAAATATTTTTTTAATGGCTGCAAAATTCTCAGTGGATTGGTTGTAGCATAAAACCCTTAATAGTTTCCTTGACATTTAGACATTTGGGAGGCTGCTGTTTCACTGCTATTATAAATAATGTTCCTAAGATCGGCTGCTCAGGCTGCAGACCTCTTTCCCTGACGCCCGCGGGGCTGCCTCTCCTCCCACAGGCCCCTCTTCGAGTCTTCCTCTTTCCATCACTCCCATCCCGTCCCTGCTTTCAAATAATTCTCTTCACAACCCTCCCGCGTCATCGTCTGTCTCTTCTAGAGGGTGAGGTTGCAGGGCCCAGGCCGGCTGGTACTTCCTCGGTCCCCACTGTCAACAGCACTGCCTGACACACGGGCTTTTGTTTTCAAATCAGTGCCGGGGACGTCGCTGTGGTCCAGTGGGTAAGACTCTTCACTCCCAGTGCCGGGGGCCCGGGTTCAGCCCCTGGTCAGGAAACAAGAGCCTGCATGCCCCAGCTGAGACCCAGTGCAGCCCAATAGATAAATGAATAAAGATGTGTTAAAAATTAAATCAACTCTGGCAATCATTGCCTTTTAAACAACGCATTGGGATATAGTTCATATACTGTACAATTCACCCATTTAAATTGCAAAAGTCCATGAGGTGTGTTGTATTCCATTACTAATTTTTAATTGTGGTAAAAAAAAAAATATATATATATATATATATATGTGTGTGTATGTATATAAAATTCATGGCTTTCCTGCTGGCTCAGTGGTAAAGAATCTGCTCCCAGTGCAGGAGACACAGGTTCAAACCCTGAGCCAGGAAGATCCCACATGCAGAGTGACTAAGCCCGTGCGCCACAGCTCCTGAGCCTGTGCCCTAGAGCCCAGGAGCCCCAACTGCCGAAACCCTCTCCCCCGAGAGCCCTCGCACCTCAAGAGNGATGAGATGGCTGGATGGCATCACGGACTCAATGGATGTGAGTCTGAGTGAACTCCGAGAGATGGTGATTAACAGGGAGGCTTGGCATGCTGTGATTCATGGGGTCGCCAAGAGTCGGACACGACTGAGTGACTGAACTGAACTGAACTGAACTGAACCCTGACATGCTCAGGATCATAGGAATTCTGTTGAGGAGCATCAGGGATTGGGACAGAGTCAAGTGTGAGGAGTATGGACAAGGGGGGTGAGAATGGTGGAAAACGTCACTGCCTTTATAGATGGTAGAACTGGGTTTGAATCCATAAGCTGCATTGAGCTGGGTGCCTGGGTCTGTGCTAAGAACTTAAGCAAAGGATTTGAACTCTGTGAGCCTTCGTTTATGAGATTCAGTGCTTAGAACCATAAATCACTTTTAAAAAGTCAAGATGATAAAAAAAATTGATATTAACATGTCATTAATATCATATAAATACATTCACCTGCTTAAAACCCTAGGAACATCCTTCAGCACTTACTGTAAAAATCTCTGCTTGTTGTGAACTCAGACAGTGACAGCACTGGAGACCTGCTTATTCTTCGCTTTTCATTTATCTCTGTTACTCACTTTTTCCAGACATANACACTGTTTCCATTGTTTCTCCATCTATTTCCCATGAAGTAATAGGACCAAATGCCATGATCTTCGTTTTCTGAATGTTGAGCTTTAAGCCAACTTTTTCACTCTCCTCTTTCACTTTTATTATTGGGCTCTTAATTCCGTTTCACTGGTTTGTCTGTTTTCAGGCCAGTGCAATAGGGTATTGATGATCATAGCTTGTAATATAATTTGAAAACAAGATGTGTAATGCCTCCAAGTTTGTTTTCCTTTATCATGATTGCTTTGGATATTTAGGGTCATTTGTGGTTCCCTACAAACAAGGTTTCCAGGAAAAATACCAATAACCTCAGATATGCAGATGATACCACTTTAATGGAAGAAAGTGAAGAAGACCTAAGGAGCCTCTTGATGAGGATGAAGAAGGAAGAGTGAAAAGTCTGGCTTAAAACTCAACACTAAAAATCTAAGATCATGGCATTTGGTCTCATCACTTCAGAGGAAATAGAAGAGGGAAAAGTGGAAGGAGTGACAGTTTTTCTCTTCGTGGACTCTAAACTCACTGCAGATGGTGACTGCAGTCATGAAATTAGAAGATACGGACTTCTTGGAAGGAAGGCTGTGACAAACCTAGACAGTGTATTGAAAAGCAGAGACATCACTTTGCTGACAAAAGTCGGTATGGTCAAAGCTATGGTGTTTCCAGTAGTCATGTATGGATGTGAAAATTGGACCATAAAGAAGGCTGAGTGCAGAAGAATTGATTCTTTCTAATTGTGGTGTTGGAGAACTCTTGAAAGTCACTTGGACAGCAAGGAGATCAAACCAGTCAATCCTAAGGGAAAATTCTGAATGTTCAGTGGAAGGACTGATGTTCAGTGGAAGGACCTTTGTTGGCAAAGTGATATATATGCTTTTGAATATATTATCTAGGTTGGTCATAACTTTTCTTCCAAGGACTAAGCGTCTTTTAATTTCATGACTTCAGTCACCATCTTCAGTGATTTTGGAGTCCAAAAAAATAAAATCTGACACTGTTTCCACTGTTTCCCCATCTATTTCCTTGAAGTGATGNTAGGTTGGTCATAACTTTTCTTCCAAGGACTAAGCGTCTTTTAATTTCATGACTTCAGTCACCATCTTCAGTGATTTTGGAGTCCAAAAAAATAAAATCTGACACTGTTTCCACTGTTTCCCCATCTATTTCCTTGAAGTGATGGGACCCAATGCCATGATCTTCGTTTTCTGAATGTTGAGCTTTAAGCCAACTTTGTCACTCTCCTCTTTCACTTTCATCGAGAGGCTTTTTAGCTCCTCTTCACTTTCTGCCATAAGGGTGGTGTTATCTGCATATCTGAGGTTATTGATATTTCTTCCGGCAGTCTTGATTCCAGCTTGTGTTTCTTCCAGTCCAGCGTTTCTCATGATGTACTCTGCATAGAAATTAAATAAGCAGGGTGACAATATACAGCCTTGACGTACTCCTTTTCCTATTTGGAACCAGACTGTTTTTCCATGTCCAGTTCTAACTGTTGCTTCCTGATCTGCGTACAGATTTCTCAAGAGGCAGGTTAGGTGGTCTGGTATTCCCATCTCTTTCAGAATTTTCCACAGTTTATTGTGATCCACACAGTAAAAGGCTTTGGCATAGTCAATGAAGCAGAAATAGATGTTTTTCTGCAACTCTCTTGCTTTTTCCATGATTCAGCTTGTGGATGTCATTTATTTCTTTGTCTCACCTAATTGCTCTAAGAACTCCAGTACAGTAGCAAATAAAAGTAGCTAAAATGATCATCTTTATCTTGTTTCTAATCTTAGAGTAAAAGCTTCAGATATTCACATTTAAGTATGATTTTAACTGTGGGCTTGTCATATATAGCCTTTATTATGTTCAGATACATTCCCTCTTTATCCAGTTTGTTAAAAGTTTTTATCATGAAGGTACATCAAATCCATAAAATATATTTTTTGCATCTATTAAAATGATCATATGAATTTTCTTCTTCATTTGTCAATGTGATATATCACATTTATTCTTTTGTGAATTTTAAGCTATACTTGTATGGCTGGAATAAATCTCACTTGAACATGATGTATGACTCCTTTTATATGCTCTTAAATTCAGTGCTAGTATTTTGTTGTAGATGAATATTGCTAGAAAACTGCATATTTCCCTTAATTTTATTATTTATCTAAAATTCAGTCACTCAGTTGTGTGTGACTCTTTGTGATCCAATGGACTGCAGCACGCCAGGCTTCCCTGTACATCACCAACTTCCAGAGCTTGCTCAAAGTCTGTCTGTCAAGACTGTGATACCATCTAACAATTTCATCCTCTGTTGTCCTCATCTCCTCCTGCCTTCAATCTTTCCCAGCATCAGGTCTTTTCATATGAGTCAGTTCTTCACATCAGGTGGCCAAAGCACTGGAGTTTCAGTCTCAGCATCAGTCCTTCCAATGAATATTCAAGACTAATTTGCTTTAGGATGGACTGATTGGACCTCCTTGCAGTCCAAGGGACTCTCAAAAGTCTACTCCAACACTATATCTCAAAAGCATCAATTCTTCATCTCTCAGCTTTCTTTATGGTCCAAATCTCACATCCACACATGAATACTGGAAAAATCACAGCTTTGACTAGATGAACCTTTGTCTTCAAAGTCATGTCTCTGCATTTTAATATGCTGTGTAGGTTTGTCATAGCTTTTCTTCCAAGGAGCAAGAGTCTTTCAATTTTTTGGCTGAAGTCACTGTTCACAGTGTTTTTAGAGCCCAAGAAAAGAAAGTATGCAACTATTTCCAATGTTTCCCCATCTATTTGCCAAGAAGTGATGGGACCAGATACCATGATCTTTTTTTGAATATTGAGTTTTAATCCAGCTTTTCCACTCTCCTCTTTCACTTTCATTAAGAGGCTGTTTAGTTCCTCTTCACTTTCTGCCATAAGGGTGGTGTTATCTGCATATCTGAAGTTGTTGACATTTCTCCTGGCTATCTTGATGCCAGATTGTGCTTCATCCAGCCCAGTATTTTCATGATGTAGACTGCATAGAATTTAAATAAGCAGGGTGACAATATACAGCCTTGATGTACTCCTTCCCATTTGGAACCAGCCAGTTCTCCCATGTCAAGTACAAACTGTTGCTTCATGACATGTATGCAGATTTCTCAGGAGGCAGGTAGGTAGTCTGGCATTTCAATTTGTTTCAGAATTTTCCACAGTTTGTTTTGCTATGACATGGTCAATAAAGCAGAAGTAGATGTTTTTCAGGAACTCTCTTGCTTTTTCAATGATCCAAAGGATATTGGCAATTTGAGTATATGGAAGTTCATGGTTCAAGTACTGTTGAAGCCTGGCTTGGATAATTTTGAGCATTACTTTACTAGCATATGAGATGAGTGCAATTGTGCTGTAGTTTGAGCATTCTTTGGCATTGCCTTTCTTTGGGACTGGAATGAAAACTGACCTTTTCCAGTCCTGTGTTAACTGCTGAGATTTCCAGATTTGCTGGCATATTGAATGCAGCACTTTCATAACATCATCTTTTAGTATTTGAAATAGCTCAACTGGAATTCCATCACCTAAACTAGCTTTGTTCATAGCGATGCTTCCTAAGGACCACGTGACTTTGCAATCCAACCTGTCTGCCTCTAGGTTAGTTATCACAGCATTGTGGTTATCTGGGTCATTAATATATGTTTTGTGTAGTTCTTCTGTGTATTCTTGCCACCTCTTCTTAATATCTTCTGCTTCTAAAGGGTCCATACTGTTTCTGTCCTTTGTTGTGCCCCTTTTTGCATGAAATGTTCCCTTGATATCTCTAATTTTCTTGATGAGAGCTCTAGTCTTTCCCATTTTATTGTTTTCCTGTATTTCTTTGCATTTATCACTGAGGAAGGCTTTCTCATCTCTCCTTGCCATTCTTTGGAACTCTGCATTCAGATGGGTATAGCTTTCCTTTTCTCCTTTGCCTTTCACTTCTCTTCTCAGCTTTTTGTAAGATGTATCCATATAACCATTTTGACTTTTTTGAATTTCTTATTCTTGGGGATGGCCTTGATCCCTGCCTCCTGGACAATATCACAAACCTCCATCCATAGTTCTTCAGGCACTCAGTCTATCAGATCTAATCCCTTCAATCTGTCACTTTTACTGTGTAATTTTAAGAAATTTGATTTAGGTCATAACTGTATGGTCTACTGGTTTTCCCTACTTTCTTCAATTTAAGTCTGAAATTTGCAACAGGAGTTCGTGATCTGAGCCACAGTCAGCTTCCTGTCTTCTTTTTTGCTGACTGTATAGAGCTTCTCCATCTCAGCTGGAAATAATGTAATCAATCTGATTTCAGTATTGATTATCTGGTAATATCCATAGGTAGAGTCTTCTCTTGTGTTCTTGGAAGAGGGTGTTTGCTACGATCAGTGTTTTCTCTTGGCAAAACTCTGTTAGCCTTTGCCCTCCTTCATTTTTACTCCAAGGCCAAACTTGCCTGTTACTTCAGGTATCTCTTAACTTCTTACATTTGCATTCCAGTCCCCTATAATGAAAAGGCCATTTGTTGTTGTTAGTTCTAGAAGGTCTGTAAGTCTTCAGAGACCCGTTCAACTTCAGCTTCTTCATCATTAGTTGTTGGGGCATAGACTTGGATTCCTGTGATATTGAATGGTTTACCTTGGAAACAAACAGATCATTCTGTCGTTTTTGAGACTGTGTCCAAGTACTACATTTTAGGTTATTTTGTTGACTATGAGGGTTACTACATTTCTTTCAAGATATTTTTGCCCACAGTAGTAGATACAATGGCTATCTGAATTAAATTCATCCATTTCAATCCATTTTAGTTCACCGATTCCTAAAATGTCAATGTTCACTCTTATATACTCAATGTTCAATCTATAGTGTATCACAAAGCCACTTCTGATACAAAAGACTAATGATGTATAAATTTTAATAATTATCAACACAAAAATGAGTATATGTATTTCTAGGTAATAAACTAGATAAACAATCACTGGATGAGTGAAAACACAGCCTAGGAGTGCAGTCAATCATTTATTATTAAAGGATCTTTTCTTTCAGGCATTTGAAAATGAATCAAAGTAATATTGCAGAGAATATAATGAACAAGCACTACAAAAATATTTTTTAATATTATATTTTTTTTTGTTTTATAAATGATCTTTACTTTTAATTAACTTTTAGATAAATGTTTGAATAACTTTTATACATTTCCAGTTAAAAGATTTACTACATTTCAGGACATTTAGGTTTCTATTTATGGAATCTTNAGGGCCTTTACGAGATGTGTATAAGAGACAGCCTCTCAGGTCGGTAAGGGGGATGCCCTGGAGACCGCCGCACCCGGGAATCCGCCGGGCTCTTCCTTCAGGAAGGGCCCCAGGTGGCCCCCGCCAGCTCCTCTGAGGAGCCAGGCCCTCCCCAGGGGCACAGGCTCAGTGTGGCCCACCCTGTCCCACCAGCTCCCCCTCCCCGGGGCTCGCGGGGCTCCAGCCTGGCGCTGACCGTCCGGCTGCTTCAGACCCCGTCCCCCAGTGTCCACGGGGCCCGCCTGCTCTCTGCTCGCGGGTCCACGTTAAACTCTCACCTCCTCAGAGCAGCCCTCCCGCCTTCCAGGTTCATCGGTCTAAGCTCCCTCAGCACCTCCATGCCCTCCTCTCCCCCCAGCCTCTACTCGGCACCCCAGACACCCTGCATATCGACCAGCATGTCTCCCCATCACCGCCCGCCCTCAGCCAGAGTGGAGAAGCCACAGGGTAGGACTTTCGTCTGGCCGGGTCACTGCCATATCCCGTGGTCAGAGAGCCCCAAACTCTGTGCCAGGCTGGGTGCCTGGAAAACCATACTGCACGGCACAGACACGTCTCCTGTCACAGAACAGGTCTGCCCAGGAAGACAGGCTAACGCAATAAACACCAGCATGGCAGCGGTGCTGGCAGAGGAGACAGACCTGGTGCAGCAGAGAAGTCCCTCCCCTGCCCCGGGGTGTCCAGGGACAGACCCCAGTGCAGCAGAGAAGTCCCTCCCCTGCCCCGGGGTGTCCAGGGACAGACCTGGTGCAGCAGAGAAGTCCCTCCCCTGCCCCGGGGTGTCCAGAGACAGACCCCAGTGCAGCAGAGAAGTTCCTCCCCTGCCCCGGGGTGTCCAGGGACAGACCCTGGTGCAGCAGAGAAGTCCCTCCCCTGCCCCGGGGTGTCCAGGGACAGACCCCGGTGCAGCAGAGAAGTCCCTCCCCTGCCCCGGGGTGTCCAGGGACAGACCCCGGTGCAGCAGAGAAGTTCCTCCCCCGCCCCGGGGTGTCTGCTACCCAATTTCTGTGAGCTTATCACTGACAAGGGGAGCTCTGCAGGTGTGACTGGGCTGGGGATCTCCAAGGGGAGAGCTTAGTGGTGTGTGTGGCCCAGTGGGATCACGGGGTCTTAAAGGGCCAGAGAAGAAGTGCAGGCAGAGGCCGAGCCAGAGAGCGCGTGCAGATGCTGTGCTGGCTCTGAATGGAGGCAGGGGCCCCGGGCAGGGGGCGCGGCGGCCCCGGGCAGCTGGAAACCGCCGGGAGCGGCGTCTGGAAGAGCACTCGGCCAGCACCGAGGCGTCAGCTCGGGGAACCCCCGTGGGCTTCTGCCTACAGGACTCTAAGACCGCAACCCGGTGTCCCCTTGGGCCACTGTACTTGAGGCCATGGTCATGTCAGTGTGGGGGAAGGGAGGCCACCCTGGGGGGGCCCGACGACACCCCCGGCCCGCCCTGTGAGTCCCCATGCGGGGTGGGGTCTTCTGATGACGGTGCCCCTCGACAGACCACAGACAGGCCACGCAGACGCCGCCCTCACCTTCCCCTCCGTACTCTCGTGGAAGCTGTCCACGCGGGCTGCCAGCGTACACTTAGCGGCCACCAGCCGGGCGGCTTTCCGCCGCAGATCCTGGGGCAACGGACAAGGAGGCGGGTCAGAGCGAGGCAGCGGCCTCAGAGCCCAGGCTTCCCAGAACCGCCGCCCTGATGCCCGCTCTGCCCGCCAGCCTCCACCTCCACTGCAGCTGCGGGCCTGCACTGATGCGTTACAGGAACCAGTGATCATCGCTGGTGCCTTTTTCCACCTCCTCTCCCGTCTGCAGACAAACCAGGTCCAGTTCGCCCATGTACAGATGGGGAGACTGAGGCTCAGAGCTCAGGCCCCGTGCCCGGCGGGCGGGGGGCACTGACGGAACCCCAAGCCAGCCCATCGGCTCCAGCCTCCTTGCGCCCGCCTGTGCGGCCCGCCCTCTGGCTCCCAGCTCCCGACGCCTGCAGCCAGCAGTGACCGGGGACCCGGGGGGCGCTTACCGGGGGCAGGGACTGCACGATGTCGCTGTGGTAGATGTAGCCGGTGTGGGGCAGCACCGAGGTGGACGAGAAGCCCGACAGCGTCTTGCGCTGCGCCCCGAGCAGCATGATGTTGCAGGCAGGCATCTTGGAGAGGTTGGTCAGGCCGCCGGCCACCCCTGCAGCAGGAGGGGACGGGCGTCAGTGGGGGGGCGGGGGTCCGCCGAGCGCTGCACCTTCACAGGAGTTTCCAGCCGCAGCCCTGAGGGGGCCCCGCCAGGGAGCGTCAACGTGTCCCATCTCGGGGGGATTTGGAGGGGCTCCGAGAGGCACAGGGACGTGCCGGAGGCTGCCCAGCGAGGCCCTGGCACACGAGGAACCTGAGCCCGCTTCTGGGAAGCCGGGCGGGCCTGCCTGTGCCTCAGGGGCTGCTCACCACGCCAGCGGCCCCGGTGTGCACCGCCTCTGGGTTCCAAGAGCGGGTCTGCAGCTGCAGGCAACACTCCCCTGGTCTCCAGGGTGGAAACCAAGGCGCGTGACACGGTCTGCCCAAGGATGTGAGGTCAGAGGTGGTGGGGAGTGGGGGAAGCAGGAGTCATCCTTCCTGCAACCCCGCACATGGCTGCCTCACGGACAGANGAGCGGGTCTGCAGCTGCAGGCAACACTCCCCTGGTCTCCAGGGTGGAAACCAAGGCGCGTGACACGGTCTGCCCAAGGATGTGAGGTCAGAGGTGGTGGGGAGTGGGGGAAGCAGGAGTCATCCTTCCTGCAACCCCGCACATGGCTGCCTCACGGACAGAACTGTGTCCCCCCCACATTCACTCACTGAAGTCCTAAGCCCCCACCATCTTAGAATCCGGAGACAGGGCCTTTACGGGGATAAGCCAGGTGAGACGATGTCCCAGGCTGGACCCCCAACCACGAGGACAGATGCCCTGATGGGAGGGGGAGACCGTGACACAAGGTGACGGGAGAGGACACGCGAGCAGGGGCTGTGCCCCCCTCCTCCCCCCGACACCCAGGCCAGGGCCGGCCTATCCCGAGGACAGGTCTCGCCCTTGAAGCCCCGCCTGCACTGACTGACACGCTCGCTGCTCTATCACACACATGCCTGGAAGTGTTCCTTGGCTGAAGGGACCAGGTGCCTGGGGAAGGTGGTGGGGGGCGTTCTGCAGCCACAGAGAGCCCCGAGGAGGAAGGGACGCACTCTTTTCCTCTCAGGCTGCCAGGGCCAGCGCCCCCATCTTGCGGGGAACCCTGGGGCGCAGAGAGCTGGTCTGTCACCAGGCGGCCGGTCCCTGGCCTCCCCGCCAGCCACGCCCCGCCGCCCCTGCCGGGCCCCAGCTCTGCTGGCCGCCACACTAGTCTGCGACCTCCGGACAGAGGAGCAGGTGGGAGTGGGGGCCACGTGCTGGGCCCCAGGACATGTAGAACACCCCGGCTCACAGGAAAGGGACAGGCCTCCCCGAAGCCACGGGTGCGGAGCCGGGCCTCACCCATGATCTTGGCGGCAGTGGAGGCCCCGATGATGATGGAGAGGTTGGGGGCGATGAAGGACATCCGTGACTCCACGTACTCGTAGATGCGGTGCTTGGAGGCGTTGAGCTCCAGCGCCATGTCGCAGGCCTCCTCCAGCCGCTCCAGCTCCTCCTCTGACAGCTGCTGCCTGCAGGGTGGGGGCACGGCAGGGCAGACCGAATGACCTCCAGGGGTCCTGAGAGGTGAGGGGCCCCACCCTCCCCGCCGTGTGCGCCTGCGTGAGTGTGCGCCTGCGTGAGTGTGCACCTTCGGGACGATTACTAGCCCCGCCAGCCCCGAGGCCTGGAAGTGAGGGCCGCAGGGAAGCAGCCCACGGTGGCGCGTCCCCGCCGCTTCTCCTCTGCCCTGGGGAGGCAAGCTGGCCCAGGCCAGGCTGCAGACGGGCTCTTTGCAGGTGTTCCCTCTTTCTGAAACGCTCCCCCCAGCTCCCTGGACCCTGCAGGTCTCGGCCTTGCCAACCAGCCAGGCCGCTGTCCAGCTGCTCCCCAGGAGCACCGTCACCAGCTGCCGTCGACCCTGCCCGTTCACGGCTTGTCCGGTCAGAGCCCTGCTGTGGGGTGACATGCCTCTGCCCTTCTCGCAGGCTTGCCACAGACGCTGAGGGGCAGGGGGAGACCCCGCGTGCCCCTCCTTAGGGGACGCCACTTCTGATGACAGGCCTGCCCCCGCCGCACCCCTCAGGACCAAGGCTCTGGGGGGGGACCGGGGCGCAGAGGTGCTCGGCGAACACGCGGCAGCACAGCGACCAGTCCTGACACTGTACCCGTGCCGCGAGGGCCCCACGACTGGCGGCCGTCGGACGGGCCTGCCGGGCACGCACCCCTGGGTGGTGGAGGCAGTGACGCTGACCACCATGATGGTGGCGTTGGTCAGGATCTGCTGCAGGTTCTCGTTGTTCTTGCATTTGTCCAGGCTGTTGCCCAGCTCCTGGGGGAGGAGGGGACAAGAGGGGGAGGCCTGGGGACTCAGGAGGACCTGGAACCTCTCCTGCAGGGACAGTGGCCGCGCCGTCTGCCCCCAGTTCCCACAGCCCCGCGGCTCACAGCATCCGCACTGTCTGCCCTGGGGAGGCGGGGGGCCTCACCCGGAAGCAGACAGTCCACCTGCGGAGGACGGGCTGCCCCCACAGGCCTGTTGCCCGCGTCCACACCCAGTGCAGGTCTGACGGCGTCTCCTCCCCAGCCCCGTCTGCTCGACTCTCGCGGGAGCCTGGGTGCTGGGTGGTGTGCCGCCTTCATGCGCCTGACCCTCCCGTGGGGACCTTCCCCTCAGACCCAGCGCCTGGGAGGCCAGGCTGACCTGATGGCCTCTTACACTCGCCGCCTCCCTCTCCCTGAACGCGCTAGGGCCTGGCGCCGTCTCGGGGTCTTGGCTTTCCCCAATCTCTGCTCCCTGTTCCCATCCTGCCTCTGGCCCAGGGCTGAGTGACCCCCCAACTCGGACCCTGAGGGTCCAAGAGCAGGGTGCTCTCAATAGGCGTGCTGGCTGGGGGCCCCTCCTCTGCGCTCACCTTGACGGTGCGGATGTAATCCAGGGCGTTGGGGACCAGGGACTCCAGCTCGGGGAATCGCTTTGAGTACTTATCCCGGATGAACTTGTGGATGATGTCTGGAGGCACAGGGCGGGCAGGAGCCCGATGAGGGGCAGGCAGACACCGCTGGCTCCCCCAGCACCCATCTGCCCTTCATCCTGCCGTGAGGAAGCCCCTCGTGGCAGCCGGGCTCACAGACACGCAGCACAGAGGCTGCCCCTACTGCTGGGTGCGGCTGTGTGGATCAGTTCTGGTCCATAAGGCGCGAGGCAAGTCACACAGGCAACTTCCAGGTCACTCTTTTAAACGAAAACATGTGCCCTTCTCCTCTTCTCTCCTGACTTTTTTTGCTGATGGGGATGTGGAGGTGACGACTGGAGGTGGGCAGTCACTTTGTACCACGAAACAGGTGACAGATCAGTAAGACACAGACAGCCTGGGCTCCTCATCCAGACTTTTCCATGAGAGGAAAATACACTTCCTTGTCACGTCACCATTCTGTTCAGTAGCTGAACCTCCGTTTGAGCTAATGCAGGGGTTCTGAGGCAGGACCCTGAGAGGGGCCGGCAGGGAACGTGGCCTGGGGTCCCGCCCACCCTCCAGCGGGACGGGCGAAGTGGGGGCACCGGGCGGGGCCGTCTCTGCTTGCCCTCCCGGTGCCCACTCAGCCTCGCCTGTTCGCCCTCCCGGCACCCACTCAGCTCGCGCTCAGCCTCCCCTGCTGCCCTCCCGGTGCCCACTCAGCTCGCGCTCAGTCTCCCCTGCTCACCCTCCCGGTGCCCACTCAGCTCGCGCTCAGCCTCCCCTGNAACTTTATATTTTGCCTTTGAAATAAAAAGAACACATTACATATAAAAGTTAAAATAAAATAAACTGCACATACTTATGTTAACTCTAATATTGGATGTTCAATTGATGCTTAACCATGAGCATGCACTACAAAACATGAAACCTGCTTATGACTATCAGAAATTTAAACACTAGTTAAGAAGAGTTATAGGCATACTTTGTTTTATTGCACTTGGCTATATTTCACTTGAGATATGTTCCACTTATTATAAATTGAATATTTGTGGCAATGCATATTGGCTAGAATATGCCAATCAATTAGTGTTATTTTTTTCCAAAAGCGCCTACTTACTTCATGTCTCTGTGTCACATTTTGGTAACTCTTGTAATATTTCAAACTTCTTCATTATTGTTATTATTTGTTATGGTGATTTGAGATCAGTTATCTGTGATGCTATTATTGTAAAAAGATTAGATTTGTTGACGGCTCAGATTATGGCTTCATTTTTTAAGCAATAAAGTATTTTTTAAAATATGTCCACTCTCTTCTAGACATAATGCTATTCACATTTAACAGACTACAGTATAGTATAAATATGACTTTTCTATGCACTGGGAAAGCCAAAAGTTCATGTGATTTGTTTTATTATGATGCTTACTTTATTGCAGTGGTCTGAAACTGAACCCACAGTGTTTCCAAGACATGCTTGTAATTAAAAATGGAATATGCTTGGAATTCATTTTTTTTTCTCCTCTTCCCTCTATAGTGAGGATGAATATGAAGAGCATAAAAACAGATCAGAGGTTTCACTAAAAGTTCAGAAAAAAAAATTAAAAGTTGTTAGTTAAATAGATTAGTATACTAGGAAACATGGAAGAAAGTGTTAAGAAACAATTTCAGAAGTATCAGTAAATAGAATATTTTGATACATTGATTTGTTGTTATTTCTGGTTAGTATTTAGGAAGCAGAGAGATAGCAGTATAAAAAATGGAGAAATACATTAGTTAATTCCTCTATGAACATTTAGTTTTGTTAGGTAAGATATGAAATCCATTGGGTTGGTAAAAAACCTACCTCCTTTTTAATTTTTTTTTTCCAAAATTGTTTGCGACAGGTTAGGGAAAAATTAGGACACAATTGTCTATATTAAGTATCCATGTACTCCCATTACTTTATTACACAGTTACAGTTTCTGTATTGCACAGTTTCCTACAGAACCTGTCTAGGTTCCGATATGGAAGGATCAAATCAATGGAAATATGATGGAAGCAGCAAGAAGATTTTTGAAGTTGGCAATATTTCTGTATGGAAGATAAGGCAATATTTGTCCTTAAGAAATTTCAGTGAGTTAAATGAAAATAATGACCTGTTTACATAAGATGCATGAACCTGTATAACCAGAATTAGTATAGTTAAATCCAGACGTTAAGTTTTATTCTAATTTTCTGACCATAAGAAGAACAACAGTCCAGTCCATATTGTGTCTCTTTGAATCATGGAAACTGGTAAAATGATTGGTTTTTTTTTTGTTTGTTTGTTTTGTTTTTTAAGAATATATTTTTATTTATTTTAAAATTTCTATTGGAGTGTAGTTGCTTTACAATGTTGTTGTTTTTTTGTCTTCTATTTTCTATTTATTTATTTTTTATTTTGTTATTTGTTTTACTTTATTTTACTTTACAATACTCTATACAACAGTGCCCAAGATTTTTTTTTTCTTTCTTTTTTTAACTCTTAGTCATTAAAACATGACTAAATTTTAAATATCAATAGTATGTTAACAAAGCGATTAGCTCTTAAATCTTGATACAACAAACTCTTATGTTTTACCCTCAAAAGACTGCTTCCATTAATTCTAATTAAATTTTAACATACATTTAAATTTTCGTGTATATGAATGTATGTATATGTGTGTATGTATGTATATATGTATGTAGTATACACACATATATCTTGTTATAAAGGGAGCAGAACAAACTATAACACTTGAATATGAGTATTCAATATTTTATCATTCAAATTTATAAAATATACTGTTATATGCTTTTAGTTTTATCTTTTTTTAAGTTTCAGGTAAAGGAGAGAAAAACATTTAGCTCTTGAACGTAAAGATTCAAAGAAATCTTTAAAAATCTAGTTACATCTTCTAAAAGTACCTTTCTTCCTCTTGTAAGTTAATCAATACCCTCACTCAAAACCTTGTCTTTGTACTAATTCCCAGTGAAGGACAACTCTCATCTTTGCTGCCTCTAGATGAAATCTTCCTTACTGTTAGAAATATCCACATACATATACTGGAAAATCTACTAGGAGAGACATGATATTATCTGATTTAAATTTTAGTACATTTAAGAGAACAATTATTTACATATTTTGTCAGTATATTTCCTATTGGACATAATCATGGACATATCTAATAATATATATATGTATGTATATGTATGCATGGAGAAGGAAACAGTAACCAACTCCAGTATTCTTGCCTGGAGAATCCAGGACAGAGGAGCCTGGTGGGCTGCCGTTTATGGGGTTGCACAGAGTCAGACACAACTGAAGTGGTTTAGCAGTAGCAGCAGCATATATGTATGTATACATATTTATGTATATACATACTTTCCTGTAGATCAAACGGTTAAGAATCTGCTGTGTATATATATGTATGTGTATATAGAGAGATTTCCCTGTATCTCAAATGATAAAGAATCTGCCTGCAATGCAGGAGACCAGGGTTCAATCCCTGATTAGGTAAGTTTCTCTAGAGAAGGAAGAGGATGGCAATCCACGCCAGAATTCTTCCCTGGAGAATTCCATGGACAAAGAAGCCTGGTAGGCTATAGTCTGAGGAGTTGCAAGCAAAGAGTCAGACACGACTGAGAGACTAACACACACACACACACACACACACACATACATGCACACATAAATATTTTAAGGGTATACATAGAATTACCTTTCCATAGGACAAAATCTCAACTAAAACATTTTTGTACTCATTTCTATGTCAGGGTTTCTCTGGTGCCTCAGATAGTAAAGAATCTGCCTGCAAGGCAGGAGACTCGGGTTTGATGCCTGAAAAATGGAATGGCTACCCACTCCAGTATCCTTTTCTGGAGAATTCCATGGACAGAGGAGCTTGGTGGGCTACAGCCCATGGGATCGCAAAGAGTTGGACATGACTGACTCTCAGTTTCACTTTAAATTTCTATGTCAGCAGCTTCACAAATAAAATAGAAACAAGTTCCACAAAAAATTAATTGCTTTAGCTCTCAAATTATAGTACTTTTTTTTGAATAACTAAAATCTAGCAGAATCACAAAATTTAATCAGAAAACTAGAAGATCATTCAGCCTTAACACATTTCATTTTTTCTTTTTGTTTTCCCAGTAAAATGCAACAGTCAGATTAGCTATCAGTGTCTCAAATGCACTTTTCCTATGGGATCAGATGTCTTAGCAAGTATGTCCAGTCTGTCAACATCTTGAACCTGTTGATATTAAAATCGATATTCTCCAGTCCATTGGTACTTCTTCAAGCATCCTGTTATGTGTAACCTTGCCCTGACTTGTGTTATGTTACAAATACTAGATTTTCTGAAAACAATCCTGAGAGCAAGATACTTAATTGTGGGAAAACTTATGGAAAAAAATCAAGATTATGGCTAACATTCTAATTCATGTCATCTAGTCACTGTAAATTCTTTCTTCTTACACCAGTTTCCTTTTCTTCAGGAAAGAAAAAATCAGTGATTTCTGTCAGTATCTGTCATAAAACATCTAGTGCATTTCAAGTTTGTCATATTGTCCTAAATAAAGGCAAGTAGTACTCAAAAACTTAGCACAGGATGCACCTGGCATTCATTCTTTAGCTCCCTACGGGCTAACAAGACAGAGAAGACAGAGCAATAGCTTCACACTTATTTTGCATAGAGCAAGTAAATCCCTGAAGTGCCATACATTCTTGAGAAGAACGCGACATAGTATAAAGATAGTATTCCAGAAAAATAGCATTAAGTAGGTTATTTGTGTTAACACTGAAATAGGTGTAAGTTGGAGAACATGACAAGTTGTTTTCAAGGCTGTTTACTTGATAATAGAAAAATTTGAACATACAAAGATATTATTTGTGAAAATAATTTTTATAGTGAAAATTTTACTCACTAATCCTAAGAATTTTAAATAAAACTCTCCAATTACATATACTTCAATTGCTGTGAGCAATACAGTAAATTCTAGTTGAAAAATTTTAGGAAATGTAAGCATATATCATAGTCACATTAGTGTTCTATATACATATTTTTTATAAATCCAAAAATAAAAATGGGATTAACCTTATACTTTCAATTCATAATCTTAGGAAGGCAGGACTATTTTTCTACACTACGTTTTCCTGGAGGATGAAAACTTCAAATTGAAGAATTGGGAATCAAATTTGCATTTGTGTCTGTGTGTGTGTGATCATGTGTGTGTATGTGTGTGTGAATGTGTGTCTGTTTAATGAAAGTGAACTGCACATAAAACACAAATGACTAAAGTATATGATTCAGTGGAATTTAGTTTATTTGCAATCGGGTGTAACTGCTCTCTCTCTCACTTCAACTTTTCATTACTCCAGAAGAATATCCATTAAATAATCAACTCCCATACCCATTACATAATCACTACATGTTCTTTTTTTCCCTCATATCCTGATAACCACTAATCTGCCCCCTGGCTCTATATATTTGCTTATTTTGAATATTTCATTTGAAAGGAATTGTATAACATGTGACGTTTTGAGTCTGACTTATTTCACTTAGCATGTTAATCCAGGTGGTTATATTTGTCAATACTTCATTCTGTTTTGTGCTTGAATAATCATGTTTATGTATATAGAAAAATTTGTATACATTGACCTATGATAGATATTTGGGTTGTTCCAACCTTTTGATACTAAGAATAAAGCTTCTATAAACATTCTTGCACAATTTCTATATGGATTTATATTTTCATTTCTCTTGATATATACCTAGGAGTAGAATTACCAGATTATATAATAATTCTATTTTTAACTTCTTCAAGACTGCCCAACTGTTTTCTTCAGTGGCTTTATCTTTTTACATTCTTATTAACAATGAATAAGTGTTATTTCTTTACATGTATACCAGCACTCATTATTTCCATCCTTCTTAGTATAGTCACTTGAGTGGGTGTGAAGTGGTATCCATTGTGGTTTTAAAATGCATTTCCTTAAATATCAATGATGTTAAATATATTTTTAAGTGCTTTCTTGGAATTTTAAACTATCTTTGGAAAAATTCTTATTCAAATATTTTGCATATATTAGAATTATGTTATTTGTCTTTTTGTTGTTGCATTGTAAATGTTTTTGGCACTCTGGATATTAACCCTTATAAGATAAATGATTTGCAAATATTTTGCTCATTTTATAGGTTATCATCATTATTTGATAATTTTGTCTGATGTAAAACAGTGTTCTTTTGATTTTTATCAAATTTATCTTTAAAAATGTTTGATTATGGTAAGACCACTTAACATGGATCCATCCTCTTAAAAGTTTAAGCAGATGATAAAGTACTGTTAAATACATGTACTATGTTTTACAGACAATCTCTAGAAACATTTGTCTTGAATTACTGAAATCCTATACCTGACAAAAAACAACTCCCTACTCCCCCACCCTAGTCCTGGCCCCTGGAAACCATTTCTCTACTCTGCTTCCTTGATTACAACTATTCTACATAACTCATATAGGTGAAATTTTTTTGTGTATCATCTGTCCTTCTGTAACTGGGATTTGAGACCAATTATATTAGTATGTAAATATCACTGAGCAGGAAGACCTAATTAACAATATAGTCAAATGTGTTTTGGACAGAGAACTGTGGAACATATCATTCAAACTAAGTTAAAAAATAAGCTGGCCTTGACTGTGATCGAATTTTTAGCCTAATTTTCTTTCACATGAATCAAAATGTGTTTTATTTTTTCGCTTAGTCTGAATGCCAGTGAACTAATATTTTGATTTGTTTATGGTTGTTCTTTTCTCTGAAGTTACAAATTACTATTTTTTGGATTGGCTTTTAGAATCCTCAAAAGCCACATTCAAAAGCTCTTAAGATACAGTTAACAGTATATGCATTATCTAGTTTCTGTGTTTTTCCTTATCCCAGGAATAGGAATTGCCTTCTGTTCAGGGAGTCTGGGCCTTATTAAAGAGAAATATTGTAAATATCTAAATTCCTGGCACAGAGAAGCCTCTAGAAATTCATTTTTTTCAATTCCCATGTGTAAAATAAAAATTAGACAAAACCAAACCAGCTGTTTTGTTCTAATTGTTGATTTTTACAGCCAAACATTTTAGGTAAAACTAGTGAAAAAAATAATGCTTTCCTAATATTGAGTTTTTCTGGGTTATTTTCTATCTTGTCTCTCTTTTCATTAACAGATCTTGAGTATACAAAATATATCTTATTTGTTTTGATATCATCAAACCTTTAAAATAATCTTGATCAGAGCATAGCAAACCAAATTTTAAAAATAGGAAATTGATTTCAAAAATAACAACTGTAATTATATTTACCCACTGACTTCAATGCTTTTGATATAAAGCTGTGAATGATTTATATCAGTGACAGGCCCTATAACAAGTAGATTACAAATGCCAATTCAAAGCAAAACTAAAAAAGAAATCTGTAATTTGGGGACTGTGAAATAGCCCATTCTGATTTTAATATATTCTATATGTAATTCCATATTCACAAAATTTAAATTATAAACTGATAATATTGTAGCTAATTTTTAGCCACTATTGATATCATCCTACCTCACTCACTCCCTCTAAAATAAACAAATTATGGCAAAACATAGAACAAAGTATTCCCAGATAAATGCCATTATATATTAGGTACAAAATATTAAAAGTGTTTCAAAGATAAATATATAAGCATATACCCTTTAATTTTGAGTGTGTATAGTACTGCACCCTAATCAAAGAAAATAACTAAAATTATAGATATTTGGCATGCATTATTCCCCTCAAAAAGATATATTGGAGTTCTAACTTCTAATATTTCAGAATGTGAACTTATTTGGAAATATGGTCTTTGTAGTGATAATAATTTAAAATAGAGTCATTAGGGTGGGTTAATTGTCAATATGGTCTAATTATTACAGTATTTATCCAATACCAGTCTAGGTAGTTTGAAGAGATTAAAAAAGAAAAGAAAAGAAAAGAAAAACTCTCCTCTGTGCGATGCCTGCAATGGGATAGCTGTCTATGGAAATATTTTGCTCTTGAAAATCAATATTTATGTAGCTTTTAAAATGATAATAAAAGAAACAAATAAGAAAATTTAATCTATGTATTCTGGCAGTGTATAATATTTTCAAATTTTATTTGAAAAAGAGTTAAGAAAAGGTTAATAAGCTATGGCAGATTTGAAAATATTAAAATATTATTAAATCAAGAGAGAATAAAGTGAGGAAGTATAGACACAAAAGATATTAAAGTCACAAAGAAGGGATTTTTATTTATTTATTTGCACTTAACTAGGATATTGACTGCCTTAGGGAAAAATGTGGCTAATAAATTATGAGTTATCATATCTACCCAACTGAAGAACTTAAAAGAGTCATGGGCCAAAAGCAATCTATAGATTCAATGCAACCCCTATCAAGCTACCAACGGTATTTTTCACAGAGCTAGAACAAATAATTTCACAATTTGTATGGAAATACAGAAAACCTCGAATAGCCAAAGTAATCTTGAGAAAAAAGAATGGAACTGGAGGAATCAACCTGCCTGATGTCAGGTTCTACTACAAAGCTATGGTCATCAAGACAGTATGGTACTGGCACAAAGACAGAAATATAGATCAATGGTACAAAATAGAAAGTCCAGAGATAAGTCCATGCACATATGGGCACCTTATCTTTGACAAAGGAAGCAAGAATATACAATGGATTAAAGACAATCTCTTTAACAAATAGTGCTGGGAAAACTGGTCAGCCACTTGTAAAAGAATGAAACTAGAACACTCTCTAACAGCACACACAAAAATAAACTCAAAATGGATTAAAGATCTAAATGTAAGACCAGAAACTACAAAACTCCTAGAGGAGGACATAAGCAAAACATTCTCTGACATAAATCACATCAGAATCCTCTATGACTCACCTCCCAGAATACTGGAAATAAAAGCAAAAAATAAACAAATGGGACCTAATTAAAATTAAAAGCTTCTGCACAACAAAGGAAACTATAAGCAAGGTGAAAAGACAGCCTTCAGAATGGGAGAAAGTAAAAGCAAATGAAGCAATTGACATGTATCTCAAAAATATACAAGCAACTCTTGCAGCTNCTAATTAAAATTAAAAGCTTCTGCACAACAAAGGAAACTATAAGCAAGGTGAAAAGACAGCCTTCAGAATGGGAGAAAGTAAAAGCAAATGAAGCAATTGACATGTATCTCAAAAATATACAAGCAACTCTTGCAGCTCAATTCCAGAAAAATAAACGACCCAATCAAAAAATGGGCCAAAGAACTAAACAGACATTTCTCCAAAGAAGACATACAGATGGCTAACAAACACATGAAAAGATGCTCAACATCACTCATTATCAGAGAAATGCAAATCAAAACCGCAATGAGGTACCATTTCGTGCCAGTCAGAATGGCTGTGATCCAAAAATCTACAAGCAATAAATGCTGAAGATGGTGTGGAGAAAAGAGAACCCTCTTCCACTTTTGGTGGGAATGCAAACTAGTACAGCCACTATGAAGAACAGTGTGGAGATTCCTTAAAAAATTGGAAATAGAACTGCCTTATGACCCAGCAATCCCACTGCTGGGCATACACACCAAGGAAACCAGAATGGAAAGAGAATGGAACATATACCCCAATGTTCATCACAACACTGTTTATAATAGCTAGGACATGGAAGCAACCTAGATGTGCATCAACAGATGAATGGATAAGAAAGCGGTGGTACATATACACAATGGAGTATTACTCAGCCATTAAAAATAATGCATTTGAATAAGTTCTAATGAGGTGGATGAAACTGGAGCCTATTATACAGAGTGAAATAAGCCAGAGAGAAAAACACCAATACAGTATACTAATGCATATATATGGAATTTAGAAAGATGGTAATGATAACCCTGGGTGCAAGACAGCAAAAGAAATACAGATGTATAGAATAGTCTTTTGGACTCTGTGGGAGAAAGAGAGGGTGGGATAATTTGGGAGAATGGCATTGAAGCATGTATAATATCATATATGAAATGAATCGCCATTCCAGGTTCAGTGCATGATACTGGATGCTTGGAACTAGTGCACTGGGATGACTCAGAGAGATGGTATGGGGAGGGAGGTGGGAGGAGGGTTCATGATGGGGAACACGTGTATGCCTGTGGTGGATTCATGGTGATGCATGGCAAAACCAATACAATATTGTAAAGTAATAAACCTCCGAATAAAATAAAGAAATTTATATTAAAAAAAAAAACAGAAAAATTTGCATCGATTTTTAAGTCTGTTTTTATGTATGAGTGATAAATATTTATAAAATCCAAATCTACGTACATTTTGACAGTGCTCCAAATAAGTGTTTAGATGATAAATAACATGAAATTAGAGTTGATAATACTGATTCTTAAAACTACTTATAATTTGATTATCTCACAGCTTTAGAGGCAAGAACTTCATACAAAGTTCTATGTGTGTGTAAAGTAAACATTATATAATTTTCAGATAGAATCTGAATTCTAAATTATTAAATAAAAAATATTCAGTGATAAGTATTAAAGATGATAAGGCAGACTTTATTCAAGATTATAATACTAGTTAAAGGGACTACTGTAATGGATTTTACAGTGAGGGAGATGGGCTCAACTCCAAAAATAGCCAAGGAGGGGAAGTGGATGAAAAATTACTGAGGAAACATCAAGAGTAAGGGTGACTCTGGCTGAACCAATCTAACAGGATTCCCAGATGAAGACAGGCCAAGGTAAGCAGATATCACCTGGAGAATGGAGGAGGATGAGGATCAGATTTTGAGAATGAGCAGCCATTCAAGATTTAGGTATTTCAGTTTAACTGAATTAGTATGTTTCTTGCTAACACTAAATTTTATAAGGAACTGCACAGGTGAGCCTAGGAGAAGGTTCAGTAGTCTGACTAAAGTTAGGTCAAAAATTCTTTGTCAAAATAAATAACTGTTTTATTTTGATGTACAACTTTTTGATCTTTGATCTGTTGAATACATAAAGCATTTATATGACCTATAACAGTAATGGTTAAAAGTGCTTTGAGATAAAATTAGATGCAAAGATACATTAAGAATCACTAAAAATGTGCTAAAAAATGACCTGAATGAATTTTGACAAGAATAAAAAGAAACAAAAGGATAGAATCAGTGAAATCAAAGTGTAGCCAGGAGTGATTAAAATATGGTTAGTGAAAAAGTTAGCTTAAAGCTTAACATTCAGAAAACTAAGATTATGGCATCTGGTCCCATCACTTCATGGCAAATAGATGGGGAAACAGTGGAAACCAATAAGAGACTTTATTTTTTTGAGCTCCAAAATCACTGCAGATGGTGATTGCAGTCATGAAATTAAAAGATGATTACTCCTTTAAAGGAAAGTTATGACCAACCTAGACAGCATATGAAATGAATCACCAGTCCAGGTTCAGTGCATGATACAGGATGCTTGGGGCTGATGCACTGGTATGTCTCAGAGGGATGGTATGGGAGAAGAGCTGGGAGGGGGTTTCAGGATGGTGAACACGTTTATACCTGTGGTTAATTCGTGTTGATATATGGCAAGATCAATACAATATTGTGAAGTAATTAGCCTCCAATTAAAACAAATAAATTTGTATTAAAATATTAAAGTAATTAATTAATAAAATAAAAAGCAGAGACATTACTTTGCCAACAAAGGTCCATCTAGTCAAGGTTATGGTTTTTCCATTAGTCATGTATAGATGTGAGAGTTGGAATATAAGGAAAGCTGAGTGCCAAAGAATTGATGCTTTTGAACTGTGGTGTTGGAGAAGACTCTTGAGAGTACCTTGGACTGCAAGGAAATCCAACTAGTCCATTCTAAAGGAGATCAATCCTGAGTTTTCATTTGAAGGACTGATGTTGAAGCTGAAATGCCAATACTTTGGCCACCTGATGCAAGGAACTGACTCATTTGAAAAGATCTTGATGTTGGGAAAGATTGAAAATGTGAGGAGAAGGGGACAACAGAGAATGAGGTGGTTGGATGGCATCACTGACTCAATGGACATGATTTTGAGTAAATTTCAGTAATTGGTGATGGACACGGATGCCTGGCATGCTGCAGTTCACGGGGTCACAGAGTTGGACATGACTGAGCGACTGAACTGATGATGTTTAAAATAGCTCACTTATATTCTGTGGTGATTGGTATGTACATGGAGAGTAAAATTTATGTTTCAAGGGTATGTGGAAATTAGAAAGAAATTACAAGCAATTAACGCAAAGTCTATAGTAAAGTAAAGCAGGAAGTCAAGTCTCTGGGGAATGGAGAGAAAAAAGCATACATTTAGGAGGCAGATGAGAAAATAAAATAAAGATGGAAAAAAGTCCATTACTGTTATAGCACATTTGATAGAGAAGGAAATAGGAACAAGAATACAGAGTTTAAAAACCATGTTACGAATGGTGACATATAATAACAAATCTGACAAGTAAATTGGAANTGATTTGGGAGAATGTCATTGAAGCATGTATACTATCATGTAAGAAACGAGGCGCCGGTCTATGTTCGATGCAGGATGCAGGATGTTTGGGGCTGGTGCACGGGGATGATCCAGAGAGATGTTGTGGGGTGGGGAGTGGGAGGTGGGAGGGGGATTCAGGATTGGGAGCTCGTGTACACCTGTGGTGGATTCATGTCAATGTATGGCAAAGCCAATAGAGTATTGTAAAGTAAAATAAAGTAAAAAATAATAATAATAAATTTAAAAAAAACCACTCTAAAAAATAAATTAAATAAGCAGGGTAAGCAGTAGATTTTTAAGGGGCCATTTATGCCATATTAAGAAGTCGTTACAATACACTATAAGTAATAGCAATAACTGAAGAACATTAAGCATGGGAAAAACCTGCTCCTCACTACATATTAGCCCTACTTCTCTGGCAGAACTCTGAAGAACAAATTTATTATGGGATGAAAATACAGATAAAATGACTTAGCTTGAAAGCAATTGCAGTGGTTCAGAGGACCATGAAACCAGCCTGATCTTTTTTTAGAAAGGGGAGAATAAGAACAAGAGAACCTGAGGAAGTTGAATTTAGACAGTTTAAAAATTAGTTAATTATTCTGATGAAGTTGGCCAAAGTGAAAGAACACTTTACAGATCACCATCAATAGCTGGATGGTTGACGATTATTGTTCTATTTATCCAAAGTACTGATGATGGGCAATTATTTTCATAATATGTTATATTTAAAACATCTCTGAACTCAGACATATCCATCTTTTTTTGGATAAGTCAATAAAATTGATCTGCTAAACCACTTGGGGCTTTCTTTATTTAACTAATTATGTAGAAACTGATGGCCATGCACAGATTAGTTAATAATGAAGAGAAGTGGTGTCTATAAAAGTACTTAAAATGATCCATAGATAGCTTTTATATCCATTAATGCCAGCAAATGTCCAGTATCATTCAGGTCTTGAACTTAAACTTACTGAAACCATAACAAATAAAATAACCTAATCCATGGTATTTACTAAGATTTATTATCTATTTTGTCATGTTTGCCTGTGTTCAGGCACACTGAGAAGTAAGAAACTAATTTTTTGTTTTGATATTCTTTTAGAAATCTGCTCTTGAGTATGGTTGGATTCAGTACCACTTTAAAATGAAAAAGTTGTGGACTTGAATAGATAAATAGGGTTGTTATTAGAATAATAAAGTGAAGTTGAGACATAAGCTATACTTTAACATCAGATACTTATGACAAACAGGAATTCTATGAGTTGTTTTCACATATATTAATTTTTGCAGGCTTTCCAAGTGGCATAGTGGTAAAGTATGTGCCTGCCAATGCAGGATATGTAGCAAGTGTGGGTTCAATCTCTGACTTGGGAAGATCCCTTGGAGTAGGACACAGCAACCCATTCCAGTATTCTTGCCTAGAAAATCCCTTTGACAGAGGAGCCTGGTGGTCTGCAGTAAATGGGATTGTAAAGAGTCAGACATGACAGAGCACAACAACAAAATTATTACAGTAAAAATGCTGAATTAAACATCCTTACATGTAAAACATTGCTCACTGATCCTATGTTTATCAGTTATTTTTCTTTAGGGATGAAAATGAAAGAACCTTTAATTAAGTTAATACCTTGAAAAAGGTGCTTATCATGGAATGCTCAGGTAGTATTTTTATCATGTTGCTTCTAGCCAAGTGCAGCATGAGCTGTTGTTGCAAACATGAACAAAAATCTATTGACAGCAGGGGTTCTGGCTGCTTGATTGGTTTATACAAAGCAAGGAACCATAAAAACATCTACTTAAAGCAACATTGTTTGCTCTACTATTAGATATGGCTAGAAAATCAGATCATGCCTAGAAGAGGGAAGCTATATCTGTTTTCTTAATAATAAAGCTGTTCTGTATTCATTGTTTTACTTTTAGATTTTACTATTACTCAGTTATGGTGGGGCCAACAGATCAGGAGATAGCTTTTTTTGCTCACAGTGTCCTAGAGGTGGAGGTATGCCATAGATGGAGGGGCCATCTGGGGAAACAACAAGTTCAGTAAAGAGGCAGAGAGAACAGGGGACAGGAAGAAGGCAGGGGCAAAACATTCCCTGATGGTTTCTCTGAAAAAGAATAGACAAACGCAGAGTAAGCAGGTTTAAGATTGGCTATTCTGGATCATTTCAGTGGGTTCCAGGTTGCAGCAGCTTTTTGATTGTCTGGTGTCTGGTCCCACATGATTAAAGGCAGAGGAATAATGGCTTGGACTATAAGAGTGCTGTGAGAGGCTGATACAAGAGGTGAATGGAGCATGGGCTCTGGGTTGGCTGGTTTCTATATGAAAGGCACATTTGTATGAATGATTTTATTGTCTTTAAGAACTGGCTAGCCCTGGGAGGAGCAGTCTCTCTAGGATCAGAAAGGCTCCAGATATCAAACTTTCAGAAATACCCAAAATAAAAAGCCAAGATTAATACATTCTTCAATTCCAAAGCCTCCATCTTTATTCACCCCCAAATTAAAAAAAAAAAAGACAAGGCAAACCTGTTTTTACTTAGAACAAGCTCCAACTGGTTAATCTCACCAACAGCCTGAAAACTCCTGGGCTGATGCTATTCTTGTTGCTAAAGTTGAGAGAAAGGAGAAACTAGAAAATGCATAATTGTCAGTTGCTTGTGTTTTCAAAAAACTTTAAAACATGTCAATGAATTCAAAAAATAATATTTAATGTAAAGGAGTATCTTTTTTCTTGATTATCTAGTAGGATGAGTAAAAACTAGTGCTGGGACTTCTCTGTTGTCCAGTGTCTGAGACTCTGTGCTCCCAATTTAGGGGGTCTGGGTTCAATTCCTGGTTGGGGAACTAGAATCCACATACCTCAACAAGAGTCTGTAAGCTACAACTTCTTTCCATGCCACAAAGTAGACCTGGCACAGCCAAGTAAATTAATTAATTAAAATAAATATTTAAAAATACTTTAAAAATAATATAAGCTAATATCTAAAAATCATCTAGGAGAATGAGAATTTAGAAGGAAATTCAGTGTGCACATCTTCCTTCAAAATAACATAACATATACAGAAGAGGAAAATCCACTTCACTCTGAAGCCTTATTATATTTCTGTTTAGAAGACTATATGACTTGTTTCTTTCTTTGTTGGTGTGTGTCCAAAAAGACAGAGTAATCTACTGATTTACAACTTCAGGGTAAAATAGGCCATCAGTAGGTTGAATGTTTGGGACCCACTACTAATTCATACCCTGAAACCTAAATGCATTGTGATGGTGTTTGAAGGTGGTGCTTTTGGAAAGTACTTAGGTCATAAGAGCAGAGTCGTCAGCAAAACTCTTCAACTTTCTGCCAGTTGAGGCTATGGCAAAAGGAATGAAGCATGGATAGGAAGGAGCTTTCAGTAGATACTGTCTCTGCCAGTGACGATCTTGGACTTCTCAGCCAACAGAATTGTGAGGAATAAGTGCTTATCATTTCTAAGTCACCCAATATATAGCATTTCTTTTAGCAGTCCATAAAGAATAAAAGAAGGCCCTAAATTTAATGTTTAGATTGGAATTTTAGGATTCTTCTGTGTACTTTGGGCTTTTTTTTTAACAATTATCTTTAAAGGTTTTGAAGATGAATTTTATTTGTATCTAACTAATAACTTTCTCTTTTTGGTATTCTTGCCAAGAATGAAGAAATTCATTTCTTTCAATTTCAAGCTCTATTGTAGTATTTTTAATACACAAAACTATATACTTTTTTTTAGTTTGGACATACAAATGTACTTAATACAATACCAAAGCCACAATCCATTATTTTCAGAAGTTTCCTTGTGTCCCTTCATTATTTATTTTCTGATAAGAAAAATTAATATGAAATCTTCTTTCCCAACACATTTTGAAGTGTATAATACCATATTGTTAATCATAAGCACCGTCTTCTACAAGTCTTCTGCTGTAATTCTTGCCTGAACTATATTTCACATCAAGAATATGGTTTCTGTCTTTAGATGAACCAAAATGTCCACAAGCATCCAGCTACTCACCATCTGCTGAAGTTCAAATTATATCAATTTTTAGGCTTAGCTATTGTAGTCATAACATGATCAATGCTCATTGTAAGATCTATAATTATCCCTGTAAACCTTGAAGACTAATTTTAAACACACATTTCATTTTGGTTGTTCCTGAGATAAGAATAGTAAGATATAATCATGGGGTTTTCAAATCACGAACATACATCTTAACAGTGCACAATTACAGCCTAATCCTGCAGTCAATTAATAAATCGGTTGAAATAGCAGTTTGATTAAAATCTCAGATGTGCTCATTCACTTTCCTAGTGCTCTTTAATTAAGGCTTTAATAGAGTCTGCAATTACCTGCAAATTTTTTATTGGTCTTAAATATTTGTGCTTCTACCCTTAACTTTCAAAACTCCTTCAACTCACCAAAGCATAAGATTAACCACTCTAAGAAATTAAATTAAAGCATAAGGAAAAAAAAAAACACACTTTTTTCTTTATTTGGGTGAACAAGTACTACATGTCTTTAAAATGCTTGTGGAAATTTTAAGCTGCAAATGGATATTTTTTCTGTAAGTTATGGTATGTTTTCTGTTGTTTTTGCTCTTGTAGAAAACATTAGTTTTGGTGAATGAAGCAACATTCTGTGGATATTTTCCATGAAAACTATTTTGACCTTAATTGAATTTTAATATAGAATACTTAACGCTCAAATTTATGCCTTCTGTGTTAACTATTAATTTTATTAAAAATAATTTATTTCATTTTGTTCACAACTACTATTTTTGAACTTTTTTTCTGTATAAGGCTTTGTTCAAAGTGCTTTACATAAACTCTGTCATTTATTACTCTAGTAGATGCTGTGGTCATCCAATTTTAAAGAGAAGAAAATTAAGAATTACAGATTTATGTAAGTAGTCAAAGTTACATGCATGTAAATAGCAGAATTACAACTGAATGCCAGGTGTGTTTGATTTTGAAATTTGTGATCTTAACTATAGTAAGATTGTCTCAGTTCGAATTTATTGATGTTTTATTAACTATACCCACATTTGTATGTATAGTAATAAAAGCGCTCATGTTTAAAATCTCTGCTGTGTGATATGATATATTTCTAGCAAACTTCCAAATACAAAGACTAATTTATTGATTACTTATTTTAGATGGAAATATAAATAATGTCTTGATAATGTTTTGTGGTGAATCATGTCTTCACATTGAAAGCTTCACTTTGAAATTAAAAAGAAACAAAAAACTCAAATCTTTCTTAAAAACAAATGATCAAGTACACACAGGTCTCAGCCTGAAACTTTCTTTTTAAATAAGTAAATATGTACACATTGAAGAAAACTTGCAGCAAAATACCCCACATTTGCTTGACATCCAAAAGCAAATCCCCTCCCACCTATCTTCAAGTGTTCTTTTAGAGGAGAACTGAGTCTGTTGCTAAGTAACATGAATAAGATTGATTCAGAAAACCTCAAGAATGCTGTAAAAATATACACTATGACACACACTGAAAAATCCCAAAGAAATATATGTGTGTGTATATATATATATATATATATATANATTGATGCTTTTGAACTGTGGTGTTGGGGAAGACTCTTGAGAGTCCCTTGGACTGCAAGGAGATCCTACCAGTCCACTCTGAAGGGAATAAGTCCTGAATGTTCATTGGAAGGACTGATGTTGAAGCTGAAACTCCAATACTTTGGCCACCTGATGCGAAGAACTGACCATTGGAAAAGACCTTTAAGCTGGGAAATATTGAAGGCAGGAGGAGAAGGGGACAACAGAGGATGAGATGATTGGATTTTATCACTGACCTGATGGAAATGAATTTGAGCAAGCTCCAGAAGTTGGTGATGGACAGGAAAACTTGGTGTGCTGCAGTTCAAGGGGTCATTATGAGTCAGTCACGACTGAGAGACTGATCTGACTGAACTGAACAGGCAAGAATGTTTATTATCAGAAAAAATAAGAGGTAACTTATGGTGGCAATATGTGGAAAAAAGGGGACCTTTGTATATTGTAGTGAATGTAAACTTGTATAGTGACTGTGGAAAACAGTATGGAAATTCCTCATGAAATTAGATAGAATTATTATGTGACCCACGAATACAATATCTGGGTATATTTCCAAATGAGATGAAATTACTCTCTTGAAGAGACATTTGTATACTCATGTTCATTACTACAATAGCCAAAATATCGAAAGAACCTAAATATCCAGTGATGGATAAGTGGATGATAAAATGTTTTACATCTCTCTCTATCTATCAATCTATCATCTATCTATCTCTCATTTAATTCCATCTTAAAAAGGAAGGAAATCCTACCATTTTTTAAAACATGGATGAACCTGATAGGCATTGTGCAAGTGAAATAAGACAGAAAAAGATAAGTATTGCATGGTATCATTTATATGATAGAGTCTTTTTTTAAGTTGAGCTAATGGAAGCAGAGGGTAAAATGTTGTTTACTTGGGGCTGTAGGAAAAGGGAATAATGAAATATTTGTAAAAGGGTACAGATTTTCAATTATAAATGAATAAGTTCTAAGTATCTAATATATAATACAGTGATTGTAGTTGATAATGCATGTGAGCGTGCTCAGTCCTATCTGACTCTTTGCAACCCCATGGATTGTAGCCTGCCAGGGTCCTCTGTTCACAGGATTTTCCAGGGAAGAATACTGAAATGGGTTGCTATTTCCTCTTCTAAAAGATTATCCCAGCCCAGGGGTCAGAAACAGTTGAACCTGGCAGACTAAAGTCCATAGGGTCACAGAGATTCAGACAAGAGTAAAATTTAGCATTGCCTTCACTAGATTAATCACAATTCACTCATTGTTTTAGAAGACTTGCTTCTTAGTTCACTTTATATAATAGGTATTATCATATTACTTTATATCCCTAAAGAATTATGTATTCTTCAGTTAATCAGAAGTTTCTCCTTCAAGCATATGATGATTCCTTGATAGAAGTTATTGACCTATAGTGAGTATGTATTGTGAGAAACATTTTGTAGAAATGAATTAAGATATATAAACTATGCATGTGAAATATATTTATTTAAGTTAAAACACATAAATAAAGCTGTACAATCATACAAAAAAACCCACTGTAAAAAAAAAAATCACTCATTATAAATCCCTTACTTTCTGTTTGCAATGTTTCATCTATACCAGGACCAATGTATTATATTATATGGTAAGACTCTGATTGCTAGTATATTTTATTTATTTAGCAGCATACTTTTTTGTGTTTGTAGTCAAGATTTGGTGACATGTGAAAATGTTTGTTGTTCTGTCGTTTCTCTCTTTGTGACTCCATGGACTGTAGCCTGACAGGCTACTCCATCCAAGGGATTCTGCAGGCAAAAGTACTGGAGTGGGGTGCCATTTCCTTCTCAAGGGGATCTTTCCAATCCAGGGATAGAATATGGGTCTCCTGCATTGCAAGTAGATTCTTTGTCATCTGAGCCATCATGTGTTCATGATCAACTTACTTGCTATTATTTTTGAGTTTGAATATACATATCACTGCATAGATTTACATTTATATTAATAATTTACAAATTAGAGAAGTTATTATAAACATAAAGATTACATGCATTAGTGCTGGTAGATATTGGTAAACATTCTTGTTATGTCATCCAGAAAATACTACCAGTTATGTTATAATAATAGCTAAAAAGAGAAAAAGCTCTAAACTAAAAGTCTCATCAGTTCAGTTCAGTTCAGTTCAGTCGCTCAGTTGTGTCCAACTCTTTGTGACCCCATGAATTGCAGCACACCAGGCCTCCCTGTCCATCACCAACTCCCGGAGTTCACACATACTCATGTCCATTGACTCTCGGTGATGCCATCCAGCCATCTTATCCTCTGTCATCCCCTTCTCCTCTGGCCCCCAATCCCTCCCAGCATCAGAGTCTTTTACAATGAGTCAACTCTTTGCATGAGGTGGCCAAAGTACTGGAGTTTCAGCTTTAGCATCATTCCTTTCAAAGAACACCAAAGACTGATCTTCAAATCTTGCAAAAATGGATTATGAAAACAAGACCCTTAAAGGAAGAATAAATAAGGGTAGGATACTAATAAGAACTAATCACATGAAAGTTGGTATAAAATAAGATGAGCCATTATAGGATATTACATATTTTTTACTTTGGCTATTCAGACATACTGAATTAAATTTCCTTTTCACATTGAATTACTCCAATGATGTGTTGCACAAACAGTTAGTATGGCAAATGTTTACTTTTACTAAATATTATTGATATTAGTTTCCAATGAATATATTTAATAAGCTTTATGTTATTAACCAGATATTAGTTTGATGTTAAGCTCACATATGTCTATGGTAGGTTCATCCATCATTCAATTATTCTTAAATTTTAAATTAGTACTCTATACTTTCAAAACTATTTTAGAAAATTATCATTTTATGAGAAAATATATAGAAAAATGTCAATGTATAATGACTTCACAGAATTAATACAGTCAGTTATCTAATTTTTAGGCAATTAGAGTTGCTATCATGTAGTTCTCAACAAGTACAGCCTGTCATATTCTAAGAATTTTGGAACTCATGTTTGTGTCAGAGACATCTTCATTTACCAAAATGTATCTTCATAGTTTTAGGTCTACAGAGGAATTCACCATGTAAAACTGGACAAGTATTTTATCTAACACTCTGTTTAAAAGTTAATATAAATCTATGTAATTTTCCTCCAAAAATTCAGGTCATTTTTCAGATACTGTTTGGTCAAGGGTCATTGCACAACTCTTCATGTAATAAAGTTTTGTCTTCTTAATCAATATATTTACTAAAAAGAAAAAAACAAAATGGAACCAATTAGCAAAGAGAATATTCTTTCAGGACACAATTAGAGAGGAAACAACTGATGACCACTGCAAAATTTCCTACCACATTGCTTAGTTTCAAAATCAGAATACACACAGAACATAAATACATTAATGAATGTCAAGTATCCTTCCATAAGGGCCAGAGAGACATAAAGTTCTCTGGAGTGGCACCCAAATATCCCTCACAGAATGCACAAATAGTCCAGCTTGACAGAGGATACCAGAACACTTCCAATGATGCACCAGAATAAATAAATATCTCTCTTCTGACATTGTACTTTCCAGAAGACTGATTCCCCATCTCGAGTCTTTCTTCTCCTTCTTTCCTTCCTTAATCAAAGTTTGACATTAACGTCTGTGATTGGCTATACCTATACTGAGACTTAGGTTAGTCTGGCAAAAAGACTTTTCTGGTTTCTACCTTTGAACTGTAAAACCCAAAAGAGAGGGAGAGAATTCAAAATTTAGTGACTTCAAATGTTCCACATCCCCTGCAATAAGTAACCACAACCTTGAGGTTTATAAAAAGTATAAGGCAGCTTGTATGGCCTTCCCAGTGGCTCAGCGTAAGCAGGAGATGTGGGTTTGATCCCTGTGTCTAAAAGATCCCCTGAAGGAGGAAATGGCAACCCAGGTCAGTAATCTTGCCTCGAAAATCCCATGGATATAGGAGTCTTGCTGGCTATCGCTCATGGCGTCACAAAGAGCTGGATGAGATCCAGTGACTAAACAACCACCAATATGTAGGGGATGTGAGGTGATTACATTAGACACTGGCAGCAAGTGTCACTTTGAGGACCTGGCAATATGGAGGT
The DNA here is from genome assembly GCA_006410875.1 of Neotragus pygmaeus. NCBI lineage: Eukaryota > Metazoa > Chordata > Mammalia > Artiodactyla > Bovidae > Neotragus > Neotragus pygmaeus. Next base: position 408,324 of record SJYV01017721.1, read on the forward strand.
GATTCCAGAAAGAATCTTGTAGATATGACAGTTTGCCTCTATCCTAGCAAGTTTCAAGAGAAATGCTGGCATTTAGTAGAAAAAAAAAGAGGATACAAAAAATGAACAGTCAGGCATGGTGATCTGACATTTCAAAGTGTGCAGAGAGCTGCAGAAGTTATCAGTTTCTCAGAGGTATGATAGAATACAAACATTGGAGTTATTAAATGTTTCAAAGTGTTGATTCTAAAGCCCCAGGAGCAAAAGAAATAACTAATATTACATATTTTAACAATTTCAATATTTGCTTTAAGAATTAAAACTAGTATTAAATGATATTTTCTCATATTAATCATATTAAGCAAACTTAATGTAAATATGATAGTTATTAATATTTTTATAGGTCAAACCCACCATGTATAATTAATTACTATCCCTTAGGAATTTTTTCTCACCTGTTGAAGACTATTTTTTTTTATATCCCTTCTTTCTTGTGATCCGAGGTTTTTTAAAATTCTGTTCCTTTTGCTTCTTGAACCTATTCTTAACAAAATTTTCTATCTCCAAAAGTGGGTATCGATTCTTATTCTTACTTCAACGTGGAAAAACTTTCTGACTTCCATTCAGTTCAGTTCAGTTCAGTTGCTCAGTCGTGTCCAACTCTTTGTGACCCCATGAATCGCAGCACGCCAGGCCTCCCTGTTCATTACCATCTCTCGGAGTTCACTCAGACTCATGTCCATAGAGTCCATGACGCCATCAGCAATCTCCAACTTCTGATTATACAGCTCAGCCCTCTCTAGATGCATAGCTTTCTACATCACACTCAAAGATAGCTCCTTTGTGTTACTAATCATGAAATTCCTCTGGCTGATGTCTTCCTGACTGTATATATGCTTGAACACTCAGATATCTGCTTTAAGTAATACTCTTTCATAGAAAAATGCCAATGTACAATGACTTATACAGAACTAAACTAAGTCAGTTACCTAGTTTTTTGGGGCAATTAGAGTTACTGATTGGAGAAGACAATGGCACCCCACTCCAGTTTACTGATTGGAGAAGACAATGGCACCCCACTCCAGTACTCTTGCCTGGAAAATCCCATGGACAGAGGAGCCTGGTGGGCTGAAGTTGATGTGGTCTCTAAGAGTCGGACACGACTGAGTGACTTCACTTTCACGCATTGGAGAAAGAAATGACAACCCATCCCATTGTTCTTGCCTGGAGAATCCCAGGGATGGGGGAACCTGGTGGGCAGCTGTCTATGGGGTCATACAGAGTCAGACATGACTGAAATGACTTAGCAGCATCATCAGCAGCAGAGTTACTGATATATTATTCCTAATACAATTATTGCAGCCTTTTATATATTAAGAACTTGGGAACTTGAATGACTTCATAAAGATATTTCACTTTTTGAATAGGTTAAGTTTTATCTTTGATGTGTACCTTATGTGTCTGAAAGGCACTTCTAAAAAGGATCTTTAACCAACTCAGGGTACCTAATTTTTCTTAGCATAATAATAGTGCATATGGATTTCAAGGGATGTTTGAATGTTACTTTCAGGTGGAATGGTTCTAAAGTCCTTAAATTATTTAAATAACTGAAAACAAGAAGGCTGTGTTGAGTCACACACACAAGAACAAAGTGATCACTGACATTAACCCTTTAAAAATAGTATGTCTTTTCAGACAGCATCTTAAGGAGCTGGTGAAGGGGACATTGTGCCTAAAACACACAAATGTTCCTAAAAATGTTTAGTGTTACAACAAAAGAGATTTCCTATAATAGCTGTTCAACTTAATTTTCCCTCTTTCTTTCATTTTCTCATTACTCTGTCTTCCTATCACAAATTTATTTTCCTGAAATCCTTAATAATCCTCAGAACTTTCTTCTGTCTGTAGGTTAATGCACAAATATGAAGTTTTTTTTAACCATGCTTTATTTTCTGTTTCTCGCCTGAAAGCAGAATAAAATATGAGGGCTGTAAACACACACACCCATATCCGGGAGAGAATTGTATACCATCTGGTATTAGTACATACATGTTGTTGTTGTTTATTGCTATGTGTGCTTAATCTAATATGGGAAATTATGAATAGCTTATAAGATTTCATGCTTTTTGTTACTAATTGTCACTTTCGCTTTTGAATATTTCCATTGTCTTAATGTTTTTATTTTCAATTTTATCTTTTGAGGAAGTTTATGTTGCTTGCAGTCTTCCTTGATAGCTCAGCTGATAAAGAATCCGCCTGCAAAGCAGGAGACCCCAGTTCGATTCCTGGATTGGGAAAATGTCCTAGAGAATGGATAGGCTACTCACTCCAGTATTCTTGGGTTTTCCTGGTGGCTCAGATGGTAAAGAGTTTGCCTGCAATATGAGAAACATGGGTTTTACCCTGTGGTTGGGAAAATCCCCTGGAAGAGGGTATGACAACACACTCCATTATTCTTGCTTGGAGAATTTCATAGACAGAGGATCCTGGTGGGTTACAGTCCATGGGGTCTCAAAGAGTTGGACACTATTGAACAACTAAGCACAGCACAGTACAGCACAGCACACTGCTTGCAGGATCATTACCTATGGTAATCTGCACTGATGGAGTAACAGTCTCTCTCACCTACACAGTGAAAAATACATGATAAGTCTCAAAAGCCAGGTAAAAGTTGCAGGAGAGTCCTTCTCTGCATCAGTACTGACTAAAATAACACAGCCATGAGAGACCCAAAATGACTGCATTGGAAATGTGATTTCCATCTAGGGAAACTATGGGGACTTTCCTTTTCAGTCTGCAAAACAAAATTAGTTTGACACAAAATAGATACATACTTTATATGATAGAATTTTATTGAAATTTTGCTTGAGACAAATGGAATTATTCTCCTAAGAACCGAATTATGAATAAGCTTTGAGAAAATCAAAGATTATAGATAGATTTATACTTTTTAAACATGCCAGTTTCCCCAAATAAAACTATTATGTTGGTGGCACTAGTGGTAAAGAAACTGCCTGCCAATTCAGGAGACATAAGAGATGTGTGTTTGATCCCATTGTCGGGTAGATCCCTGGAGGAGAGCATGGCAACCCACTCCAGTATTCATGCCTGGAGAACCTATGGACAGAAAAGTCTGGCAGGCAATGGTCCGTTGGGTTGCAAAGAGTCAGACTGGACTGAAGCAACTTAGCACACACACACTTATGAAATAAATATAACCTTTTATAAAGCCTTATGTGACATTTCCTAGAAATCAGAAGGAAAAATGTTAAGCCATAAGAAGTGAGTTGAACATTTTCTATGAAAGTTGAAAATGAGACTATAAGATTGCAAAAATAGATATGACTTGCAAAAATAACTTTAAAATGATAAATTCACTATAAAACTAAAACAGACATACCCAAAATGCATGTAACATATCTGACATGAAAAAAAACAAAGATTCTTAGAGTAAAGGTAAAGGAAACCATTTTCCATAGTTTTATCATTTAACCTTTTTTTTACAGATGTATAGAAAATTTACAAAGATAGTACAATGAATATTTCTGTATACCACTCACTTAGCTTCACCCTTAACATCTTACATTGCTATTGTACATTCATCAAAACTGAGTAACTGAGATTGCTATACTACTCTTAACTGAACTCTATCTTTATTTGAATTTCAGTTTTTCATTATATCCTCTTTCTGTACTAGGATCCTATCCACAAAATCAAAATTTGGTTGTCATGTCTCTCCAGTGTCCTCTTGTCTATGACTGTTTCTCAGTCTTTCCTTGCTTTTCATAATCTTCATAGTCTTGAGAAGTGCTGTCTAGTTATTCTGTAAAGTGACCTTACTTAACTGATTTGTTTCATTTTTTCTTATGTTTAAATTTAGCCCATTGGCTCCGGTGGTAAAGCGTCTGCCTACAATGCGGGAGACCCAGGTTCAATCCCTGGGTTAGGAAAATCTACTGAAGAGAGAAATGGCAACCTACTCCAGTATTCTTGCCTGGAAAATCCCATGGAGGGAAGAGGCTGGTAGGCTACAGTCCATGGGGTCTCAAAGAGTTGGATACAACTGAGCAACTTCACATTCACTTTCACTATGTGTTTTCAAGAAAAAAAAAATCAGAGGGAAAATGCCCTTTTTGCATTTTCATATCAATTGAAATTGTTATCTTTATGACATCATTGATAATATTAACCTTCATCTCTTGGTTAAGGTAATTAGGAATTGATCCAAGCAATTTTGGAATAATGGTGTTTTGATTACCTGTTGAAAAGCTAAAGAAACTTAAAATACTGTACTCAAGTTTATTTCTCAAGGGGATATGATTAACCACTCTAAAGATATTTTATCTGTCTACTGGGATTGAATAGATAAGTAAATGGATGGTGGGCAGTGGGAATCAGGCTTCTCACTGTCACAGAGAGAAGTTAAAAGATAAAAAGAATGGAAGATTAGAATGAATGGTGGTGATAGATTGAATCATAGACATTGTTATAAACCAATATGTATAAGTATGCATGCTTAGTCGCTCAGTCGTGTCTGATTTTTTGCAACATGAACTGTAGCCCGTCAGACTTCTCTGTCTATGGGATTCTCCAGGCTGTTAACACTGGAGTGGGTTGCCATTTCCTATTCCAGGGGATCTTCCTGGCCTAGGGGTTGAAACTTCTTTCCTGTGCCTTCTGCATTGGCAGGTAGATTCTTTACCACAAAGTCACCTGGGAAGACTGGCACCATATCATTATTCTCTAAGAAGCAGAAGTAATTAAAACTGTGTTAAAAAGTTCTAGCAAGGAGTTGTGAATATTTGCACTAGTGCAATGACAAGTAATTAGCTGATTTTAAGATAATTTTATTTTGAGACTGAATACATGTAGATTCTTGAGAATAGTGTATATTCTGAATGTGAAAGAAATTATGAGAGATTTCATTTGATGTCATTTAAATATAAAAAGCATGATATATCTTATTTGTTTAGTTCAAGTATATCTCTTACACGAATAAAATTTCAGCAAAAATCTAATTCAATATTGAACATTTCATCGTAAATATTTAAAACTTAATTTGTTAAATTAAATACTTGAGCACCGAAGAATTGATGCTTTTGAACTGTTGTGTTGGAGAAGACTCTTGAGTCCCTTGGACTGCAAGGAGATCCAACCAGTCCATTCTGAAGGAGATCAGCCCTGGGATTTCTTTGGAAGGAATGATGCTAAAGCTGAAACTCCAGGACTTTGGCCACCTCATGCAAAGAGTTGACTCATTGGAAAAGACTCTGATGTTGGGAGGGATTGGAGGCAGGAGGAGAAGGGGATGACAGAGGATGAGATGGCTGGATGGCATCACTGACTCGAAGGACGTGAATTTGAGTGAACTCCGGGAGTAGGTGATGGACAAGGAAGCCTGGTGTGCTGCAATTCATGGGGTCGCAAAGAGTCGGACACGACTGAGCGACTGAACTGAACTGAACTGAACTGAAAGATAAACATTATGTTTAAAGAATTCATATTTTTATTATCTTAAGGAATGTTACATAGTGGCCTAAAATGTTCTCTTTACAGCACCGGCCTTTGCTTCTATCATCAGTGATATCCACAAGTGGGTGTTGTTTTTGCTTTGGCTCCATCCCTTCATTCTTTCCAGAGTTATTTCTCCACTGATCTCTAGTAGCATATTGGGCACCTACCAACCTGGGGACTTCATTTTTTAGTGTCCTATCTTTTTGCCTTTTAATACTCTTCATGGGGTTCTCAAGGAAAGAATACTGAAGTGGTTTGCCATTCCCTTCTCCATTGGACCATATTTTGTCAGAACTCTCTAGCATTCCCCATCAATCCTGGGTGGCCCTACATGGCATGGTTTAGTTTCACTGAGTTAGACAAGGCTGTGGTCCATCAGATTGACTAGTTTTCTGTGATTGTGGTTTCAGCCTGTCTGCCCCTGATATTCTCTCTCAGCGGCTACTGTCTTACTGGGGTTTCTCTTATATTGAACATTGGGTGTCTCTTCACAGCTGCTCAAGAAAAGTGCAGCCCTTACTCCTGACCTTGACGTGGGGTATCTCTTCACGGCCACCGCTCTTGACCTTGGATGTGGGGTAGCTCATCTCGGCTGCTCACAGCTCCAACGCCAAATCAAGGCAAATAGGAAGTGATCAAACAGGAGAGGGCAAGAGTAAACATTGACATTCCAAGAATCAGTGAACTAAAATGGACAGGAATGGGTGAATATAACTCAGGTGACCATTATATCTACTACTATGGACAGGAATCCCTTAGAAGAAATGGGGTAGCAATCATAGTCAAAAAAAGAATCCAAAATGCAGTACTTGGATGCAATCTCAAAAATGACAGAAAGCTATCTGTTCATTTTCAAGGCAAACCATTCATTATCACGGTAATCCAAGTATATGTCCTGAACAGTAACACTGAAGAAGCTGAAGTTGAATGAGTATATGAAGACCTACAGGACTTTTTAGAACACCCCCCAAAAAAGTGTCTTTTTCACTATAGGGTAAATTTGTCCTTGGAGTACAGAATGAAGCAGGGCAAGGGCTAATAGAGTTTTGCCAAGAGAATGCTTGGTCAGAGCAAATACCCTCTTCCAACAACACAAGACAAGACTCTACATGGACATCACCAGGTGGCCAAGATCAAAATAAGACTGATTATATTCTTTACAGCCAAAGATGGAGAAGCTCTATATAGTCAGCAAAAACAAGATCGGGAGCTGACTGTGGCTCAGATTATGAACTCCTTATTGCCTAATTCAAACTGAAATTAAAGAAAGTAGGGAAAACCACTAGACCATTCAGGTATGATCCAAATCAAATCCTTTACGATTATACAGTAGAAGTGAGAAATAGATTTAAGGGACTATATCTAATAGACAAAGTGCCAGATGAACTATGGACGGAGGTTTGTGATATTGTACAGGAGACAGGTATCAAGACGACCCCCAAGAAAGAAATGCAAAAAAGCAAAATGGCTGCCTGAGAATGCCTTATAAATAGCTATGAAAAGAATAGAAGTGGAAAGCAAAGGAGAAAAGGAAAGATATACCCATTTGATTGCAGAGATCCAAAGAATAGCAAGGAGAAATAAGAAAACATTCCTCAGTGATCAGTGAAAAGAAATAGAGGAAAATAATAGAATGGGAAAGACTATAGATCTCTTCAAGAACATTAGAGATACCAAGGGAACATTTCATGCAAAGATGGGGTCAATAAAGACAGAAATTGTATGGACCTAACAGAAACAGCTTTTCACTTTCATGCATTGGAGAAGGAAATGGCAACACACTCCAGTATTCTTGGCTGGAGAATCCCAGAGACAGAGGAGCCTAGTGGGCTGCTGTTTATAAGGTCACACAGAGTCGGACATGACTGAAGCGACTTAGCAGCAGCAGCAGCAGCAACAGAAGCAGAATTTATTAAGAAAAGGTGGCAAGAAGACACAGAAGAACTGTACAGAAAACATCTTCACCCAGATAATCACGATGATGTCATCATTCACCTAGAGCCAGACATCCTGGAATGTGAAGTCAAGTGGGCCTTAGGAAGCATCACTAGGAACAAACCTGGTGGAGGTGATGGAGTTCCAATTGAGCTATTTCAAATCTTAAAAGATGATGCTGTGAAAGTGCTGCACTCAATATGCCAGCATATCTAGAAATCTCAGCAGTGGCCACAGGACTGGAAAAGGTCAATTTTCATTCCAATCCCAAATAAAGGCAATTGCCAAAGAATGCTCAAACTACTGAGCAATTGCACTCATCTCACACCTTACCAAAGTAATACTCAAAATTCCCGAAGTCAGGCTTCAGCAGTACGTGAACTGTGAACTTTCAGATGTGTAAGCCAGTTGTAGAAAAGGCAGAGGAACCAGAGATCAAATTGCCAACATCCTCTGGATCATAAAAAAAGCAAGAGAGTTCCCCAAAAAACCATCTATTTCTGCTTTACTGACTATGCCAAAGCCTTTGACTGTGTGGGTCACAATAAATTGTGGAAAATTCTTCAAGAGATGGGAATACCAGACCACCTGAGCTGCCTCTTGTGAATTCTGTAAGCAGATCAGGAAGCATCAGTTAGAACTGGTCATGGAACAACAGACTGGTTCCAAATCAGGAAAGGAGTATGTCAAGGCTGTATATTGTCACGCTGTTTATTTAACTTATATGCAGAGCACATCATTTGAAATGCTGGGCTGGATGAAGTACAAGCTGGAATCAAGATTGCTGGGAGAAATATCAATAACCTTAGATATGTATATGACACCACCCTATGGCAGAAATTGAAGGAGAAATAAAGTGCCTCTTGATGAAAGTGAAAGAGGAGAGTGAAAAAGTTGGCTTAAAACTCAACATTCAGAAAACTAAGATCATGGCATCTGGTCCCATCACTTCATGAAAAATAGATGAAAGAAAAGAAGAAACAGTGAAAGACTTTATTTTTGAGGGCTCCCAAATCACTGCAGATGGTGATTGCGGCCATGAAATTTAAAACAAACAAACAACACTTGCTCATTGGATGAAAAATTATGACCAACCTAGACAGCATATTCAAAAGCAGAGACATTACTTGGCCAACAAATGTCTGTCTAGTTAAGGCAATGGTTTTTCCAGTAATCATTTATGGATATGAGAGTTGGACTGTAAAGAAAGGTGAGCACTGGAGAATTGATGCTTTTGAACTGTGATGTTGGAGACGACTCTTGAGAGTCCCTTGGACTGAAAGGAGATCCAACCAGTCCATCCTAAAGAAGATCAATCCTGGATGTTCATTGGAAGGACTGATGTTGAAGCTGAAACTCCAACACTTTGGCCACCTGATGTGAAGAGATAACTCATTTGAAAACATCCTGATGCTGGGAAAGATTGAAGGCAGGAGGAGAAGGGGATGACAGAGGATGAGATGATTAGATGTCATCACCAATTCAATGACATGAGTTTGGGTAAATTCTGGGAGTTGGTGATGGACAGGGAGGCCTGGTGTGCTTCAGTCCATGGGGTCACAAAGAGTCGGACATGACTGAGCAACTGAACTGAACTGAATTGAAAGTGCTCTCAGTTACAAGGATAGGTCTCCGTTTCTATTCATTTAAAAGCATATGAATTCTTTTACATGATTCAATAGGTAAAAAAGGAAAAACACTAGACCTGTTTATCACCTTTTATTTTGTTAAATTAATCTTTAGACTAATACATTTATAATAATCTTGTTGGTGTATTAGAGAAACAAATATAGAGATGATATTGAGGCTTGATGATTTGAGGCTTCATTTAGCATGACTGCTTCATTCTTGCAGCAAGAATCTTGAAATGTTGACCTTCAAAATTTAAGCACTGGTCCGAGAGAGTAATTACTGGTATTTTCATTATAGTCAGCCCCTTCCATCATTAGAAAGAGAGTGGAGTGCATGAGTACTTTTAAGTCAGGGGAGGGGAGAGTGAAGAAGATGGTGGAAGACGATATATGCAACAATCTTATTTGACCACAACACCTGAAAGAGGAATTCTGTTTCTATAAGACAGCAGTTATAAGTGTCTGTTAACATAAAGTATCATTATATTGAAATATCCACGGTGGTAGGAAAATAAATATTCACAACTTAGTCTTAAATTCCTTTATGCCGTGAGTCCTCAGTTAGTTGTAGTGGGTTTTTTTATACTGTTATAAACACTTTGATTGCATGTTCATAAATTTTCAGTTTTGACTCATCAAATTAGGTACTTAAGTCTTTTACTTTTGAATTAAAATGGTATTTCAAACTATAATTAATACAAATACATATCTCTGTTACACAGACATACACACCGTTTACTATAATATTTTAACTCTAAATTGAGACCATTTATCAAATTACTACCTACAGGGATTTTTTTCTCCAACTTCAAAATTTACTTATAGTTATGAAATACACAGAGCTATCACAGAGAAGTACAGAGTATGAAAACTCATCAGAAAATTAAAAAATATATATATAGTGTATAGCTTATATATACTATATAGATGTATATAGTATATAGCTTATATTTACAAATTTATGTACATATACATGTACAATTAAATTGAATACATATATGTATAAATTAATCAATTAGTGTATCTTAATTATTAGTAGTCATCATAGAGATATAGCAGTCATTTATATTTATCAAGTTATTAATAATATTTAAGTGATGTAAAAATTCTGGTTTAGATAAGCAAAACGAAAAAAATAATTGTTTATAGTTCCTATTATATTCAGTGTTTTTAAAGCTTCTTTTTAGAAAGTATAGTAGATCTAGATATTTTGGAGAATTGAAAATTGGTTTATTTTAAAANTAGATAAGCAAAACGAAAAAAATAATTGTTTATAGTTCCTATTATATTCAGTGTTTTTAAAGCTTCTTTTTAGAAAGTATAGTAGATCTAGATATTTTGGAGAATTGAAAATTGGTTTATTTTAAAAATCTTAAAAAATGCAGTACATTTCTGTTAGCAAAGAGGATTAATAATCCTTTATATAAAATAAAAGTAAATACAGTCAAAACTAACCTTTAAAGTTTAATACAATCTAGTTTTGAATATGAAACATTAAAAACTAATTTTAAATAACTATTTAAGGTAGAATTTACATAAGATAGTACACTTATTTTTCCTTCTATTTTTAAAAGCAACTAATATGTTCAAAATAATTGGAAAATCTTACACTATTTAAAAATGTTGTTAACATATACAACAGTACTTTCTTATGCAAGTAAATGTGAAGGAAACTTTTTCAATTTAATTTTGTTGAAAATATAAGAGGTGAAATATTAATTTCATTATATGCTCTTCTTTCTCCTAAGACAAATCAATTTTTAATATTCATTAGGTTTGTTTTTTTAATCAAATGTCAGAAACACAATTAGAAGATGCTGACCACACTCATTTCTGAATAATAAAAATCTCATTAGGTATAGTAGTAGAATGTAAAAAAAAAAAATCAGAATATTCTGGGAAAGGCCATCTAAAAGTATCTAGTTAAGTTATTAAAAAACAAATAAAATTTAATCTAGAATNTGAATAATAAAAATCTCATTAGGTATAGTAGTAGAATGTAAAAAAAAAAAATCAGAATATTCTGGGAAAGGCCATCTAAAAGTATCTAGTTAAGTTATTAAAAAACAAATAAAATTTAATCTAGAATAGAACTATGAATACTAAGTATACATATTCAATTTTTCCCCTTCACAACAAGGATATCTCTAAGGAGGTACAAAGGCCTAGATTTTCTGGTTGAAATATTTAATTGTAAAAGTCTGAAAGAAACTTAGAAAAGGAAGAAATTGGTAGCTTACTTCCATTCATCAGTATGTTTACAGTCCTTTTGTGGAACAAATAGTCTACCATTTATATTTGTATAAGCTGTTATATCAAAAAATGTAAATCTATCATGACTAGTATTTGCTTTAAATAATCTACATTAACTTATTTAAATTCCACTTAGTAGAGGCAAAGGTACACTTATTTAAAATACAAGAGATGCAACCTGGAGCTATACAATATATCTCTATGAAGAATATTAGATGTAATATAATAATAATGACTGACTTTAGAAAAACAGTATTTAGAGACTTCCAGCTGAAGATGGTGGAGTAGAAGGATGTGCAATCATCTCCTCCTATGAGAGCATGCAATTGTAACTAATTGTTGAACACCCACTGACAGGAAGAGGCTGGAACCCACCAAAGAAAGATTCCCCATGTTCAAAGACAAAGAAGAAGCCACAGCAAGACAGTAGGAGAGGTGTGATCACATTAAAATCAAATCTCCTTCCTACTGGGTAGGTGACCCAAAACCTGTAGAACAATAATGCCAAAGAAGTTCTTCCAGTCTTTTCCAGTTCTGAGCCACATGTCAGGCTTACCAGCCTGGGAATCTGATAAAGGGATTTGGAATCCACAGGTAATCTGACTTTAAAGGCTAGCGGGGTTTGAATAGAGGACTTCCATAGGACTAGGGCAAACAGATACTCCAGATTTGAAGGGCACAAACAAAATTTTGTGCATACCAAGACTGAGAGGAAAGGAGCAGTGACCACACAGGAGACAGATACAAAACTAACTGGTGGTGCTGGAGAATGTCCTGTGAAGGGTAGGTCAACAGGGCCTCACAACAAGGTTAGGGGCACTGACAGCAGCAGTCTTGGAAGCACCTCCCCAGCCCTGCTCCCACCCCCANCTTAGAGGTCACCATTCAGTTAAGTTCAGTTCAGTCTCTCAGTCACGTCCGACTCTTTGCAACCCCATGGACTGAAGCATGCCAGGCTTCCCTGTCAATCACCAACTCCCAAAGCTTGCTCAAACTCAATTCCATTGAGTCAGTGGGGCCATCCAACCAATTTATCCTCTGCCATCCCCTTCTCCTCCTACCTTTAATCTTTCCCAGCATCAGAATCTTTTCTAAACTGTCAGTTCTTTGCATCAGGTGGTCAAAGTATTGGAGTTTCAGCTTCAGCATTAGTACTTCCAAAGAATATTAATGACTAATTTCCTTGAGGATGGACTGGTTGGATCTCCTTGCCATCCAAGGAATTCTCAAGAGTCTTCTCCAACCCACAGTTCAAAGCATCAATTCTTCAGTGCTCAGCTTGTTTTATGGTCCAGCTCTCAAGTTCATACATGACAATTAGAAAAACCATAGCATTGAATAGATGGACCTTTGTTGGCAAATAAAGTCTCTGCTTTTTAATATGCTCTCTAGGTTGGTCCTAGCTTTCCTTCCAAGGAGCAAGTATCTTTTAATTTCATGGACGCAGTCACCATCTGCAGTGATTTTGGAGCCCAAGAAAATAAAGTCTGACACTGTTTCCACTGTTTCCCTGTCTATTTATTAGGAAGTGATGGGACTAGATGCCATGATCTTAGTTTTTGGAATGTTAGNGCAGTCACCATCTGCAGTGATTTTGGAGCCCAAGAAAATAAAGTCTGACACTGTTTCCACTGTTTCCCTGTCTATTTATTAGGAAGTGATGGGACTAGATGCCATGATCTTAGTTTTTGGAATGTTAGGTTTCAGTCCAACTTTCTTACTCTCCTCTTACACCTTCATCAAGAAACTCTTTAGTTCCTCTTCCCTTTCTGCTGTAAGAGTGGTGTCATCTGCATATCTGAGATTATTGATATTTCTCCCAGCAATCTTAATTCCAGTTTTTTATTCATCCAGCCCAGAATTTCACATGATGTACTCTGGATATAAGTTAAATAAGCAGGGTGATAATATATTGCTTTGTCATACTCCTTTCCCAATTTGGAACCACTCTGTTGTTCTATGTCCAGTTTTAAGTATTGTTGCTTGACGAACACATAAATTACTCATGATACAGGTAAGATAGTCTAGTAGTTTCATCTCTCTAAGAATTTTCCAGTTTATTGTGATCCAAACAGCCAAAGGCTTTAGTGTAGTCAATGAAGCAGAAGTAGACGTTTTTCTGGAATCCACTTGCTTTTTTATGATCCAACAGATGTTGACAATTTGATCTCTGGTTCCTTTGACTTTTCTAAATCCAGATTGTACATCTTTAAGTTGTCAGCTCATGTACTGCTGAAGCCTAGCTTGAAGGATTTTGAGCATAACCTTGATTGCATATGAAATAAGCACTACTGTATGATAGTTTGAACATTTTTGGCATTGTCCTTCTTGGGTATTGGAATGAAAGCTGACATTTTCCAGTCCTGTGTTATTGCTGAGTTTTCCAAGTTGGCTGATATATTGAGTGTAGCAGGTTAACACTATCATCTTTTAAGACATGAAATATCTCAGATATACAGCACCTTTGTTTGTAGTAAAACTTCCTGAGGCCCACTTAACTTCACACTCCAGGATGTCAAGCTCTGCCTGACTGTGGTTATCTGAGTCATTAAGACCTTTCTTGTTTCTTACTTCTGTGTATTCTTGCCACTTCTTAACATCTTCTCCTTCTGTTAGGTCCTTAACAGTTTCTCTTCTTTATCATGCCCATCATACCATGCAATTTTCCTTTTATATTTCCAGTTTTTTAAAAGAGATCTCTCATCATTCCCATTCTATTGTTTTTCACTGTTTCTCTGTACTGTTTATTTAAGGAGGCTTTCTTATCTATTTTTGCTGTTCTTTGGAACTCAACATTTAGTTGGTTATATCTTTTTATTTTTCACTTTACTTTAGCTTCTCTACTTTACTCAACTATTTGTAAAGTCTCCTCAGACAAACACTTTGCCTTCTTGCATTTCTTTTTCTTTTGGATGGTTTTGGTCACTGCTTCTGGTGCAGTATTTAAACCTTCATCCATACTTCTTCAGGCACTCTGTTTATTCATCCCCTCTACTGTTTACTCATAAGGGATTCGATTTTGGTCATACCTGAATGACCTAGTGCTATTCCCTACTCTCTTCATTTTAAGCCTGAATTTTGCAATAAGGAGTTCATGATCTGAGCCACAATCAGCTCCAGGTCTTGCTTTTGCTGACTGTATAGAGATTTTCTATCTTTGGCTGTAAAAGACATAATCAATATTATTTCAGTATTGACGATCCAATCAGAATTTTGCATGATGTACTCTGCATATAAGTATAAATACAAGAGCAGTAAGGCTTATTTAAACAAGTTCAATTTAATTAGACATGTTCCACTTCAGTCATCAGCCTAATTATCAAAGATAGATTTTAATAAAAAGTTTGATTTTATGCTGGAGTCAAGAGATGGACGGTGTCGGCGATAATGATGTAGTCTCTGATTCAGTGTGGGACTACATCTGGCAGACAGTGATGTAGACTCTGATTGAAAGTACAGGAATACATGTTTATTTCAAGCTTCAGGTACTCTTTTATACTTTGACAAAAACATTAGGTCAGAGGTTTGACATTTTTAGTTTTCCCCACTCAGATTTACTATACTTAACTTGTGATTACATTGTAACTCATGCTACATTCCTCAGTTTATTTATTATCTTTCTAAATCCTGTTTGCCCGTAGCATCTTAGGAACATTATCTTCTAAAAAGACTACTAGCTATTCTTCAGTTCACTTGCTCTGTCACATCCGACTCTTGTGATCCCATGAATAACAGCACACCAGGCCTCCGGGTCCATCGCCAAATCCCGGAATTCATTCAGATTCACGTTCATTGAGTCAGTGATGCCATCCAGCCATCTCATCCTCGGTCGTCCCCTTCTCCTCCTGCCACCAATCCCTCCCAGCATCAGAGTCTTTTCCAATGAGTCAACTCTTNGCTGGGAAAGATTGAAGGCAGAAGATGGGAATGACAGAGGATGAGATGGTTGGATGGCATCACCGACTCAATGGACATGAGTTTGAGCAAGCTCCGGGAGTTAGTGATGGACAGGGAAGTTGGGCATCATGCAGTCCATGGGGTCGCAAAGAGCCGGGCACAACTGAGTTGACTGAACTGACTAAACTGAATGGAGCTTGGTTGTAATTGTTACTGTCAATCACGCCCTTTTCTGAACGACCATGCACCATCTATTCTTCTCTTGAGATGTTAGTCATTTTTCACCTCATGTGTTAAAACAATCGCTGTTTGCTATGCAGAATAGATTCTCT
This sequence comes from Neotragus pygmaeus, assembly GCA_006410875.1. Lineage (NCBI taxonomy): Eukaryota > Metazoa > Chordata > Mammalia > Artiodactyla > Bovidae > Neotragus > Neotragus pygmaeus. Next base: position 423,865 of record SJYV01017721.1, read on the forward strand.
GAATGATAAGACTTCTATACCCTTATACCTCTGAAGTATACCTATATCGAAAACAATGGAAATGTTACCAAAGGACTGAATAATAAATGAGACCCCCATTCTCACCACTAATGAGAACCGTGACATTTCCAGCATGACTGTGCTTCAGACAAATCAGGGGCACAAGGACACAGACCCAGATGGACAGCAGGTCACTCACAAGACTCTTTTTCAAGAATATGGATGTAACTTAGCTCTTCTGTTGTCCCCTATGGAAACAGTTCCTCCCCCTACCAGCCCTTAATAATCAGCGGGAGTTAATGCCCACAGCGTGGGAAAAAAATAGAATGAATTGTAGGTGAAAGCTCCATTTCAAACAGTTTTTAAAGAGGCAACTTGCCTGTTCATAGCCATTAGTGACTGGGTATAAGTAAGAATGTGCTTGAACGTCCACAGATATGCTTCAGTATTCAAGATATTTTACATCAGAAATTTCATGTCAGCCCACACTTTTGTGAAATGCTGTGTATGGGGACTTCCCTGGTGGGCCAAGGGTTAAGTATTCACCTTCCAGAGCAGAGGGTATGGGTTCGATCCCTGGTTGGAGAACTAAAACCCACATGCTTCGTGGTCTAAAGCAGAGGCAGCATTGCAATAAATTCAATAAAGGCTTTTTTTTAATGGTCCACATCAAAAAAAAATCTTTAAAAAATAATATATATTACTGTGTTCTCATATTTATTAAAAAATGAATAACACTAGCAATGGGAAAGTAAATAGGAGCTTCAGTGTTCTATCCATTGTTCTTTAATGTGGGCATTTGGGGTGTGTGTGTATGACTGCATTGTGTGTGTGCACATTGGCCTCCGTGTGCGCACACACAACATAACTCCCACCAGGCATTGTGGTTCCAGGGACAAAAAAGAGCTTCGTTCTATGANTTGTTCAGTCTTAAAACTATCAAGCATAACATATTGAGAGATAAAACAGGATTTAATTCATAAATTGATACTAAAGATACAGCTGTAGAATATATACACATGAATATATGTTTCTACAATTGTAAGTAATGGACTAAAATGAGTCCAGAGTATTCAACAACATAATAAAATATATATTTTGTAATTTAACAGAAAGTCATAATCTAAAGGGATTAGTTAAATCAGAGGCTCTAAGGATTTATTCTAGGGGACTCCAAAAAAGAAAAAAAAGTGAAATAACATGTTTTCCTTCATGCATTTGCTTCCTATGGATGTACACTCGATGTCTATTACATATTAATTATTATTCTGAATGGTGGTAATGCAAAATATAAAGCATTAATGTTCTGTAAAACCAGTGCTATGCATGCTGCTGCTACTGCTGCTAAGTCGCTTCAGTCATATCTGACTCAGCGACCCCATGGACTGCAGCCTACTAGGCTCCTCTGGCCATGGGATTTTCCAGGCAAGAGTACTGGAGTGGATTTCCGTTGCCTTCTCCAAATGCTATGCATAGCTCTTGGCATATAGAAAAAACAATAATAACTAATATCTTTGTGTGTGTTCCATTTATGAGATACAACTCTATATATCTTATAACTATTACCCACATTTCACAAGTAAGGAAAATAATGTAGTAGAAAGTTAGTTAGAAGTGAACAAATTCTGGATACCCCATTTAAAGTTAAAGAAGAAAAAAAATCTAATTTCAAATCTATAAAATAAATGTACAATCAAGCACAAGTTTTCTTGTTTCTGTTTTACTGTGTTCATATGCTATTGTAAGAAATACAATTGCAAGAAAAATTCCATATATCATTGTCTTAGTGCCCCCAGTGTAACATCTTGCATTAGTACAGTAAAACACCACAACCAAGGAACTAAGGTTGGTATGACCCATCAACTTTACTCAGATTCCATCAGTTTTACATGCAAATGTGTGAGTGTCTTTGTGTGTATATGTATTTAGTTCTATGCTGTTTTAACACATAAATATTTGTGTGACCACCATCACAGTCAGCACAGAATAATTCCAAATATGGTTTGTGTTGTCCTTTCACGGTCACAGCCACATCACTTCTGCCCTCCCTCCCTAATCTTCAGCAATCACTAATCTATTCTTTGTCTTTATAATCTTGTTATTTTTAAGAAGTGGACATGAACAGAATCACATATAGGCAAATTTTTGAGGTTCTGTCTTCACTCAGGATATTTCTCTTTGGATCCATCCAAACTGTATCTTGTAGAAACAGTTTTTATTCCTGAATTGTTTCTAATGTTAGAGGTGTATGATAAATTGTTCAAAATCTAGATTGTACAATCTAGTAGATTGTACTCACCCAACTGAAGGACATTTAGATTTTTTCCAGTTTGTATAATTCAAATAAAGCTTCTATGTACATTTGTGTACAGGATTTTGTGTGAACATAAGCTTTCATTTCTTTGGAATAAATGTCCCAGAGCGCAATTACTTGATTTTATGGTAAGTATATTTTTAGTTTTATAGGATACTCTAACACTCTTTTCCACAGTGGCTATAATATTTTGCATTTCTATACCAACAATGTTTGAGTGATCCAGTTTCTCCTCAATCTTGCCAGAATTTGGTGTTGACAAAACTTTTAACACTTAGCCATCATGATATGTTTGTAGTGATGACTGATTGTGGTTTGAACTTGTGTTTCTTTAATGGCAAGTGATGACAAATATCTTTCATATGTTGATTTGCCACCTGTACACAATGCTTTGTTACTACAGGATTGAGGTGGTAATTCTACTGGGTCCCACTGAGCCCTTTTGACACTAAGGGAAGGCACGAATATAACTGCAGTCCAACTAGCCTAAATCTCAACATTTCATTCTTTTTTGATGTCAAATGAATGTGGAATCTCAGCTCCCCACTGGAGTCTTATGACACCAGTGGATTACTGGTGAAGTAGAGTGGTGCCTGGCCCTTCATCATCTTGGTCCACTAAGTTTAATTATTTCCAGATTGAGGATGGGTGGCACAGGGGTTATAATCTCCACTGGACCCCACCAGTATTATTCTGGCAAAGGGATCTGAAGAACTGCTTCTTTCAACTAAGCAAGTATTGGAAGATCAACTATCTTCAACAATACTAACTCTATTCTTTTTTGTTTTTTTGGTCACACTGTGTAGCATGTGGAATCTTACTTCCCAAGGATCAAACCTGTACCTCCTGCATTGAGAGCATGGAGTCTTAACCACTGGACCACCAGGGAAGTCCCTGACACTATCTTTGACAGGGGAACTGGAGTATTGTCGGTTTCTGCCTGGAGATGATAGAAGAAGATAAGCTTCCTGCTTGGCCCCACAGATAACATAGTATGAGGGTATATCTGTAAGACCACCTGACTCATTAGCCATTAAATTGGGATAAAAGTTTACTGACCCTCTCAGCCTCACTTAAACCACTGGAAGAGGAGGGTTGGTTATCTTACTGGTGTTTTATTGGAATAGGGAAAGTCCAGTAAGCCCCATATATAGGAAGCTTCAAGGTGCAAATATTCAAAGATGCAACCTTAACATTCAAGAAGCTAAGATCTTGGCATTCAGTCCCATCACTTCATGGCATCTAGATGAGGAAACAATGGAAACAGTGACAGACTTCATATTGTTGCACTCCAAAATCACTGCAGATGGTGACTGCAGCCATTAAATTAAATGATGCTTTCTCCTTGGAAGAAAAGCCGTGACAAGCCTAGACAGCATATCAAAAAGCAGAGACATCACTTTGACAACAATGGTCCATATAGTCAAAGCTATGGTTTTTCCAGTAGTCATGTATGGATGTGAGAACTGGACCATAAAGGAAGCTGAGAGCCAAAGAATTGATGCTTTTGAACTGTGGTGTTGGATAAGACTTTTGAGAGTCCCTTTGACTGCAAGAAGATCAAGCCAGTCAATCCTAAAGGAAATCAGTCCTGAATGTTCATTGGAAGGACTGATGCTGAAGCTGAAGCTCCAATACTTTGGCCATCTGATGCGAAAAACTGACTCCTTAGAAAAGCCTCTGATGTTGGAAATATTGAAGGCAGGAGAAGGGGATGACAGAAAATGAGATGGTTGCATGGCATCACTGACTCAGTGGACATGAGTTTGAGAAAGCTCTGGAAGTTGGTGATGGACAGGGAAGGCTAGTGTGTTTCATTTCATGGGGTTGCAAATGGTTAGACATGACTGAGCAACTGAACTGAACTGAAAGATGCAAACACATGTTCCATCAACCTCATGCATGAGTGAAACTGTAGCTTTCCCTCTGTCTCCTATTGTTGATGATCCTTCAGCTCTACCACCTCCTTCCTTTCTCCCTCCTCCAGTCAGTAATTCTTGCCTGTTTTTTTGATGCCAGTCCCGTTATGTACTGTATTAATATTACTATACTTTTCAAGGTACTGTGAAGAAAAGTGTGAAAAGTGAAAGTCACTCAATTCTGTCCAACTGTTTGCAACCCAGTGGACTATACAGTCCATGGAATTCTCCAGGACAGAATATTGAAGTGGGTAGCCTTTCCCTTCTCCAGGGGATTTTCCCAAGGCAGGGATTGAACCCAGTTCACCCACATTGCAGGCAAATTCTTTACCAGCTGAGACACAAGGGAAGCCCCTTGTGTATTAATTACTATTATATTTTTTTAATTATTACAGGATTCCCTCATAGCTCAGTTGGTAAAGAATCCGCTTGCAATGCAGGCAAGCCCGGCTCAATTCCTGGGTAGGGGAGATCCTCTGGAAAAGAGATAGGCTACCCACTCCAGTATTTTTAGGTTTCTCTTGTGGCTCAGCTGGTAAGAATTGCTTGCAATGTGGGAGACTCAGTTCAGTTCTACTCTTCGCAACCCTATGGACTATAGCATGCTAAGCTTCCCTGTCCTTTACCAACTACCAGAGTTTGCTTAAACTCATGTCCATTGAGTTGATGATGCCATTCAAATATCACATCCTCTTATTGTCCCTTTCTCCTCCTGCCCTCAATCTTTCCCTGCATCGGTATTTTCCAATGACTCCTCTTTTTGCATCAGGTGATTAAAGAATTGGAGCTTTAGCATCAGTCCTTCCAATTAATATTCAGAGTTGATTTCCTTTAGAATTAACTGGTTTGATCTCTTTGTTGTCCAAGGGACTTTCAAGAGTCTTTTCCAGCGCAACAGTTTGAAAGTCTCAGTTCTTCAGTGCCCAGTCTTCTTTATGCACAAACTCTCACATCTGTACATGACTAGTGGAAAAGCAATAGCTTTGATTATATGCACGTTTGTAGGCAAAGTGATGTCTCTGCTTTTTAATATGCCTTTTAGGTTTGTCATGACTTTTCTTCCAAGGAGAAAGTGTCTTTTAATTTCAAGGTGGCAGTCACCATCTGCATTGATTTTGGAGACTGAGAAAATAAAATCTGTCACCATTTTCATTTTTTTCTCATCTATGCACCATGAAGCGATGGGACCAGATGCTATGATCTTGGTTTTTTGAATGTTGAGTTTTGAGCCAGCTTTTTCACTCTCCTCCTTCACCTTCAAAAAGAGGCTTTTACATTTATTCTTCACTTTCTGCCATAAGAGTGGTGTCACTGCATATCTGAGGTTACTGATATTTTCCCAAACAACCTTGATTACAGCTTGTAATTCATCCATGCTGGGATTTCACCTGATGTACTCTGCCTATAAGTTACATAAGCAGGGTGACAATATACAGCCTTGATGTACTCCTTTCCCAGTTTGAAATCAGTCTGTTCTTCCATGTCTGGTTCTAACTGTTGCTTCATGACCTACATGCAGGTTTCTCTGGAGGCAGATAAGGTGCTCTGGTATTCCCATCTCTTTAATAATTTTCCATAGTTTGTTGTGATCTACACAGTCAAAGGCTTTAGTGTAGTCAATGAAACAGAAGTAGTTTTTTTTTTCTTGGAATTTTCTAGCTTTTGCTATGATCCAACAGATTTGGCAATTTGATCTCTGGTTCTTCTGCCTTTTCGAAATATAGCTTGGGCTTCTGGAATTTCTGTTAACATAGTTTTGAAACAGTTTGAATAATTTTGAGCACCCCTTTGCTAGCTTGTGAAATAAGTTCAATTATTCGGTACTTTGAACATTGTTTGGCATTGTCCTTCTTTGGGATTGGAATGAAAACTAACATTTTCCAGTCCTGTGGCCACTGCTGAGTTTTCCAAATTTGCTGGCATATGGAGTGCAGCACTTTTACAGTGTCACATTTTAGGATTTGAAATATATCAGCTGGAATTCCGTCACCTCCACTAGTTTTTTCATAGTGATGCTTCCTAAACCCCACTTGATTTGCATTCTAGGATGTCTGGCTTTAGGAGAGTGATCACACCATTGTGGTTAGCCAAGTCATTAAGATCTTTTTTGTATAAATCTGTGTATTCTTGCCACCTCTTAATATCTTCAGCTTCTGTTAGGTCTGTACCATTTCTGTCCTTTGTTGTGTCTATATTTGCATGAAATGTTCCTACAGTATCTCTAAATTTCTTGAAGAAATTTAGAAAAAATTTGCTAGTTGGGTACATGGATTAACTTTGTCAGCCTTACAACAAATTGGACTTAATAACTTGCTATTAGAATGGATCTCATTCATATGCAGCAGTCTTACATATTGACAAGAGTTTTTGTTGTTAGGACACAATTTTCTGAGTCCTGTGACTGAGAAGAACTGCCTTTTTTGAAGCTCCTTTTGTCTCTACATTTTTGCAAATCTGGATTGGAAGCTTTTGTTGAACCATGCTCAGTGTATATAGAAACTAAGACATTCAACCCCATGACATTATTTAAATCCTAAAGTCCGTAGACTGTTCGCCTTTTACAGTCTACACTTTATAGTCTTCTATGTTGTGTTATACCTAGCACTTTTACTTCATTTTGTCAGCTGTAAAAATAGTGGAACTGGAAAAATTTCACCCATATTGGCTGAAATCCACACAAGGTTATTTTGATTAATGAGAAAAAAAATTTAAATCCATTTTAAAGAATAATACCAATACCATATTTTCTTTTAAAATTAACTACTTTTTAATATCATAATTCGTTGTCTACATTTCCTTAGATATAAAATCCTTTTTTTTAGGCTTTTTCTGCAATTTTACTGTAAAAAGTATCTACATAAGTGACTCACATTCACATAGTAGCTGCTGAATAAGAACAGAAATGTTCTACCTCTATAAAGACATTTTAAAGAATACTTGAAAATTTAGTTGAGCTGATTCACTTAATGTTTTATAGTTTGTTATGCATTTAATCGGAGAAGGCAATGGCACTCCACTTCAGCACTCTTGCCTAGAAAATCCCATGGATGGAGGAGCCTGGTGGGCCGTAGTCCATGGGGTCGCTAAGAGTTGGACAAGACTGAGCGACTTTACTTTCACTTTTCACTTTCATGCACTGGAGAAGGAAATGGCAACCCACTCCAGTATTCTTGCCTGGAGAACCCCAGGGACGGGGGAGACTGGTGGGCTGCTGTCTATGGGGTCGCACAGAGTCGGACCCAACTGAAGTGACTTAGCATCAGCAAAAGCAGCATACATTTAATACAGTTCACAAATACTTAGCTATATAACTATTTTCATTTTTGAAAGCCCCACATATTACTAATTATCTAACTTCCTTAATATTTTACTAAAGCCTTTCTTAGTAGGCTAAAAGATTAATCAACACAGTTCAATAAAGTGTCAAATGGTGAGAGACTTATGATAATCTGAAATTATTTACCCTGGAAAATGCTTATTATTAAAAGTACAACAGCAGATCAGACATCAATTTTCAATATTAATCTAAATATATCTTATAATATTTGAAGAACTCTTAAATGTAAAATTTATGTTTTTATAAATATCTTAGCATATATTTTTTATTAATTATATACTAAGATTGACCCAGAACTATACTAAAAATTACAAACCAAAATAGTATGTTTTAACATTTAATTAAATATCTTAAAAAGTTATTTTACTATATAATAACAGATGATTTAATAATATTTGTTGAAAATATTTGTAGTAGTAATATACAAATTTGGGGAGAAACAAAACAATTCAATGAAAAAAATAGCACTATTATTGAATAACAAAGTTATTGTTGTACACATTTCCTAATTCAAATTTCCTTAAAGGAACCATATACCATCTAGTGATCTAGTGGCAAAATTACAACTTTTAATTCAGTGTTTTCTTGCAAATATCATCATTATCAGACTGTGATGAACAGCAACAACAACCGAAAACAACGTAAGTTTAACAGTACATCTTACTTTAGAAAAATAAATTTCTGGGAAATTTTTCAAATACTCAGTTATTCCTATTGACTTGCAGCTTAACAAATAAGAACTAACAAAACAGGGAGGTGTTACTGTGAACTCTTGTGATTTTGCTATTTATGAGAAATACTTGTATAAATGCCATAACACATGGTCATTTTTTGTCCCCAAGAAATTAATATTATATTTTATGTTTGATATATCATACTATATAAATATATATTTGATTTGCTTTTGAGTTTGTGTCTCATCTAAGTATATATTGGATACAATGTTTTCTAATCAAATAGAGGGAAATAGAGAGAGATTGACATTCAAAACATAACTGGAACAATGTGGGAAATAAGGCAAATTAGTATATTATTAGTTCCACATTTCCTCTTTTTTTTTTTTCAGTTTAAGTAGTCTACATTGGTTTCCAGAAATATACAGTTTCAGATTTTCTTGTTTATTTCAAAAATGTCTAGAATTTGAATATTCTTTTTTTCCATCTTACTTATAAAATATCCTTGCGTCCACATACATTTCACATTTCTCAACTTCAAATTTCAACTCCCATTTCCTCAATTGCTATATGTTATTAAAAAAAAAATGGTTCTTCTCACAAGGATGATTACCCAGTTCTTAAACTTTCCACCCTAATATGATTTTTTGTCTTTATTCGTTGTCTCCATTGTAACATGAAGGGGAGGCATAACTTTTCCTCCTCCCTTTCCAAAGTTACTATGTTCCTTAGCTATAGTCTCTATTTCTCTGAATCTTATCTCTATCAAATTCCCCAATCCACTTAATAGCATCAAGCTCTGTCTATAGTGCCTTCATTTGGATTTAATCTTTATAGAAATGACAATAGCGGCAAATACATTCTCCTTGATAATTGTACACACTGGTTTCTCTATTTCCTCTTAATCCATCAGATACACTTTTCTTAAATAAATTATTTCTGATAAGCAAAATCTAACATATAATACAACCATTCAATCTTGAATTTTTATTTCAATTTTTAGGGGGTTTTTCTTTTTAAACACATAAATGAAATAAAGTACTATTCAGAGAATTCTAGATTTGTGCCTACTTTTGCATCCTATTCCCTCCCTCCAACTCAACCTTTAATTTTTTTTAATTTATAAATTGTCTTTTTTTATTTATTTTCAGTTTATCTTGGTTTTTCTAATAGACATTTACATCCATAAACAATACAATTTTTGTTTCAGCCCCTTTTTACTTTCAAAGTGTGTATTATCTACATGCAATATATACTATTTTCATTAGTCTCTCCCATGATCTTTTTCACTTAAAAGTTTTACTCCAGTGTTAATGCCATAATAAATAATTTTTCAACTTCGGCAGTACTGACATTTGGTACTGTATACTTTTTTGCTTTGAGGGACTGTTTTGTACATGGTGAGATGATGAATAACATCCCTTGCCTCTAACCAACCAATGTCAGTAGGAACCCCAAGTTGTAATAATCAAAAATGTTTTCAGAGATGTCTTGGACATGTGAAAAATTACTACCAGTTAAAAGCCACTGACAAAGCAGTATGCAAAATATATATACTGCAGTATGTAAAAGAAGCAGTATGTAAAAGAAGAGCATTTCTTTCTTATAGCACTCATTCTTGAGGATTCCTTGTTGTTTGTTGATTAGTCTATTATTCGTGAACATTTTGGTTCACTTCTCGTCTTTGCTAATAGTACTAAAATTAACTTAAGATGTTTTTAGAATTAATTTTTAGAAGAAAGCCTACTGAATGAAAACAAAAATGTAACCATATAGTCACTAGATGCTGCCTATATATCCTTCATTTACATTTGTATTCCTACCAGTCATGTATGGGCCAGTAAACATTGATGCTATAACCTTACTGAGAAAACAATCACCTATTTCATATTAAACAATCCATCCTTTGTCTTAATTAACTTCCTTCCTTTCTTGTCACACAATTGGTGAATATAATGCTTATTTCCATATGTTTCTATTCTCATTAATTAATATTTCAATATAGCTAATTACTGAAAATATGTGGTTAGAGACTATATTAATTATAAAATAAAAGAGTTTAGTTCTACAAGGCAAAAAACAAAATTAGGAAAACTAAGCAAGAGAAAAAGTACTCTAACAATTGCACTTCCTTCAGATTTAAAACAGACAAATATACAGCATACAATTCATTTTGGAATCACTTATCTATTACCTCACTTATCTTTTTCTTTATTCCTTTTGTCACAAAGACAAAAATATATTGAATGCCAAAATTGTAAACAATGAATAAATAAAGGGGTCCAGATAGAATTTCTACCATAGAACACTTATAAAACTATGATTGAAATACACTTCAATTTAGAATGTGTCCTCATGCTTTAAGTTTTTCATTATATTCATAATGGTATAAAATAATGTTTCTCTTTTTTTAACTTTATTTTACTTTACAATACTCTATTGGCTTTGCCATACATCGACATGAATCCACCACAGGTGTACACGAGCTCTCAATCCTGAGTCCCCCTCCCACCTCCCACCCCACAACGTCTCTCTGGATCATCCCCGTGCACCAGCCCCAAGAATCCTGCATCCTGCATTGAACATAGACCGGCGCCTCGTTTCTTACGTGATAGTATACATGCTTCAATGCCATTCTCCCAAATCATCCCACCCTGTCTCTCAGAGGCCAAAAGTCCGTTCTATATGTCTGTGTCTCTTTCATTGTCTTACACACAGGGTCATCATTACTATCTTTCTAAATTCCATATATATGTGTCAGTATACTGTATTGGTGTTTTTCTTTCTGGCTTACTTCACTCTGTATAATAGGCTCCATTTTCATGATCCACCTCCCAGAATACTGGAAATAAAAGCAAAAATAAACAAATGGGATCTAATTAAAATTAAAAGCTTCTTCACAACAAAGGAAACTATAAGTAAGGTGAAAAGACAGCCTTCTGAATGGGAGAAAAAAATAGCAAATGAAGCAACTGACAAACAACTAATCTCAAAAATATACAAGCAACTTATGCACCTCAACTGTAGAAAAATAAATGACCCAATCAAAAAAATGGGCCAAAGAACTAAATAGGCATTTCTCCAAAGAAGACATATGGATGGCTAACAAACACATGAAAAGATCCTCAACATCACTCATCATCAGAGAAATGCAAATCAAGACCACAATGAAGTACCATTTCTCACCAGTCAGAATGGCTGTGATCCAAAAGTCTACAAGCAATAAATGCTGGAGAGGATGTGGAGAAAAGGGAACCCTCTTACACTGTTGGTAAAATAATGTTTCTGTTTGAAAGAAGTTCTCAGTATTTCTGCCACTAGATTTTGTTTAATGAAAATTTCACTAACCAATTTACACAAGGTTATTGTAATATGGCTAGCATTCTGTGATAGCAAGTAACCTTTACTATTACCAAAGACATTCAAAATGAAATGAGAAATTCTTATTAACACTTTAAAACAAAATGAAGCAAAGTATTAAAACATTAACAATAGAAAAAATTATGCATCGCTTTTACTCTCCAAATTTTCATAGGTATCAGTATTTTAACTAATATAAATTTAGATTGAATCAGCAAAAGAGAAAAAAATACTTTAGAAATTTAGAATAAGAAGATCAATATAAAAATTGATAATGAGAGGTGGTATAGGTGACAAGAAGGGAATGACTAAACACTTTTATACAAGCAAAGGGATAGTGACTAATAGGGCTAAGCTGACCCAATGGACAGGAGTTGGAGCAAATTCAGGGAGATAGTGAAAGACAGGGAAGCTTGGTGTGCTACAGTTCATGGGGTCACAAAAGAATCAGACACGACTTAGCAATTGAACAATGATAAGGCTAAAGGAATAAAGGGAGAAAGAAGGCTAACCTAACACAAGAAGCCTGGACATTTTAAGTGCTGAGGTATCACAGGTATATGAGAGTCTGCTTAGAGAGAGCTAGAACTCTGTAGAAATGGTTTCTCTATTGGAAACTAGAGTCACAGAGCATAGAACACCTCCTGAAGATACCAGCCACACAGAGAATACTCTTGATGTCTCATCCTTCCAACTCCCAATCAACTAACAATACTTTCTTTTCACTGGTCCCAGGTGGAACCAACAGAGTTCAGTCTCCTCATTAAATACGATAAAACCAAGAAAGGTCAAGGCATATTTCTGAAACCAATGAGGAAAAAGACTTGCACAAAATTTCTCCTCATTATTGTTATTAATGGTCATTAATCAACGTAGGACATATGATTAGTTGAGCTAGCTTTTTTCATTGTTATACTTTTGTGGCTTATAATGTGATTTATGATTTTTGTTTTTTCTTCCTGTAACATTATCACTTTGCATACTTTTCTTATGGTGACAGTGTCATTCTGAAAAAAACAAACAAAAAAGCTATGAGAACAGGTGTATTCTTTCTGTTTTTTACACTGATGTGCACTCAATACTTAAAAATAACCTGGCCCATATTAGTTAGTCAACACAATATGGTAAATAATAGATGAATGACTTATTCCAATTTATTAGAGGATGCAAACATGAACAGAATATAACACTGAAATTTAATTTAAAATGACTACTGTTTTACCTGGTTTGGTTTCTTATTTGTAAAATGATCAGAAGATACATATGAAATGCACATTTTTCAATGTTTTAAACATCAACCTTTCTAATATATGTTTTTATGCTTTGTTGTGTTACATGAAATTTAAGATTCCACCTAAAATTTTGATGCTATATATGATACTTAAATAGCAAAGTAACCAACTGATAAGACGGCTGATTCTTCTGATTATAATTAAATAATATTAGAAAGATAATTCAGAGAAGACAATGGCATCCCATTCCAGTACTTTTGCTTGGAAAATCCCATGGGCAGAGGAGCCTGGTGGGCCGCAGTCCATGGGGTCGCTAAGAGTCGGACAAGACTGAAGCCACTTTGCAGCAGCAGCAGCATCAGAAAGATAATTAATGTTATTGTACTCTGAAATATATACTGAAGATAAGAAAAAAAATATCTACACCTATTTACAGATTACACTAGAAAGATGAAAAAGATATCTACAGAAAGAAAAAATCTGATATTTTCTAAACACTTCATGTAGAATAATTAAAATGAACAGCAACTTAATCATTAAGTTACTGAATTTACAACAGAATATGTGAAAATATTTTGATAGAAGAAGGCTAAAAAAAGGACTCATTGGAATATATACTCAGAAATGATGTGCATATTTAACAGAATTTTGCCAGCCGTATTTAACCAAACTCAGAGAATCATATTTGAATTAATTTATGTATTAATAGATGGGGAAACAGTGGAAACAGTGTCAGACTTTATTTTGGGGGCTCCAAAATCACTGCAGATGGTGATTGCAACTGAGAAATTAAAAGACGCTTACTCCTTGGAAGGAAAGTTATGATCAATCTAAATAGCATATTCAATAGCAGGGACATTACTTTGCCAACAAAGGTCCATCTAGTCAAGGCTATGGTTTTTCCAGTAGTCATGCATGGATGTGAGAGTTGGACTGTGAAGAAAGCTGAGTGCCGAAGAATTGATGCTTTTGAAGTGTGGTGTTGGAGAAGACTCTTGAGAGTCCCTTGGACTGCAGAGATATCCAAGCAGTCCATTCTGAAGGAAATCAGCCCTGGGTGTTCTTTAGAAGGACTGATGCTAAAGCTGAAACTCCAGTACTTTGGCCACCTCATGCGAAGAGTTGACTCATTGGAAAAGACTCTGAAGCTGGGAGGGATTGTGGGCAGGAGGAGAAGGGGACGACAGAGGATGAGATGGCTGGATGGCATCACCGACTGGATTGATGTGAGTTTGAGTGAACTCCGGTAGTTAGTGATGGACAGGGAGGCCTGGCGTGCTGCAATTCGGGAGGTCTCAAAGAGTCGGACACGACTGAGACTTAACTGACTGAACTGACTGATGTATTAACTTGTATAAAGTCTATGGCTTCCCAGGTGGTGCTAGTGGTTAAGAACCTGACTGACAATAGAGGAAATGTGAGACTGGGGTTCAAGATCGTTTGGTGGAGGGCATGACAACCTAGTCCAGTATTCTTGCCTGGAGAATTCCATGGACAGAGGAGCCTGACAGGCCACAGTTTATAGGGTCTCAAAGAACTAGACACAACTGAAATGACTTAGCAGTCATGCATAAAACGATAAATCTAGATATCAAACTTGACTTTACTGTCCATAAGCAAGATATTTTATAGCAAATGCAATGTTGAACAAAGTGTGATATTCCATGAGAATATTTTTTTCATTACCTCTCAGAATATTTTGGAACAGTGTTCTTCAGTCACAAAAAATTTAGGGATATTTATCTTTGCCTTTTTTTTTTAATTTTTCAAAGGCATGGGTAAAAAATCTAATAATTAAGGTAGTTCAATTTAAAATAGTCAGCTTCTCTATATTACATATTCAGCTAGAAAAATTATATGGTTAATTTGACATTTATGTAGATATCTGTCCCCCCAATGATTAGTAGTTATCCCAATGATTTGCACAATAATTCAGTTGCATTAAAAAAAAAAAAGTGTTGTAACTATTTAACCTGATTTGACTATAGAATCTCACTATTAATCTAATTATAGAGGAAATGGATTGCTTAAGATAGATTGTTAGTCTCCTGATAATATTTAGGTCAAATACTAAAAATGTAAATATGTAAAAGCCTAATTACAAATAATTGATTCACCATTTATTTGGACATCCATATCATACATGAGGCACAGTAAATATTAGAGTTTAGCCACTGATGCAATGAGAAGTTTTGGCTGATTTGTCTCTCTGTTCTTTACAGATATTCCTATCAATAATGTAGCTCAATTTGGCAGGTTAAAACACTTCTTTGGTATAATCTATTCATTTAATATCACACACAAATAATTTTTGGTAATAATTCAACTGTCCTTTAGGGAACAGCTTGGTACTCATTTATACTCACGAAATTGACATTTTCTGTTCTATTCTTATTTATTAGAAGGCAGATGACTTACTGAATCATGTTCCTACAAAAATTGCAATAAAGAAAAAATTATAAGGTAAATCAACCAATGTTCTTTACAAATGCAACCACTCTAACCTGACTCAAAATTGTATCAGCATATATTCTTATATATATAAAATACTAAATGAATCAATCTGACCATATATAACATGTACAAAAATGTTTTGTTAACATATTTACTATTTTTATATAAACTAACTTTAAATTTACAAGTAAATTTCTTCATTATCCAATATTTGCCTTATAACTGTTAATTACTGTATCATCCATTCATTAGTAAAGTATTAAATGTTATATTTCCAAGAATTTGAATATTTTTTTATATTTCCAACCTCAGGTAATGATGAAAGTAAATCTCAAATTACATTAGCCTGTAATTATTTTACTCTACAGTAGTTCAGTAACTCTCAATTGTTTTCAGGCATTCATGAAGCCAGAAATCACCCATAAAACAAAACAAAATAAAAAATTACACAAAAACCAAATAATGGCATTCCTAGGCTTTTAAAAATTTCCAGAAGAAATAAAAATAATCAATATATTATATGAAAGGATATAGTACCTGACTAGAATTTAAAAAAATAAAAATAAAATTTACATTATGACATAATTCCTTTCTAAAAGTCAGAATGTTATAGAAAACTATCCCCAGCCTGTTGAGAGTACAGGCAATATTTACTGTCTTCTATTGCTGGTAACAGAATATATCATACTGACACTTCTTCTGAGGGACATGCAGTTTGAAGACAAAGAGAATATTTATACTCTGACACAGCAATTCAAACTTTAAGAAGGCACAATAAAAATAGATATGGCCTACATTAAAAATATATGTACAATGTTATTCATTATAATGTTGTTCATGATTAAAATCAGTATGAATACACACCATTTTTACTTTCAAAAGTATCTGTTTTATAATTTCCATGGCTACCTTATTTATAATAATGCTTTAAAATTGAAAGTCACTTTAATATTCAGGGAGTCTTAATTCAATAATTGTCGATAACTTGTTCAGGGTTATCCAAAGTAGCTACAAAATAGCTATATTGTGTCATAAATAAACTATGAGTAATATAGCTAAAGTATCTTTTAAATGTGCATGTTTACATGAAAACAAATAGATATATAGATAATCTTTGCAAAGTAAAAACTGTAGTTAATTAATGGTAGAAATTTAAAAATAAGGCCCTTTTATCAATATGCATTTTCCATTTTAATTTCCTTTTTTATATCTAATGTCATTTTTGAAAAAAGAACAAGTAGTATATGTTTTAAAAATATTAGCTGTGTAGGTGAGTATACTTAATAGCTGAGTTTAACAATGGTTTATCTATGAAAATTAACTTTGATGAGAATGAATATAAAACTATTTGTATTCTATCCTGAGTTGATTATTTGAGTAACAAATAACTGATGTTAACTTATTTTTATATCAATTTATACATCATATTTTAATACATGCTGTACTTTACCAAACCAGAAGGAAATACGAACTCAAAGAAGAATAAGCCAGACTTATATTGATTCATTCTGACCTAAGGCTTCAAAAGACACCATGATTGAAACAACATTTCATTAAGAAATAAAGGCATATATTTAACGTGTATGCTGAGTACATCATGAGAAACACTGGATTGGAAGGAGCACAAGCTGGAATCCAGATTGCCAGGAGAAATATCAATAACCTCAGATATGCAGATGACACCATCCTTATGGCAGAAAGCAAAGAAGAACTAAAGAGCCTATTAATGAAAGAGAATGAGGAGAGTGAAAAAGTTGGCTTAAAGCTCAACATTCAGAAAACTAAGATCATGACATTTGGTCCCATCACTTCATGAGAAATAGATGGGGAAACAGTGGAAACAGTGGCTGACTTTATTTTTGGGGGCTCCAAAATCCCTGCAGATGGTGACTGCAGCCATGAAATTAAAAGATGCTTACACATTGGAAGGAAAGTTGTGACCAACCTAAACAGCATATTCAAAAGCAGAGAAATTACTTTGCCAACAAAGATCCATCTAGTTAAGGCTATGGTTTTTCCAGTAGTTATATATGGATGTGAAAGTTGGACTATAAAGAAAGTTGAGTGCCCAAGAATTGATGCTTTTGAAGTGTGGTGTTGGAGAAGACTCTTGAGAGTTTCTTGGACTGTAAGAAGATCCAACCAGTCCATCCTAAAGGAGATCGGTCCCGGGTGTTCATTGGAAGGACCGATGTTGAAGCTGAAACTCCAAAACTTTGGCCACCTGATCTGAAGAGCTGACTCATTAGAAAAGACCCTGGTGCTAGGAAAGATTGAGGACAGGAGGAGAAAGGGACTACAGAGTATGTGATGGTTGGGTGGCATCACCAACTCAATGGACGTGGATTTGAGTAAACTCTGGGAGCTGGTGATGGACAGGGAGGCCTGGCATGCTACAGTTCATGAGGTTACAAAGAACTGGACATGACTCAATATCTGAACTGAACTGAAGAAATAAAGGGGGGAAAACAAGATGGCAGAGGAGTAGGTGGATGTGGAGTACCTCTCTCTCCAAAGATACATCAGGAACACACCTTCAGACACAGAAAGGCAAGCAGAACACCAGCTGAGCACAGACAGGAGTACCTGAACAGCAGAAAATAATATAAACCCATGAAAAAATTAGTAGGATGAAGGAACTGGGGGGAAAAAATAGGAGTGTTAGTATGATTGGACCTACCCTGAGCAGGTGAGGGAAATAAAGCAGGGGTCTGATCCCCATATTGTGACAATAGTCTGAGTCAGAGGAGAAACATTTAAGGCTGAGAGTGAAATAGCTAATCTGTGGTAGCCAAATAGAATTAGACAGTCCTTGCCATAGCCATACACCCCAGATGGTACAGTGGCTGAGAGCTGAAGTTTAGGGATTGTGGAGCAACCCCAGGTGAGGGCTGCTGTTGACTGCAGAGAGACAGATGGAGGGTATGTGAGGGAGAAGATTATGGTGAGAAATGCCTATGAAGGAAAGCGGGACAATCATGGAAACAAGGGAATACTGCTGAGCCACACATAGTGGGTGGAGCCATCACCATAGCTTCTTTTCCCCCCTACACACCAGCACTGGCAGCTGAACAATAGAGAGGCTGGCCCATCAAATGCTTAAGGCACTGACCTACAGAGTAGGACCCCACCCAGGGTGCCCCTTTAAGTGCCTGATGTGCTAATCTACAAGGTAGGACTTCAGCCAGGGGGCCCCCTCTATATGCCTGATGTGCCAAACAACAGAGAAGGACCCCAGGCAAGGAAGCCCTGTAAGTGCCTGAATGGAGGAGCTATGGAGAAAGACTAACCACAGAGGCCTTCTGATCACCAGCTACAAGAGCCTAGAAAAAAGACTCTGATAGGGCCATAACTCCTGTGGTGGAGGCAGTCCATGTCTCTGCACACTTGGCACAGCCAGGGCCCCTGCAAGCCAAGCAGCTGAGCCACCATCACACTCAACTCTCACTGGGGCAGAGCCACCACAGGCAAAAAAAAGTCTTGCACCTATGCACACAGGGTCACTTTGGTAGTGTCTAACTCTGTGCATCCATGTGGACTGTGGCCTGCCAGGCTTCTCTGTCAGGAAGGGGGTTCTCCCAGCAAAAATACTGGAGCGTATTCGCCAATACTGATTGCCATACCCTTCTCAGTTCAGTTCAGTCATGTCTGACCCTTCTAGGGCAGTGTATTTCCTGCTGCCCTAGCTGCCAACTCCCCTGAGTACCTGTTGCTGCCAGAATCCCTGTTACCGAAGCAACTGAACCAGCCCCACACCTGGCCCTCACCAGTGACTCAAGAAAAAAATTATTATTCTTATGTTTTGATTTATTCTGTAGATTCTTTTGGATTTTGTTTCCTTTTCCCTCCCTCTGTTGTAGTTGTCAATTTTATTGGCACTAAGAAATCTAATGAAGCTTTGAGATTTTTTTTTCTTTTTTTTCCTCATTCACATTTTTTATTGTTTATATAAATCTCTGCTTCTATGTTGGGCTTTTTCAGTTCTGAGGAGGTTATTTTTGTTTCTTTTTTTTTTTTCTCTCTCTGTTTAATTTTTAAACCTATTACTATTTATTCTACATTTATTCCTTTGTTTGCTTTTCCTACTGTTCTTTACCCCTTGAAGTTAATCTTTAATATATAAAAATCTTCTTTATCTACCTGTATTTAACTTTGCATACTCATACTTTCTTTCTTTTCTTTCTTTCCTTTAGGCTCAACATATATGTTATTTTTAATTTCATTGCTTTATTCCTCACTTGGCAACTTGCTTTAGTTTTGTTTTCCAGTTTGTGCTTTAGTTAGTTTTGTTCTGATAGACATAATTTTTGGTTCCCTTTGTTTGCTGGGTCAATCGATTTTACTTTATTTTATTGGACTGCTTTGATTTTGTTTATGAGTTTATATATGTATATGTGTATATTCACTCACACTTTTTAATGTCATTATAACGTGTGCCTCTACTTTGGGCCTTTGCAGTTCTGTGGAATTTTGCTTTTTTTTCCTTTTCTCTTTATTCTTCCTCTTTTTTACTATTTCTATTTTTTTTACAAGTTTAATTTTTAAACCTATTTTATTTTTTCTACATTTATTCCTTTGTTTGTCTTTCCTACTGCTCTTTTCCCCTTGCAGTTAATCTTTAATGTATATAAATCTTCATCTACCTTTATTTAACTTTGCATATCTATTCTTTCTTCTTTTTCCTTTCCTTTCAACATATTTGTTAGTTTTGTTTTAATTCCTTTATTCCCCAATTGGCACCTTGCTTTAGATTTGTTTTCTGGTTTATGCTTTAATTAGTTTAGTTTTGGAAAACATAGTTTTACCTGTGAAAAGAAGAGAATAAAAAAGCAAATGAGAAAAGGAAAGATATAAGCATCTGAATGCAGAGTTGCAAAGAATAGCAAGGAGACATAAGAAAGCCTTCCTCGGCAATCAATGCAAAGAAATAGAGGAAAACAACAAAATGGGAAAGAGTGGCAATCTCTCCAAGAAAATTAGAGATACCAAGGGAACATTTCATGCAAAGATGGGCTCTATAAAGGTCAGAAATAGTATGGATCTAACAGAAGCAGAAGATATTAAGAAGAGGTGGCAAGAATACACAGAAGACCTGTACAAAAAGATAATACAGATAATCACTATGGTGTGATCACTCACCTAGAGCCAGGCATCTTGGCATGTGAAGTCAAGTGGGCCTTACAAAGCATCACTACGAACAAAGCTAGCGGAGGTGATGGAATTCTAGTTAAGCTATTTTAAACCTTGAAAGATGATGATGTGAAAGTGCTGCAATCAATATGCCAGCAAATTTGGAAAACTCAGCAGTGGCCACAGGACTGGAAAAGGTCAGTTTTCATTCCAATCCTTAAGAAAGGCAATGCCAAAGAATGCTTAAACTACCACACCATTGCACTCATCTCACACGCTAGTAAAGTAATACTCAAAATCCTCCAAGCCAGGCTTCAGCAATACGTGAACTGTGAACTCCCTGATGTTCAAGCTGGTTTTAGAAAAGGCAGAGGAACCAGA
>SJYV01017721.1:446405-533324 GCA_006410875.1 Neotragus pygmaeus
CAGGGCTCCAAAATCATTGCAGATGGTGATTGCAGCCATCAAATTAAAAGATGCTTACTATTTGGAAGGAAAGTTATAACCAGCCTAGATAGTTTATTCAAAAACAGAGACATTACTTTGCCAATAAAGATCTGTCTTGTCAAGGCTATGGTTTTTCCAGTGGTCATGTATGGCTGTGAGAGTTGAACTGTGAAGAATGCTGAGTGCCAAAGAATTGATGCTTTTGAACTGTGGTGTTGGAGAAGACTCTTGAGAGTCCCTTGGACTGCAAGGAGATCCAACTGGTCCATTCTAAAGGGGATCAGCCCTGGGTGTTCTTTGGAAGGAATGATGCTAAAGTTGAAACTCCCATACTTTGGCCACCTCATATGAAGATTTGTCTCATTGGAAAAGACTCTGATGCTTGGAGGGATTAGGGGCAGGAGGAGAAGGGGACGACAGAGGATGAGATGGCTGGATGGCATCACTGCCTCAATGGACGTGAGTTTGAGTGAACTCTGGAGTTGATGATGGACAGGAAGGCCTGGCGTGCTGTAGTTCATGGGGCTCAAAGAGTCATAACGACTGAGCGACTGAACTGAACTGACTGAACTGAGACATAATTTTTGGTTCCCTTCATTTTTCAGGTCAATCTATTTTACTTTATTTTTATTGGACTGTGACTTTTCCCATGGATGTAGATGTATATGCATATAACTCTCTATTTTAGTCATTATTTGCCTGATTTTGCAACTTCCATTTGTCTGGGGTTCATCTTTCATTTCTCATATTTATTTTAATCTCACTTAATGCCATAACAAACAATTTATGAAATTTTTGTTCCAGCCCTGAGCCTTTGGAGTGGGAGCACTGGCTCCAAGACCCTAGATTACCAGAGAACCAACCTTAGGGTGTATCAGATGATGAGAAGTCACACAGAGGAAACCACTGGAATACAAGACCAGGCATCACTGAACCACCAATAGCAACTTGTGCAGGACATCTCATCTAAATAACAAACAAAAATACAAACACAATCATCAGCAGAGAGGATTACCACCTCACTCATCCATACCCAAGAGAGGAAAAACAAACAAAAATTCAGCACAAATTTCACCCTACAAGAAGCTTACACAAACTTCTGGACCAACCTTAGAAGGGCATAAACAAGAAGGAAGAAAGAATTCAACCATGAATCCTGGGAAAAGGAGACCTCAAACACAACAAGTTAAAAAAAAGAAAAGGAAAGGCAGTGAAATACTACACAAACGAAGGAACAAACTAGAAACATGGAAGTCCAAATAAATGAAGAGGAAATAAGCAAACTACCTGAAAAAAAATTCAGAATAATGATAGTAAAGATGATCAAAAACTTTGAAAACAAGATAGAGAAAATGCAAGAATCAATTAACAAAGACCTAGAAGAATTAATGAATAAACATGCAGAGACAAATAACACATTTATTAACTTAAAAATACTCTGAAAGGAATCAATAGAAGAATATCAGAAGCAGAAGAATGAATCAGTGAACTGGAAGATAAAATGGTGAAAATAACTTCTGAAGAGCAGAATAAATTAAAAAGAATGAAAAGAACTGAGGATAGTCTCAGAGACCTCTGGGACAACATGAAATATACCAACATTAGAATTATAGGGGGTCCCAGAAAATGAAGAGAAAAAGAAAATATATGAGGTAATTTTTGATGAGATTATAGTTGAAAATTTCCCCAACAATGAAAAGTAAATAGTCAATCAAGTCCCAGAGGCACAAAGAGTCCCATACAGGATAAACCCAAGGAGAAACATGTCAAAACACATAATAATCAAACTAAGAAAGACTGCTGCTGCTGCTGCTAAGTGGCTTCAGTTGTATTCGACTCTCTGCAACTCCATAGATTGAAGCCCACCAGGCTCCCCTGTCCCTGGGATTCTCCAGGCAAGAACACTGGAGTGGATTGCCATTTCCTTCTCCAATGCATAAAAGTGAAAAGTGAAAAATGAAAGTGAAGTCGCTTAGTCTTGTCCAACTCTTAGTGACCCCATGGGCTACAGCCTACCAAGCTCCTCTGGCCATGGGATTTTCCAGGCAAGAGTAGTGGAATGGTTTTCCATTGCCTTCTCCACTAACAAAGAATAAAAACACACAGAAAAAATACTAAAAGCAGCATGGGAAAAGTAACAAGTAACATATAAAGGAAACCCCATATGTTTAACAGCTGATCTTTCAGCAAAATATCTGCAGGCCAGAAGGGAATAATAGGATATATTTAAAGTACTGAAAGGGAAAAATCTACAACCAAGATTAGTGTACCTGGCAAGAATCTCATTCAAAATTTATGGAGAAATTAAAAGCTTCTCAGACAAGCAAAAGTTAAGATAATTCAGTATCACCAAACCCTTTAACATTGTTAAAGGGACTTATATAGTCAAGAAATATAAGATAAGGAAAAATATTTGCAAAATCAACCCCAAACAATAAAATGACAATAAGAACATATATATCAATAATTAATTTAAATATAAATGGGTTAAATGCTCTAACCAAAAGACACAGACCAGCTGAATGGATACAAACACAAGGCCCATATAAATGCTGTCTACAAGAAAACCTACTTCAGACCTAAAGACATCTCACATTGAAAGTGAGAGGATGGAAAAATATAGTCCATTCAAATGGAAAACAAAAGAAAGCTGGAGAAGCAATCCTCATACCAGACAAAATAGACCTTAAAATAAAGAAGCTTACAAGAGATAAGGAAGGACACTATATAATGATCAAGAGATCAATCCAAAAGAAAGACATAACAATTGTAAATATATATACACCCAAAATAGGAGCACCTCAGTACATAAAATAAACACTAACAAACATAAAAAGAGAAATTGACAGAAACACAATAATTGTAGAGCACTTTAACACCCCACTGCCACCAATGGACAGATCACAAAACAGAAAATTAATAAGGAAATACAAGTATTAAATGACACATTAGATAAGATGAATCTCACTGATATCTTCAAATGAAGAGCACATCTTCTTCTCAACTGTACATAGAGTATTGTTCAGGATAGACCATATCTTGGGCCACAAATAAAACCTCAATAAATTTAAGAAAATTGAAATCATGTCAAACATCTTCTCTGACCATAATGCTATGAGACTAGATATCAATTATAAGAGAAAAAAAAAAACTGTAAGAAACACAAACACATTGAGATTTAACAGCACATTTTTAAATAACTAATAGGATACTGAATAAATCAAAAGGGAAATCAAAAAATTTCTATAAACAAGTGACAATGAAAACATGACAACTCAAAACCTATGGGATGCAGCAAAAGCAGTCCTAAAAGGCACGTTTAAAACAGTACACTCTTACCTCAAAAACAAAAAAACATCGAATAGACAACCTAACTTTACACTTAAAACAACTGGAATAATAATAATAATTAGTAGAAGTAAAGATATAAAGATATGAGCAGAAATAAAAGAAAAAATAGTAAATATTAATAAATCTCAAAGCTGGTTCTTTGAGAAGATAAACAAATCTGATAAACCTTTGGCCAGACTCATCAAGGAAAATAAAAAGAGAGAGAGAAAATAATAAAATCAGCAAAATTGGAAATGAAAATGGAGAGGTTACAACAGACAATGCAGAAGTGAAAAAGATTATAAGAGACCATTATGAACAACTATATAACAATAAATTGGGTAACCTGGAAGAAACGGACAGGTTCTTAGAAAAGTTCAATCTTCCAAGGCTGAACAAGGAAGAAGTGTAAATTACAGAAAACCCAATTACAAGCACTGAAATTGAAGTTGTGATAAAAACTCTCCCCAAAAACAAAAGCCTAGGACCAGATGGCTTCACAGGAGAATTCTAGCAAACATTTAGAGAAGAGCTAATGCCTATCCTTCTAAAATTCTTTCAAAAAATTTCAGAGGAAAACTTCAAAACTCATTCTATGAGGCCACCATAACCCTGATACCAAAATCAGATAAAGACAATACAAAAAAAGAACACTACCAGGCATTATCACTGATGAACATAGATGCAAAAATCCTCAATAAAATTTTAGCAAACAGAATTCAGCAACACATCAAAAAGCTCATTACCCATGATCAAGTTGGGTTTATTCCAGGAATGCAAGGATTCTTCAATATTTGAAAATCAATCAATGTGATACACCTTATTAACAGATCAAAAGATAAAAGCCATATGATTTTTCAATCGATGAAGAAAAGGCCTTTGACAAAATTCAGTACCCATTTATCAAAAAATGGGCATAGGAAAAACCTACATAGTAAAGGCCATATATGATAAGCCTACAGCAAACATTATTCTCAATGGTGAAAAAGTGAAAGCATTCCCCCTGAGATCAGGAACAAGACAAGGGCATCCACTTTCTCCACTATTATTCAACTTAGTTCTGGAAGTTCTAGCTACAGAAATCAGAGAAGAAAAATAGATAAAAGGAATCCAGATCCAAAAAGAAGAAGTAAAGCTCTCACTATTTGCAGATGACATGATACTGTACACAGAAAACCCTAAAGATAGCATCAGAAAATTACTAGAGCTAATCAGTGAATTTTGCAAGATTGCAGGATACAAAATCAATACAGAGAAATCATTTGAATTTCTATACACTAACAATGAAAAATCAGAAAGAGAGATGAAGGAATCAATCCCATTCACCACTGCAACAAAAAGAATTGAATATCTAGGAATAAATTTATCTAAGGATACAAAAGTATTGTGCACAAAAAATTAGACAGTGATGAAAAAAATCAAAGATGACATAAACAGATGGAAAGATATTCCATGTTTCTGAGTAGGAAGAATCAATATTGTGAAAATGAATATACTACCAAATGCAATCTACAGATTCAATGTGATCCCTATCAAATTACCAATGGCATTTTCCACAGGACTAGAACAAAAAATTTCACAATTCATATGGAAACACAAAAGACCCTGAATAGCCAAAGCTGTCTTGAGAAACAAGAATGGAGCTGAAGGAATCAACCTCCTGACTTCAGATTATACTACAAAGCTACAGTCATCAAGACAGTATGTTACTGGCACAAAAACAGAAATATAGACCAATGGAACAAGATAGAAAGCCCAGAAATAGGCCCATGCACCTATGGGTACCTTATTTTTGACAAACAATATACAATAGGCAAAAACAGCCACTTCAATAAATGGTTCTGGGAAAACTGGACAGCTACATGTAAAAGAATGAAATTAGAACACTTCCTAACACCATACACAAAGATAAAACTCAAAATGGATTAAATCCCTAAATGTCAAACCAGAAACTATAAAACTCTTAGAGGAAAACATAGGCAGAACACTTGATGACATAAGTCAAAGCAAGGTCCCCTATAACGCACCTCTTAGAGTAATGGAAATAAAAACAAAAGGAAACAAGTGGGACCTTATTAAACTTAAAAGCTTTGGCACAGCAAAGGAAACTATAAGCAAGGTGAAAAGACAACCCTCAGAGTGGGAGAAAATAATAACAAATGGAACAACAGACAAAGGATTAAACTTCACTATATACAAGCAGGTAACACAACTCAAGAGTCTTCTCCTACACCACAGAGGATGAGATGGCTAGATGGCATCACTGACTCAATGGACATGAATCTAGGTGAACTCCAGGAGTTGGTGATGGACAGGGAAGCCTGGTGTGCTGCGATTCATGGGGTCATGAAGAGTCACACACGACTGAGCAACTGAACTGAACTGAACTGAACTGAATAACTCAATGCTAGAAAAACAAACAACCCAATCAAAAAGTGGGAAAAAGACCTATACAGAATTTCACCAAAGAAGACATACAGATGCTAACAAACACATGAAAAGATGCTCAATATCACTCATTATTTGAGAAATGTAAATCAAAACTACAATGAGATAACACCTCACACCAGTCAGAATGGGCATCATCAAAAAGTTTACAAACAATAAATGCTGGAGAGGGTGTGGAGAAAAGGGAATGCTCTTGAGCTGTTGGTTGGAATGTAAATAGATACAGCCACTATGGAAGACAGTATGGAGATTCTTTTAAAAACTAGGAGTAAAACCACCATATGACCCAGCAGTCCCACTCCTAGACATATACCCTGAGGAAACCAGGGATAAAAAGACACATGCATCTCATTGTTCATTGCAGCACTATTTACAATAGCTAGAACATGGAAACAACCTAGATGTTCACTGACAGATGAATGGATAAAGAAGAGTGGGACATATACACAATGGGATATTACTCACCCATAAAAAGGAATGCATTTGAGTCAGTTCTGATGAGATGGATGAACCTAGAACCTATTATACGGAGTGAAGTGAGTCAGAAAGAGAAAGATAAATGTTGTATTCTAACACACATATACGGAATATAGAAAAATGATACTGAAGAATTTATTTACTGGGCAGCAATGAGGAAACAGACATAGAAAATAGACTTATGGGCATGTAGAAAGGAGTGGAGAGGGTGAGATGTATGGAAAGAGTTACCTGGAAACTTATATTACCATATGTAAAATAAGTAGCCAATGGGAATTTCCTGTATGGCTCAGGAAGCTCAAACAGGGGCTCTGTATCAACCTAGAGGAGTGGGATGGGGAGAGAGATGGAGGGAGGTTCAAAAAGGAGGGGTTATATATATGCATATGATTAATTTATGTTGAGGTTTGACAGAAAACAATAAAATTCTGTAAAGCAATTATCCTTCAGTAGAAAATAAATTAAAAAAAACAAACCAAACCAAACAAACAAAGGATATACCTCCCATACATCCTGCAAAATAAGGAAAATTCTATGTGGGGAAAACAACTTGGGCATGGGTATAAATAAGTAAGTGTAGTTGCTCAATTGTGTCTGACTCTTTGTGACCCCGTGGACTGTAGGCCACCAGGCTCCTCTGTCCATGGTATTCTCCAGGAAAGAATACTGGAGTGGGTTGCCATTTTCTTCTCCAGGGTATCTTCCACAAATCTAATTGTAGGAATATTGAGTATTTGAAATATAGACTAAATTTTCAGGATATGAGAAGGATTAAATTTGGCAAATCTTAGATCGCAGAGAATTTTAAATACATATTAATAATTATATAAAGGAAAACATAAGAGTTTGGTTAGGAGGTTGTAATATAAGCAGAGCTTATTTAATTAAGGTATATCATATTTCCTGAATATACTAGAGGTCAGTGAAACCCAGGAGTCTATTTGGGTAGCACTTCTGACAAGTGTCAGTAAGATCCTAAACTCAGACAATAAAGACAAAGGAAGGACATTGTTTTCAGGGGCAATGCATGGACAGACAATGAAACTCTATAACAAGTCCGAAGTTTGGAAGTTGAGAGTGGGGAAGAGAAGCCAAAGCTCATCTCATTTGTAAGCTTAAAAAGTCAAATGAGACTATAGATAGGATTTAGTGTTTGCAGTCACAAGAATGAGAAAGAATTGTGATGATACATAGAAATCTGGAATCAGAGAAATCTAGATGGCATCACCAACTTAATGGACACGNCTCAAAATGGATTAAATCCCTAAATGTCAAACCAGAAACTATAAAACTCTTAGAGGAAAACATAGGCAGAACACTTGATGACATAAGTCAAAGCAAGGTCCCCTATAACGCACCTCTTAGAGTAATGGAAATAAAAACAAAAGGAAACAAGTGGGACCTTATTAAACTTAAAAGCTTTGGCACAGCAAAGGAAACTATAAGCAAGGTGAAAAGACAACCCTCAGAGTGGGAGAAAATAATAACAAATGGAACAACAGACAAAGGATTAAACTTCACTATATACAAGCAGGTAACACAACTCAAGAGTCTTCTCCTACACCACAGAGGATGAGATGGCTAGATGGCATCACTGACTCAATGGACATGAATCTAGGTGAACTCCAGGAGTTGGTGATGGACAGGGAAGCCTGGTGTGCTGCGATTCATGGGGTCATGAAGAGTCACACACGACTGAGCAACTGAACTGAACTGAACTGAACTGAATAACTCAATGCTAGAAAAACAAACAACCCAATCAAAAAGTGGGAAAAAGACCTATACAGAATTTCACCAAAGAAGACATACAGATGCTAACAAACACATGAAAAGATGCTCAATATCACTCATTATTTGAGAAATGTAAATCAAAACTACAATGAGATAACACCTCACACCAGTCAGAATGGGCATCATCAAAAAGTTTACAAACAATAAATGCTGGAGAGGGTGTGGAGAAAAGGGAATGCTCTTGAGCTGTTGGTTGGAATGTAAATAGATACAGCCACTATGGAAGACAGTATGGAGATTCTTTTAAAAACTAGGAGTAAAACCACCATATGACCCAGCAGTCCCACTCCTAGACATATACCCTGAGGAAACCAGGGATAAAAAGACACATGCATCTCATTGTTCATTGCAGCACTATTTACAATAGCTAGAACATGGAAACAACCTAGATGTTCACTGACAGATGAATGGATAAAGAAGAGTGGGACATATACACAATGGGATATTACTCACCCATAAAAAGGAATGCATTTGAGTCAGTTCTGATGAGATGGATGAACCTAGAACCTATTATACGGAGTGAAGTGAGTCAGAAAGAGAAAGATAAATGTTGTA
This sequence comes from Neotragus pygmaeus, assembly GCA_006410875.1. Lineage (NCBI taxonomy): Eukaryota > Metazoa > Chordata > Mammalia > Artiodactyla > Bovidae > Neotragus > Neotragus pygmaeus. Next base: position 455,028 of record SJYV01017721.1, read on the forward strand.
TTCTAACACACATATACGGAATATAGAAAAATGATACTGAAGAATTTATTTACTGGGCAGCAATGAGGAAACAGACATAGAAAATAGACTTATGGGCATGTAGAAAGGAGTGGAGAGGGTGAGATGTATGGAAAGAGTTACCTGGAAACTTATATTACCATATGTAAAATAAGTAGCCAATGGGAATTTCCTGTATGGCTCAGGAAGCTCAAACAGGGGCTCTGTATCAACCTAGAGGAGTGGGATGGGGAGAGAGATGGAGGGAGGTTCAAAAAGGAGGGGTTATATATATGCATATGATTAATTTATGTTGAGGTTTGACAGAAAACAATAAAATTCTGTAAAGCAATTATCCTTCAGTAGAAAATAAATTAAAAAAAACAAACCAAACCAAACAAACAAAGGATATACCTCCCATACATCCTGCAAAATAAGGAAAATTCTATGTGGGGAAAACAACTTGGGCATGGGTATAAATAAGTAAGTGTAGTTGCTCAATTGTGTCTGACTCTTTGTGACCCCGTGGACTGTAGGCCACCAGGCTCCTCTGTCCATGGTATTCTCCAGGAAAGAATACTGGAGTGGGTTGCCATTTTCTTCTCCAGGGTATCTTCCACAAATCTAATTGTAGGAATATTGAGTATTTGAAATATAGACTAAATTTTCAGGATATGAGAAGGATTAAATTTGGCAAATCTTAGATCGCAGAGAATTTTAAATACATATTAATAATTATATAAAGGAAAACATAAGAGTTTGGTTAGGAGGTTGTAATATAAGCAGAGCTTATTTAATTAAGGTATATCATATTTCCTGAATATACTAGAGGTCAGTGAAACCCAGGAGTCTATTTGGGTAGCACTTCTGACAAGTGTCAGTAAGATCCTAAACTCAGACAATAAAGACAAAGGAAGGACATTGTTTTCAGGGGCAATGCATGGACAGACAATGAAACTCTATAACAAGTCCGAAGTTTGGAAGTTGAGAGTGGGGAAGAGAAGCCAAAGCTCATCTCATTTGTAAGCTTAAAAAGTCAAATGAGACTATAGATAGGATTTAGTGTTTGCAGTCACAAGAATGAGAAAGAATTGTGATGATACATAGAAATCTGGAATCAGAGAAATCTAGATGGCATCACCAACTTAATGGACACGAGTTTGAGCAAACTCCGGAAGATAATGAAGGACAGGGAAGCATAGTGTGCTGCAGTCCATGGGGTTGCAAAAGATCAGACATGACATAGACTGAAAAACCACATGGAAATCTGCCCCAAGAATGAGATAGATGAAAACATAAAATGACATTAAGGAGAGCATAGACTGAGACGTGGGGTAGTAAGATAGTCAAGAATTGAAAATAATAGTAATTCAATTTTTAAATTTGTAGTATGCATCATCTATTGCCCTCAAAACAAGTTCTGAAGTCTTCTGCTTTCTATATCTACTTTTGAGCTTTTTAGAAACCTGTTATTGACAAATAAAGGAATTGATTAGGTTGGTCACTCAAATTAATTGAATGTTTCTTTAATATCTCTAGGAAGATTTATTTAAGTAATTTAGAGTGCTTCACTGTATACTTTCAAGACATTTCTACCACTTCTGGAATTTCAGTGTATGCAACTAACAGAAACTATTTTGACAGAAGGGAATGACTCACTATTATTCCTGGTTACTAAATCTCTCATGAGTCAGAATGTTGATAGAAGAATGAGTAAGTGAAAAGCAGTTTGAACTTTAGATGTCATAATTTTATTATCGTTTTCAAATTCTTCTCTTGAGTCTAAGAACTTTATGTCATTTCTCCTAAAAACTTTGAAGTTCTGATATATTGAAATTAACGTCTTACTCTTTTTTTATATAAACTTATTTAATTGGAGGTTAACTACTTTACAATATTGCATTGGTTTTCTCTTATTCTTTTAATTGGAAAACAAGTACATTTTATGTTAGTAATTTTATCAATTGTATTATCTCTAATAATCTTAAATTCTGTCCAAATCAATAAATCTAACTTAATACGTACCCTTTTTTGTTTGTTTCTCATGTTATTTTGATTATAAAGATTTGATGTGATATAATTTATTAATACGTATTTTATTAAATATATATGAATTAAAGCATTTCATCTATGCACTTACTCAAAGTAGAACATATCATGAATGATGCACTTAGCTACATATTTTTCATTTTTTTATTCATTTTCCATTATTTTGGTTCTTAAGAATTTCAGTAATTTATCCCTATAGTTCTTATGTTTTTATATAAATTATAGTGTAATGGCTAATAGTTTGGGCTCTTGAATTAAACAATCATGCTCAAATATTGTTTCTGCCTATTAATAACTATATATCTTTAAGATATTATGACAATTAAATGAATTGATTTCTGTGAAACATTTACTATAAAACCTGTTTTAGTAAGCATGCAATCAATGCTATTATTTTGCTAATATAGATACAAATTTCAATCCATAAGTATGATTTCTATTTAAAATTGATATTTTTGTCTATACTGACTATTCATGCTACATGTATGCCTATTTAGTGGTTACATTAAGGTAAAGACAAAAGTGACATTATTTGGAGTGTAGGAAGAAGTGAATGCACTACTTTATAAAACCACACTTATTTAAAAAAATAATTTAGGATATGCAAGGAAAATTATTAGAATTTTGCTTTATTGCTTGCTTTTAATCAGTTTAGGTCAGATAAGGCACTTATTTTTCTTCAGAACTTCAAACTGTTTACATGGCTAGGGTTAGAATGAGAAACAAACACTTGGGATAGAAGCAAGGAAACAAATATGGCTACCATTTTGCAAGTCATACATATTGAAAAGTATGATGTTGGATAGGGCTTCCCAGGTGGCTCATTGGAAGAGAATCCTCCTGCCAAAGCAAGAGATGCAGAAGATGCAGGTTTGATCCCTGGGTCGAGAAGATCCCCTGGAGGAGAAAATGGAATCTACTCCAGGATTTTTGTTCAGGAAATCTTATGGACAGAGGAACCTGGTGGACTACAGTCCATGGTATTGCAAAGAGTTGGACAAGACTTAGTGACTGAGTATAATACATGATGTGGGTAGAAGTTTTATTTATAAAATAGAGCTATAATTTTGCTCATCTGTGAACCACATCAATGTCATTTGGTTCTTGATCTGGCTTTGCTTTTGATATCTTCAACATTTATGATTTCCTTATACTGTCTTTTGCTCAATTGGAGGATTTTTTTCATACCTATTAACATCCAGCATTTTCTTTGGCAGATCTCTGGGGCAAAAGATTGAATCTCAAAGAAACTAGAGAGAGAACAGTTGACAGAGCAACAACCTGTATTTGTTCATGCCTGAAATATATACATTCAGATAAGGACTGTACCTGATTCCTTAAACCAGCATGATTTCCTTCTTAGGGTAAATCATATAATTTCTACAAGTATTGATGCCAGTTTCCTCAATAAAGAAACTAAGAGGAATTTTAGGGACTTCATTGGTGTCCAGTGGTTAAGAGTCTGTGGTCCCAATGCAGGGGACCCTGGGTTTGATCCCTGGTCAGGGAACTGGATCTCATATGTCTTAACCAAGACTTCGTGAGCCACAAAATCCTGTGTGTCACAAGACTCAGAACAGCTAAATAAATAAATAAATAAATCTTAAAAGGAAAGAAAGAAAGAAACTAAAAAGATTTTAGTTCTGTTAGTGCTTATATTCTCTGGCATGACTTTGGATAATTATATACCTATCTAAAAATCAACATTCTCATCTGAAGTAGTTTGGGTTAAATGATGTATATATTCTTTTCTAGATCCAAAAATATATGATTTTAAAGAGTAGATTCAAGGGTTGATCCATGCACCAATATACTCATTGGTTTCTGTGGTTCTATTCTAAGAAATATTGATAATTATTTTAAAAATGATTCTTGAGCCCCATTAATAGGTGTGCACTCTTTATAGGGAATGAACATGCAAGTTCAGTACACATCAAATTATGATCCATATTCATATTTCCTTCCCTCAATTCTCTTAGGGCTTTTAATATATGTATTCCAGATCATCTTGTATATGATGGAAAAAAAGACAATAGGACTCATCAGTAAGTGTGTGTGTGTTTGTAGCTGTATGTATATATTCTTATAATATTAATTTTTTAGCATGCGATATTCTACAATGATTTTACCCTTACCCTTTCTTCAAATATTAATGACAGACCTCTGCCTACCAGGTTTCTCTTAACTATCTTCACAAACCAATGTACTGGGGGGAATGAAACAAAATATATCAGACAATCCCTTCCAAAACAATATTCTGATAAAGTCAATGAGAGAAACCTTATGGATTCTGAGATTATGATATTGAAAGAATATGAAACTGGTTTCTGTTTATTGTTCAAGTTTTTTTCTTCTTCTTCTTCTTTTTTCTCACAGTATAATTTTTGAGTGTTCAAGAATGAAGATAATAAAAGAGAAGGGCTGGTAGAGGGAAAAACAAAGATGGTTCAGATAACCACTTTCAAAACTTGATCCAGTTTTGCCTGAAAACAATGGTATTAACCTTTGTCCTTCCATGATACAGTAAAAATAAATCGGTTTTAAAAGACTATTGTTTTCTAAACATAATTTAATTTGGGTTAGATTTTGAATAACTAAAAGACCCATAATTTTCCTGAATATATATATTTGAAGGTATATCAGATATAAACCTCTTTTAAAAGCATAAATTGTTACCTTCAATCTTTCAATCTGTATGAGCATATGTTTAAAAGAACAAATGGCTGAACAATTATCCATTAGGAGAGCCATCTTAAAATGATAGCTTAAATGACCAAATACATACAATATATAGATGAAACAATATATCAACATCTATATATATTATTTTTCAAGTAGCTCAGAGTGGAAAGAAAAATAATCTATTCCTGTACTGTCTTACATTTTTAACAAATTTAAACTTTTATTTAAAAAGGATAGAAAAACCAAGTATTAATATAGGAAAACTTTTTATTCTCCACATATGAATACAGATCATGAAATTGTTGTGGTAATGAAAAAAAATGCTTTCTTAATTACACAAATCACATACTCTTTCAGAAAAGAGAGACATATCACTAGTTTAAGATCACGCTATTCATTGAAAAATTGTTATTTCTTGACTACACCATAATGATAGCAACTGCTTCAAATAAATTACAGTAAAATATGTTGTACACTGCCATAATACAGCAGTTTAGAAGGTACATTCAGCTGTTCACAGAATGTTCCTCGAGGTTGACAGTAGTATATATCTAAATATATTTCCAAGTTAGCAAACGTATTAATTAATAAGATAAGTGAATATGCTCTCAGAGAAACACAAAGAGGTCTATATGTTAATATTAAAGAATATTTGTTTTTCTTTCCATCTGTGATTGTTTTCTTGAAGTTATATCTTTATCCATATGAGTAATAAATTTAGGCTTCATGAAACAAAATGTCTTTTTTATCATTTACCCCTCAATATGCATTGAAAATAAAATATTAATTATGACTGTTTTATAGTTCAGTTTCAAAACTGATGATTCAGAATATACAACATTTAAAATGCAACTTTACCCCAATAACCACATTTAATATAGTTCAATATTGAGAAATTATGATGAGACTCCACAGATTATATTTAAGAAAAGAAATTACATGTGTCGGAGGTCAACAAAGAAAGGAATATATAGTCAGAACAAATGAAATCAATAAAGATGAATGAAAAATGGAGTTACTAAATCTCCAGCTAAATTAAAAAATTAATGTGACAGTGCTCTAGATGATCAAATTATTCACAGAAAATTTGTAAAAAATAAGACAGCCTGTATTATATAGAACATGCAGTTTAATGTAGCAGTTTTGAGAAAAGAAGAATTGGATTATTACAATTGAAAAATCTGTCAAATTGTTTTTTAATGGGGAAGGGTACTCTAAAATTCTACAGTTTCTATTTCCAAATCATTTCATCACACCAAATAGAAAATCTACACCCATTAGATAGTTACTTCTACTCCTCCCTAACCATTGAAAACTACTAATATGGCTTTTTGTGTTTATGAATTTCTCTTTTATACATATTACATATAAACAGAAACATGCAATATTTTGCTTTTGCTATTTAGACTTTTTTACTTAATGTAATGCTTTCAGGATTTACCATGTTGTAAGAGTCAGTAATATTATTTCTTATTGAGTAATATTCCATTATATACTATATATTTTGTTTACCATCTGTCAGTTGAATAATATTTGTTTCTACCTTTTGGCCTATGCAGGCATGCATGCTAAGTCACATTAGTTGTGTCCAATAGTGTAGTTTTGAACATTCTTTTACAAATGTATCATCCAGAGTTAATGATTCTTTAAAGTATACACTAGAAGAAAACTTCTTGTGTTATTCAATAATTTTGTGTTTCATTTATTAAGATATCACACTTTTCTAGTGTAGCACAATATTTTATATTTTATTAACAATGTATGAATTTTCTAATTATTCCACATTTCCATCAACATATCTAATATTTTCATATTTTCATGTTGGCCATTTGTTTATCTTCTCTGGAGAAAGTTCTATATAAACTCTTTACTCATAGTCTATTTATTGTTAAGTTAAAAAGGGTTCTTCATGCCATCTGGATACTAGGATTTGATCAGTTATATGATTCTTCAAATATTTTCTTTCTTGCTGCAGGTTGTCTTTCCTCTCTTAGCAATGTCTGTTGGTGCACATTTTCAATGTTAATGAGGCCCAATTCAGCTATGTTCTCTTTTGTTGTTTGTGCTTTGGTGCTATGTCTAAGACCGTTGATGAATCTAATGTTACAGAGTCTTACTCTATGTTTTCTTCTAAGTCTTCAAGTTTCATGTCATATTTAAGTCAACGGTTTTTTTTTAGCTTTTTTTTTTTCCTTACTTGATGAAATAAGGTCCTTCTTCATTCTTTGGCACATGGATGTGCAGTTTTTCCAGTAATATCTATTCAAGAGTCTATTCTTCTCCCATTAAATGTCTCGATTCACTTACTAAAAATGAAATACCCATGGATATATGAGTTCACTTCTGTACTTGATTCGATTCTACTGTTCTATAGGTTTGTCCTTATATGAATGCCAAAATGTTATGATTAAAGCAGTTTTGTAGTAATGTTAGGAATCTTCTAACTTTGAACTCAAGCTTTTTTTCTAAAATTGAAGTCATTTTAAATTTTATGAATTTGAGGGTCATTTTTTAATTCTTACAAAAAAAGACATTTATATAAGGATTTTATTAAATCTGTAGATCAATTTGGGTAAAAATTCCATCTTAAAATACTAATTTCTCCAATTCTTAAACATAAGGATACATTTACATTTATTAGATTTTGTTAAGTGTCTTTCAGGAACATATTAAAGTTTTATAGTTTTCAGTGTATGTCTTACTGCCCCTTGAATAAACTAACTTCTAGAATTTTATTCTTTTTATTGCTATTGCAAATGAAATACTTACCTTTATTTCTTTTTCAGGTGGCTTATTACTAGTGTACAAAGTACAACTGATTTTCAAATGTTGATGTTAAACCTACAAATTTGTTGAATTCATTTTTTTTAGCTGTAATTGTTTCTTTCTGTGGGCATTTTAGGATCATGTCATATAAAGTTAGAAGTTATTTTATTTCTTTCTTTCCAACTAGGAAGCCCTATACTTCTTAATTTCTTGCCTAAATGTTCTGATAAGAATTCCTGATATTATGTTAAATAGAAATGATGAGAGTGAATAATTGTGTCTTTTTCTTGATCTTAAGGTTGTATTAATTTCCTAGATCTGCTATAAACCATCACAAACTGCGTGTCTTAAAGCAACATAAATTTCTAGCCACATATCCAAAAGCTTGAAGTCCAAATCAAAGCATCATGGAAGGGCCATGTTCCCTGTTGTACCTTCTGATGACTGCAGGTAATCATTAATGTTCCTCGGCTGCAACTGTTTAACTCAAATTTCTGCCTTTATTGCCACATGGCTGCCTTCTCTCTAATTTTCTGTGTGTCTTTACATGCTACTCTCCTCTCTCTATGTATCTGTGTCTCTGTCTCTTCTACTCTTCTTCTAAGGATACTAGTTATATTAGATCAAGAGTATAGCCTACTCAACGACTAAAGCTGGAGGCATAACCTCTTCACAGATTTCAGACAATACTTCAAAGTGACAGTAATCAAAACAACATGATATTGGCACAAAAATAGACATTTAGATCAATGGAACAGAACAGAGACCCCAGAAATAAATTAACATGTCTGCAGTCAACTAATCTTCAATAGAAGGGAAGAATGTGCAATGGAGAAAAGATAGTCTCTTCAGAAAGTGGTATTGGGGAAGCTGGATAGCTAGATATAAATCAGTGAAGTTAGAACACTCCCTCACACCATGCAAAAAATGAAATCAAAATGGCTAAAATGATTAAATATAAGACATGACCCCATAAAACTCCTACAAGAGAACACAAGCAAAACATTCTGTGTTATTTCTTGTGTTTGTTCATTAGCTCAGTTGTGTCAAACTCTGATTTCATGGACTGCAGCCACACCAGTCCTCCCTGTTTCTCAGAGTTTGCTCAGATCCATGTCCTTTGAGTCATGATGCCATCCAGACACCTCATCCTCTGTCATCAGCTTCTCGTCTTACCTTGAATCTTTTCCAGCATCAGGGTATTTTTCAGTAAGTCAGATCTTTGCATCAGGTGGCCAAAGTATTGGAGCTTCAGCTTCAGCATCACTCCTTCCAATTGATATTCAGGGTTGATTTCCTTTAGGATTGATTGATTTGATGTCCTTGCAGTCCGAGGGACTCTCAAGAATCTTCTCCAACACCACAATGCAAAAGCATCAGTTCTTCTATGTTCAACCTTCTTTATGATCCAACTATCACATCCACACATGACTACAGGAAACACCACAGCTTTGACTAGACAGACCTTTGTTGGCAAAGTAATGTCTCTGCTTTTTAATATGCTGTCTAGGTTGATCATAGCTTTTCTTCCAATGAGCAAGTATCTTTTAATTTCCTAGCTGCAGTCACCATCTATTGTGATTTTTGAGACATCCCCTCCACCCCAAAAAAAAGTCTCTCACTGTTTCCATTTTTTCCCAATCTATCTGCCATCTACTCCCCATCTATTTCCACCATTTTGGAGTTTCCATATTGGTCAGAATGGCCATCATCAAAACATCTATAAACAATAAATTCTAAAGAGGGTTTGGAGAAAAAGGAACAGTTTTACAATGTTGGTGGGAATATAAACTAGGGCATAACCCTTTTGGAGAATAGTATGGAGGTTCCTTAAAAAACTAAGAAACACATTTACACCATTAAAAATAAACTTAAAATTAAAATAAAATATACTCGGGAAAAACAAAAGTTACCATATGATCCTGCAATTCCACCCTGGGCATATATCCATAGAAAATTCTAATTTTGAAAAGATACGTGCACCACAATGTTCATAGAAGCACTATTTACAGTAAACAAAACATGAGAGTAAGCAAAGTGTTCATCAACAGATGACTGGATAAAAAATAAGTGATATGTATATGCAACACAATATTACTCAGCCATGAAAGAATGAAATAATCCCAAATGCAGCAACATGTATGAACCTACAGATTACAAACCTAAGTGAAGTCAGAGAATGATAAGTGTCATATAATATCACTTATATGTGGAATCTAAAAAAAAATAATACAAATGAACCTATTTACAAAGTAGAAACAGATTCACAGACATAGAAAACAAAGTTATTACCATGATTTCCCTATGATTATCAAAAAGGAAAGATGGGGGGGAGGAATTAATTAGGAATTTGGGGGTATCAGATCTAAACTACCATATATTAACATAAAATAGATAAACAACTAGGACCTATTGTAGATCATAGTGAACTACATTCAATATCTTTTAATAAATTATAATGGAAAAGAAACTGGAAAATTATATAATCTGAAATATTTATGTGTATAGGCTTTTTCCAGTTCAAGAGAAACAAGAGACATGGCTTCAATTTCTGGGTTGGGAAGATCCTATGGAGTAGGAAATGGTCCACTCCAGTATTGTTGTCTGGAAAATTCCATGGACAGAGGAACCTGGCAGGCAACAGCCCATGGGGTCACAAAGAGTCAGACTTGACTGACAGACTGACCACACACATACATGTATATAATTAAGTCACTTTACTGACTTAATTAAGTCACCAGAAACTAACAGGCTATTGTAAAGCAACTATCTTCAATTCTTAAAAAAGAGTATGCCTTAATCAATTATAAATTTATCCTTACTTAAATCTTAATTATATCTGCAAATATAAGATTGCATTCACAGGTAAAAAGGGTTATGATTTCAATATGTCTTTTTCAGGAGTATAATGTAACCCCCAAAAGAAGAAAACCTCCAGTTTTTAATCATTGCTAGCTCTGAGTTATTTCTAGACATTATCAAGTTGAGAATGTTCCCTTCCATTCTTAATGTGTTGAGTGTTTTCCTTATATACATATTAGATTTCTGTCCCTTTTTTTTTCTTCAATAGAAGCAATTGTGTGTGTCTTTATCATTTTATTCTATTTGGTGTGATATATTACATTGATGATGTTTCTTATTTGAATATTTACTGTTTTCCTGGGATAAATTCTATTTGATTGTGGTATATAATCCTTTTAACATTTTGCTTAGCTCAGGTTTTTTAGTATTATGCTGAAGAATTTTGTTCTGTATTCACAAAAGGATACTGATCTATATAATTTTTGTATTAGGATATTTGTTTGGTTTTGAAATCAGGGTAATACTATACTATTTATTCCAAATGTTTGACAAATACTGGTATAAGTTCTTCTTTAAATATTTGAATAAAATGACTAATGAAGCCATATATTACTGGAATTTGGAATTTTCCTTGCTGGGAATTTTGAATACGGATTCAATTGTTTTATTTTTTATAGGTTTGTTTACATTTTCTATGTCTTCTTGAGTCAGTTCTGGTAGTTTGTTTTTTCTCTATGTTTTTCCATTTCATCTATGATATCCGATGGTTGGTGAACAATTGTTCATTGTATTTTCTTATAAGCCTGCAATGTGGGAGACCTGTGTTCGATCCCTGGGTTGAAAAGATCCCCTGGAGAAGGGAAAGACACTCATTCCAGTATGCTGGCCTGGAGAATTCCTGGACTCACAAAGAGTCAGACACGACTGAGTGAATTTTATTTTCACAATCCTTTTGATGTATGTAAGTTGGTTATTGCTGCTGCTACTAAGTCGCTTCAGTCGTGTCCAACTCTGTGCAACCCCACAGACGGTAGCCCACCAGGCTTTGCCGTCCCTGGGATTCTCCAGGCAAGAACACAGGAGTGGGTTGCCATTTCCTTCTCCAATGCAGGAAAATGAAAAGTGAAAGTGAAGTCGCTCAGTCATGTCTGACTTTTCACAACCCCATGGACTGCAGCCTACCAGGCTCTTCCGTCCAGGGGATTTTCCAGGCAAGAGTACTGGAGTGGGGTGCCATCACCTTCTCCAATGTAAGTTGGTAGTAAAGTCTATATTCATTCTTGTTTTTAGGGAGTTGAATCTTCACTCCTTCTTGGTCTATCTAGCTGAAAGCGCATCAAATCAGGGACCTTTTTAGAGAACCAACTCTTGCTTTCATTCATTGTCTCTATTGTTCCAATATTCATTTCATATAATAATTCTCGAGTTTCTATTTTTATTTATGCTTTCACACAGCAATTATTTTAAAATTTATTGCTTAATTTTCATATGTTTGTGAACTTTTCAAGTGTTTCTGCTGTTATACATCTTAGTTTCATTCCATTTGTGTGTATGTCTGTCTGTGATAGAGAGATAACATATGATATACCCTAAAGAGTGTTCTATGTATACTTAAGAAGAATATGTATCCTGTCATTAGGTAGAGTGCTATGTAAATGTTTGATGGAACTAGTTATTTGTAGTGTGTCCGTGTCTTCTACTTCCTTACTGATCTTCAGTCTACTTGTTCTGTCCATTATTGAAAGTGGGGCATTGGAGTCTCGAATTACATTTTAGAATGGTTCATTTCTCATTTCAATTCTGTCAATTTCTGATATACATATTTTGGTGATCTTTTGTTAACTGTTCTGTTCAGTTCAGTTCAGTTGCTCGGTCGTGTCCGAGTCTTTGTAACCCCATGAATCGTAGCATGCCAGGCCTCCCTGCTCATCACCATCTCCCGGAGTTCACTCAGACTCACGTCCATCGAGTCCATGATGCCATCCAGCCATCTCATCCTCTGTCGTCCCCTTCTCCTCCTGCCCCCAATCCCTCCCAGCTTCAGAGTCTTTTCCAATGAGTCAACTCTTCGCATGAGGTGGCCAAAGTACTGGAGTTTCAGCTTTAGCATCATTCCTTCCAAAGAAATCCCACGGTTGATCTCCTTCAGAATGGACTGCTTGGATCTCCTTGCAGTCCAAGGGACTCTCAAGGGTCTTCTCCAACACCACACTTCAAAAGCATCAATTCTTTGGTGCTCAGCCTTCTTCACAGTCAAACTCTCACATCCATACATGACCACAGGAAAAACCATAGCCTTGACTAGACGGACCTTAGTCTGCTTTTGAATATACTATCTAGGTTGGTCATAACTTTTCTTCCAAGGAGTAAGCGTCTTCTAATTTCATGGCTGCAGTCACCATCTGTAGTGATTTTGGAGCCCCCAAAAATAACTCTGCATATGAATAAAATTGTTATATCTTCTTTATGGAATGGATCTTTTAGCAATGTATAATATCCTATGGTTTTCTTTAACTGACTTGGGGTTTATATTGTCTGATAGTATAGCTATCCCAGTCACTTTGGTTACTAGTTTCATGAATTATCATTTTTCATTTGTTCACTTTTGACCTATTTTCTGCTTTTGTGTATAAAGTCTAATTTAGAAAGTTACTAACTCAATGAACCATGAACTTTCAGATGTTCAAGCTGGTTTTAGAAAAGGCAGAGGAACAATAGATCAAATTGCCAACATGCACTGGATCATCAAAAAAACAAGAAAGTTATTTCTGCTTTATTGACTATGCCAAAGCATTTGACTGTGTGGACCAAAATAAACTGTGGAAAATTCTGAAGGTGATGGGAATACAGACCACCTGACCTGCCTCTTGAGAAACCTATATGCAGGTCAGGAAGCAACAGTTAGAACTGGTCATGGAACAACAGACTGGTTCTAAATAGCAAAAGGAGTACGTCAAGGCTNATTCTGAAGGTGATGGGAATACAGACCACCTGACCTGCCTCTTGAGAAACCTATATGCAGGTCAGGAAGCAACAGTTAGAACTGGTCATGGAACAACAGACTGGTTCTAAATAGCAAAAGGAGTACGTCAAGGCTCCCTTAACTTATATGCAGAGTACATGAGAAATGCTGGGCTGGAAGAAGCACAAGCTGGAATCAAGATTGCTGGGAGAAATATCAATAATATCAGATATGCAGATGACACCACCCTTATGGCAGAAAGTGAAGAACTAAAGAGCCTCTTGATGAAAGTGAAAGAAGAGAGTGAAAAAGTTGGCTTAAGGCTCAACATTTAGAAAACTAAGATTATGGCATCCAGTCCCATCACTTCTTGGCAAATAAATGGGGAAACAATGGAAACAGTGGCAGACTTTATTTTGGGGGGCTCCAAAATCACTGCAGATGGTGACTGCAGCCAAAAAATTAAAAGATGCTTGTTCCTTGGAAGGAAAGTTAGGACCAACCTAGACAGCAAATTAAAAAGCAGAGACATTACTTTGCCATCAATGGTCCACCTAGTCAAGGCTATGGCTTTTCCAACAGTCATGTTTGGATGTGAGAGTTGGACTATAAACAAAACTGAGCACTGAAGAATTGATGCTTTTGAACTGTGGTGTTGGCAAAGACTCTTGCGAGTCCCTTGAACTGCAAGGAGATCCAATCAGTCCATCTTAAAGGAAATCAGTCCTGAGTGTTTCATTGGAAGGACTGATGCTAAAGCTGAAACTCCAATACTTTGGCCACCTGATGCAAAGAGCTTACTCATTGGGAAATACTCTGACACTGGGAAAGATTCAAGGCAGGAGAAGAAGGGGATGACAGAGGATTAGATGGTTGGATGGCATCACCGACTCAATGGACATGAGTTTGGGTGGTCTCTCAGAATTGGTGATGGATAGCAAGGCCTGGTGTGCTCCAGGCAATGGGGTCACAAAGAGATGGACACGACTGAGTCACTGAACTAAACTGAACTGATTATGTGCCAGGCATTATGCTAAACATTTAACATGTCTTCTCACTCATTTATTTATTCAATAGCTATTTATTGAGTATATTAATTTCCAAGAAAGGAGATTAATCCCTAAGGATACAACAAGCAAACCAAATACAACTCTGAAATCATGGAGGCTTTCCAGATGGGTGGAGACAGTAATAAAAAAGAAAACAAATAATAATTAAATGATTACAGATGATGATAGTACTAGAAAGCAAAATAATTAAATGAAGATATAAAAAATACTCAAAGAGGGGATGTCTACTTCAGAGAGCATGATCAGGGAAGACTCTCTGGAATAGTGACACCCAAGCTAAGGAAGAACACAAAGGAGACAGCCATGCGCAGACCTGGAGGAAGAGATCCCGGACAGAAAGAACAAGTGCAAAGGCCCTGAGGTGGGAAACAGCCCGCTTGCTAAATGAGCAGAAAAGATGCCAGAGGTAGGGCAGTCCAAGGTGAGTCTAGAAAGGTAGGTGGGAGCCAGATGATGCAGGGCCTTGTGGTCCACAGTGAGGAATTGTGATCCTGTTTTAAAGCCACATGAAAGCACTGAATGTTTTAAGCAGAGGTATGGCATGATCTGATTTGTACTTTTTAAAGATGATACTGGTTGCTGTGTGGGGAATGAACGTTAGATAAATAAGTGAGAGTGGAAGCGGGGACACTAATGAGGTGGCCATTACTGCCACTCAGATCAGAGATGGTGGAGGCTTGGCCCAGGAAGCTAATGGGGGGAGTGGAGGAAAGTGGGCAGAACTGAAATGTGCTGTATCCATGGAACTAAAGGGGTTCACAGAAGAAATTAATATGAGAAATGACCTCACAGGGTTGACAGACTTCCTGCCCACTTATTATCCCTTTATAATTTTTTTTTAAAAACCTGAAACTTAAGATGTTAAATTATTGTCAGTTGTATCTGAATAAAATGGGAGGGAAGGAGGAAATTACAGGTAAAAGCTAGAGAGTGGAAGCACTGAGAATCACACCAGGTATGCTTGATTCGAAGCCCTTAACCACTGTCCTGCACTGCTTCACACGCTCCCCTGCTCCGCATTCAGAGTCTCTCCGGGTAATCTCAGGTTTCCTTACCTTCTGCATCTGGTCCCTGACCTTTCAGTTTTCAGCCAGGAATGTCATGTGCAGTTGTGCGCACTGTACACTCCACAACTGAGAGTGGGGGAAACATAGGCTAATGTGGAGGTTTTAAAGACAGATTTAGGGACTTCCCTCGTGGTCCTGTGGTTAAGAACTCACCTTGCAATGCAGGACACATGGGTTCCATCCCTGGGTCAGGGAATTAAGAGTCCACAGGCCACGGAGCAACTAAACCTGTGTATCACAGCTAGAGAGTCTGCATATGACTAAAGATCCAGCATGGCTCATTAAAGGACCTGTGTGCACAGAGAAGGGAACGGCTACGCACGAGAATCCCGTGGACAGAGGAGCCTGGTGGGCTACAGTCCATGGGGTCGTGAAGAGTCGGACACGACTGTATGACTAACACTGCTTCTTCAGGTAGTTTTCAGGCATGGCCAGGTTTTGCAAAAACTGCCTTCGTGTTTGTCCCTGACTTGCTGCGGAAAAAAGACCCATGTTGGGACTATAAGCTAGGTTCCTGTGTCTTCTTCAGGAAATGTCTCTCACACATACAACATAAAGTTTACATTTTTCCTCTGTGCATTTTCTGGTAGGCAATAACTGAATGATGTTTTCTGGATGTCTGCAAAAAAAAGCAATAAGTATATATTGAATTTGCATATAAGACATTTTGTAATCTTAGGAAACTGGGATCCAACATGATGGAAATGAGTACTGTGAACATATACATTTATTTTCTGTGATTTCACATTTGTAGTAACAAATTTAATTGGCATCTTCTCTGATTCTGTCGAGAATGTAAAGAACATCCCAATAAATTAATAAATGATAGCTTTAGATTTATCAGCGATCAAGGCTGCAAAATTAATAGCTAAAGAAAATATAGCAGAACAAAAATAGAGCCATTTATTCTGCTGGAGTTCAATTCAGGGAAACAAGGCAGTCAGCAAAATACCAGCATCAAGGATGCTAGTGGAGAGGGTTTCTGGGAAGAATAAAGGAAACTGCAGTTTTCTAATTAACACTGCAACGAATACTAAAAATGACCTTAAAGGAGAGCTTAAAAGGTATTTTAATGAGTTTTTGGCAGGGGCTGCTGATGAGCCCTTTTTTTGTAAGTGAAGAGAAATGTCTTAAAATTAACCAAGACTTATGATCATCATATTGGAATCATATTTCAGGGAAATAAAACCCTTTGCTGGGAAGTTAAGCAAAAGGCCCAGTAGGAATACTAATCAAGCTTGTATCTTATTCTAATAACTCTAAGAAGAGGCAGAATCCTGAAGCCTAATTATTATGGCATTGTCTCCTTTTAACCTTCTTTCAGAGAAACTGTCACAGATTTTCAACACACATACAATACAGACACAGACACCCCACTTCATCATTATTACCCGTCTACCTGACTGTCTTTATCTTCCTCTCCAGTGGTTCTTCAGATTCTTTCCTAATACCAGCATCTCTCATGTTTTGTAATGCCTTCACTTGCACTAGACTTCTAGTTTAACATAGTATTTGCTACCAATTTTCTATGAAAATATCTCTATAAGAGATGGACAAAAACAGCCAACATTCTAGCTTGTAACCCTGTGCCCATAACAAACTGGCCCAACACTCACACTCACTTCTGAGCTTGAGACTAGAGTTAGCTGGTCATTTCTGCAACAGATCCTTTGTTTTATGGGAAAGATCCTTTACTTGTTTCTCTTCAGCCTTCTTCCATATGCTTTATATGTTTCAGAAAGTATTCAAATCTTTCTTTACACTCTTCCCTCCCTTTCAGCTCTTATTGTTTAGTTGCTTAGTCATGTCTGACTCTTTTGTGACCCCATGGACTGTTGTCTCCTCTGTCCATGGGATTTCCCAGGCAAAAATACTGGAGTGGGTTGCCATTTCCTCCTACAAGGGATCTTCCCAATCTAAGGATTGAGCCTGCATCTCCTGCATTAGCAGGAGGATTCTTTACCTCTGAGCCACCAGGGAAGCCCTTTCAGTACTAATATGGAATTCTTCCTATCATTTTACTTAGCCTGTCATTTCAGGGAGAAAAGTAAAAACAACTTGTGGGCTCAGAATTGATGTGTTTATTTTAAAAAGAACTGACTTTTGACCCATTTCCCTAAAACTATAATATTGGCTTGGGGTTCCTCCAGGACCAGTTAGTGGTTGGTCTGGAAAATCTACATGGAGCCCTCGGAAGGAAAAAGATACTGCATGTCTCAGTTTTGAAGGGCAAAACTAGCTCTCGATCATCTGTAATAAGTGTTGTGTCTTCTGGGAAAACTTTAATAGCAAAAATCCAAGTAGAAATTGTCATTTTATTCATAGAGCTAGATAAATGTTACATAAATTATTTCAGGACAAAAATAAGTGATTTGTCATCAAGAAACTGGGAATATTTCTAGACACTTCATCCATAGCATAACCCATGAACCTCAGGCAAAACCCTATCTAGCTAAACAGCTTTGCCAAGAGGGGAGTAAAAGGGTCTAGGAAAATCTCTCAAGTAGGATTCCTTGAAGAATCCCATAAGTCTGGGGATCCTGTTTAGACTTTAGATTGGAGCAGAGATGAACTGTAAAGGCAGAGACCAAACTAGAACCATGTAACCCAGAGTATGGTCCTTGGAACAGCAGCATCCTGGGAGCTTGAAAAGCAGAACCACACACTGTATTCTGGAATTAGTGAACTATAGTCTCCCTGTTTAACAAAAGCCTCGGGTCATTTGTACATCTTAAAGTCGCAGGGGCTCCACCCTGGACCTATCTTCTCTAAGTGGGAGCTGAAGACAAGTGGGACAGCTGGATCATTAACTTCAGCTTTCCATCCCTCTAGTTCCTCCTCCTCTTCACTTTCCTGGGCCATGAGGGTTACCCTTCAAGGTAGGGGCCTGGGGTGATTCCAAAGACCAAAGTAAGTGCTGCAACCTCCCCAAATTCCAGAAGCTGCCACACAGATTTGTCAGGGGAAGGTGATCTGAATTCTATTAAGATAAAACTAGAGAAAAGGCACAGACTTCTAATAATCCCATATTCTTCAATACTTTTAAAGTTGCAATAGCAAAAAATTCCAGTTCAAATAAGAGTAGGCAACAAAAAGAATTTATCAGTTCATTTAACTGAAAAGTGAGGGTGTGGAGCAACTGCAGGCACAGTTGTGTACAGTCTGTGTATTCAAATACACAGTCTGTGTATTTAAATCAGCTAGGAAAGATTGAGGGCAAAAGGAAAAGAGAGCAGCAGAGTGTGAGATGGTTAGATAGCAAAGCATGGGGTTGCAGTCCGTGGGGCCGTGTTATAGAAATGCCTGGGTGCCTCTGCCTTTTCAGCATCTGTTTTTCTCTGTGTCGGCTTCTTTCTCTGGAAGGTTTGTGTCTTAGCACAGCTCCAAGTTCCAGGTCCTCCTCTTCTCAGTTCAAAGTCCACAAAAAGAGAGAAAGCTTCTCTCCCTGAAGTTTCCTAAAATTCTAGATCTGAGTTTTATTGCCTCTATTCCAATTTGGATCACATGCTCATTCCTAAGCCAATCACCTGGTGGCCTGGTGGACATGATCTTCTGCATCTCAAGCCCACTCTTGGAGCCAAGGTTAAGGTCACTCTCCCATGAAGTACTTGAATTGAGAGTGTGGGACAAGTGGTACCCCCTCCTCAAAGAAACTGGGAGCAGATGGCAGAGGAAGGAGAGATTGATACTGAGTTGTTTTTCTTTTTTTTAAAAAAAGCAACAGCTATTCATGAATGCATTTTCCTATTGGCTCAGTGGTAAATAATCCACCTGCCAATACAGGAGAACCAGGTTCAATGCCTGGGTGAGGAAGTTCCCCTGGAGAAGGAAATGACAACCCACTCCAGTATTCTTGCCTGGGAAATCCCATGGACAGAGGAGCCCTGCGGGCTATAGTCCATAGGGTCTCAAAGAGTCAGACACGACTGAGCAACTAAACAACACCAACAAAGGCTATAGCTGCTGTCTGCTATCAAATGAAGCCCATCGCTGCTGTCTCCCCCCACAGAGGTGCCCTCTCCAAAAACAACAACTCAGACATTTATTAAAGCAACTGCAGTAGACCTGCAGGGCAAGAAATCGGACCCCCAGTCTACTTCCCTGTCATTTGGGGGGTGTCCATTTTATCTCTAGCATAAGTTCAAGTTATATCTAAAGCTATGTTGATTGGCAGCACGACTTGCTTACTTTTCCCGAATGACAAGATTTGAACCAATGACCTGCCTTAAGAAAGGTGAAAATCGTTAGCCAGTGAAATTATAGAAAAAAGTCATCATGAGGGTGTCAGAGGCCTGACCAAGGCTGTGACATGTGCCAGTTTTGTCCTAATTAGTGTCCAGTGCCACCTCCGAGGAGCTAACATGGGAGGTTTTAGCCTTGGTCAAAGTTCTCCACCATCTCTAATGCCTCTGGGAAGTGTGAGTTTGCCTCAAGGAAACACTGATTTCTCTGTTTGAAAAATGTGACTACAGAACTGTGGGTCGCCTTTGGAGATGTTCGGTTTTGTTCTCCACTACTCAACTCTCAAGTGAACTATTCTGTACAAATCTACTTTAATTATGTATTAATTTCAATATTATTATATGCAGAACATGACTGCTGCTCTTTAAAAATTAATCTGGAATCTATTGGTTTTATTTAGTATGCATTATAAGGCAGCGTTCACTTTTTTTAAAAAAGAAAAAAGGCCTCCAGATAAATGTGTTGCTCTACATTATGTAGAGCAATCACAAGTAGTAATTTGCTAGAAACAGAAATACTTTAATAAGAATTCTGCCTGCCTTTTCCCTTCCTTCCTTTCTTTGGCAGCTTCATTCATAACCGTCAATTATGAAAGGGCAGAAGGAAGAACTGACAAGGAGTAAGTATAGGGCCCTGCTGTTCTAGGCTGTTGTTGAATACCAGCACCCTACTCTCATCTTGCTGCCAAAAGGAATTATGTTGTGTCCTCACCTTTAAAAGCATTGCTCTGGAAGTTCTGCAGCAGGAATGCCCTGGTTTAGATGTTGACAGGAAGCGCAGTGATTTACTTCACATCCATTTGGGTACTTTTCCGGGCAGATAGGTGCAGAGCCAAAAAACGCCACCTAGGGACTTCCTGGTGCTTCAGCTATTGCTGAAGCTGAAGCTCCAATACTTTAGCCATGTGATGTGAAGAGCAGACTCACTGGAAAAGACCCTGAGGCTAGGAAAGATTGAGGGCAAAAGGAGAAGTGAGCAGCAAAGTGTGAGATGGTTAGATAGCAACACCAACTCAATGGACATGAACTTGAGCAAACTCCAGGAGAGAAGTGCAGGGAGGACAGAGAAGCCTGGTGTGCTGCAGTCCATGGGGTCGCAAAGAGTCAGACACGACTGAGCGACTATAAACAACAACCACTAGTGGTTAAGAACCTGCTTTGCAATGCAGAGAAAATTGGTTCAATCCCTGGTCTGAGAACTAAGATTCCACATCTACCGAGCAACTAAACCAACCCGCCACAACTACTAAGCCCTCAAGCCACAGTCAGAGTCCACGCACCACAGTGGAAGACCCTGCATGATGCAACAAAGAACCCACGTGCCACAACCAAGACGGGTCGCAAATGAATATTTTTTTCTTAATTAATTTTTTTTAATTGAAGGATAATTGCTTTACAGAATTTTGTTGTTTTCTGTCAAACATCAAAAGGAATTAGCCATAGGCATACATATGTCCCCTCCCTCTTGAACCTCCTTCCCACCTCCCTCCCCATCCCACTCCTCTAGGTTGATACAGAGCCCCTATTTGAGTTCCTTGAGACATACAGCAAATTCCCATTAGCTACCTATTGTGCGATGTATGGAGAGAGTAGCATATAATTTTTTTAAAAAAAATACTGCTTAAATTATGTGTGGGAAGAATCACATGGGATTGCAAAGATAAATAAAACTTTAAACTGGTTTAGTCTAAATCTGAAAATAACAGTTAACACTAATAGAAACCTTGCTACATATCAGGCACTGAACACATACCTTATTCAATCCCCAGGTGAGTAGTGCAAGTACTACTCACAATGAATTTTGCATTGTTCTCATAATGCCTTAAACGGATTTCATCTACATCTTCACAGTTAATGAATAGTCTAACAGAGAAGAACCAGAACCTTAATTCACAGCGCTAAATAATTTTTAGGAGAAACTCATCCTTGCAGTACAGGTATAGTCTTTTCTGACAGTACCAAGTCAGTGTTTCAAAAATAAGTTAAGTCATACTTATACTACTGGTTTGTGCATTATTTTCTTAATACAAAAACTGATGATGCACTTTGGAAAATTCCATAAAGATGTTGGCTTTCAACCAGAATTGATTTGTGGCTGCTTCTCAGTGAGCTACACCTGAGCTCAGGTTCCCACCCTACTTTTTCTTCGATTTCCTCATCAGCCCTAGTTAACAAACAAATAGAAGAAGTAAAAATAGACCAGGCCAATGTATTAGGTAGGCAGTTAGAAGGAAAGTTATGACCAACCTAGACAGCATATTAAAAAGCAGAGACATTACTTTGTCAACAAAGGTCCATCTAGTCAACGCTATGGTTTTTCCAGTAGTCATGTATGGATGTGAGAGTCGGACTATGAAGAAAGCTGAGCACTGAAGAATTGATGCTTTTGAACTGTGGTGTTGGAGAAGACTCTTGAGAGTCCCTTGGACTGCAAGGAGATCCAACCAGTCTATCCTAAAGGAGATCAGTCCTGAGTGTTCATTGGAAGGAATGATGTTGAAGCTGAAACTTCAATATTTTGGCTAGCTGATACAAAGTGCTGACTTATTGGAAAAGACCCTGATGTTGGGAAAGATTAAAGGCAGGAGAAGAAGGGGATGACAGAGGATGAGATGGTTAGATGGCATCACCAACTCAATGGACATGAGTTTGAGTAAACTCCAGGAATTGGTGGTGGACAGGGAGGCCTGGCGTGCTGTGGTTCAGGAGGCCTGGNTTGTAAAGTAAAATTTAAAAAATAAAATAAATAAATATAAAGTAAAATAAAAAAACTAACTAAAAAAACAAACAAACAAAAAAAAAATTCTCAGAGTTCAGTAATAATATTTTAAAATTAGAGATTACTTTCATGAATTATTGACCAAAGAAGATATGAATGGCAAGCAACCAAATGAAAAATAATCATTATCATTTTTCTCATTAGAGATGAAAATTATGTCATAACTAATAGAATGACTGGAAGGGGGAAAAATGAATACAATTTGACAATACCAATTGAAAAACAGCATGAACTCTCATTCATTAATACTAAAAATGAAAAATAGTATAGCAACTTTAGAAAATAGTTTGGCAATTTTAGCATAAATTTAAACATTCCATAATTGACCTAAGAGTCTTCAATATCTTTATTTGCCAAAGATAAATGAAAACAAATGTCCACAAAACATCAGTAGTAGCTTTATTTATAAATTCAAGACCTGAAACAATCTATATGTCTTGCAAAATGTAAATAAACTTGTTCATTCATATTATAGAATATTTCTCAGCAATATAAATAGATGTGCTATTGATATACACAACCAAATGGTTGGAATTCAAAAGCATCATGCTATGTAAAAGAAGCAGGACCAAAACATTTATGATGTATGATCTTATTTATATGACATTTGGAACAAAAAAACTAAAGAGATAGTAAACAAATCACTAATTCCAGGGGAATGGAACAGTGTAGACATGTTCAAATGCAGAGAGCTTGAGAAAATATTTTGGTTTATGAAAGTATTCTACTTCATGATTGCAACTGCAACATGACCACATTTTGTGTCAAAATGCGAAATTATTATACATTAAGAAGGTTTAAACACACACAACAAGCGTAATGTTTTTTAAATGCAGTGCACAGTGAATAAGAAAAAAAAATCATTGCCTTACAAGTCCTCAGACACAGAGCCACAGATACATTATTTGAACTATAGTTGGGTAAATACCACAATAAAAGTATAAGAGTTATTTAGAGGGGGAAGCAACTGTGTTTGTTTCAAAAAATATGGGGAAAATCTTTGATAGAGAAAACAGGCCTTACACATTTTTCCAAGAGAAAGAAATTTAAGAGAAACTTGGATGGGGGATCAGAATCTGCAAAGACACCAAATCCTCTTTTAAAAGACATTTTAAAATAATAGCAGAAATTTCTGATCAAATTATACTTGGTCATAAGCGGCCATAGGAATTATTAAGAATAGTTATCTGATAATACATTTTAAGATTTTAATTGATTATAATGTTATCGGATACCCACTTACTGTTGCTAGCTAGCTTCAATACAAAATGGTTTTCCATAAGCCCACAGAAACTCTTTCTCAAATCAAGATGTTTTTAGATGCTGCTCTTACATCTGAAATTCTGTTTCTCTAAACATTTACAGATCTAGATTCTCTCATCCATTACATTTCAGTTAAAATATCATTTTTGTTAGAAGAGAGAATCTCATTGTTATTTTCCATTTTAATCATTCACTTAGGTCCTTTCACAATGTTTATCAGACTGTGTAATATCAGATTTGTTTACTTACATTTTTTGTTTGTTTTTACCCTTCACTAGGATGTACCTTTCAATTGAACATAAACCATACTGGTTTCGTTCATTATTTTACTCTAAGTGCCTTGAATATGAAGTGATGAGGTTATCAGCGAATCACAATAAATGTTTAAAAAGTAGAGAAAGAAGGAAAGACAAGGAAGGAGGGGAAAAGGAATGATGAAGGGTAAGAGCAAGGAAGACAGATGAGGGGAAAGGAAGTTGAAATGAAAGAAAGGAAGGAAAGAACAGAGAAATAAGGAAGAAAATAATGGACAATCAGAACTTCTGTTTTGGGTAGTCCTGGATTTTAATTCTAATACTAATTACCTGTTACCTCAATTGAAAAAGTCACTTCCCTCATCTATATAGTGAGAATAATAATTTGTTACCACAAATATTAAATGAACTAATGCATGCAAAAATTTTCATGCTGTCTTTTCCATAGTAAACATGAAAAACTTTTATTAAAAGGAAATTATATTATAAACAAAAATTATAAAGCAATGTAACTTACCAGTTAAGCACACAGGCCTTGAAGTCAGACTGCTGGGGTTCAGAATTAACTTCTTTCATTGAAACTATCTGTGATTGACAGATAATGTCTATATCTTCATGGAATTTATACCTAGCAGGAGAGAATAATTATAAACATATAAATCACTAACTACTCAAATAATATTGCAGTGAGAAGTTATTCCAGTAAGTAAAATTAATTCACTTAAGGAGACTTTTTTGTTGTAGCAAAACTATAGATTAGACAGTTCTGAACTTCCTTTTAAGAAATAATTCAGAAACAAAGCCAAATAAAAATAAAAGAATAATAATAAGAAATTTTGCTGTCTTCCCAAGAAAGAAAGAAAAATTCTTAAATATAAAAAACAAAAGGAATTTGCACAGAAAAGCAGAGACATAGGCACATGAATTTATATGGCACTGGTTCAGGGGATATTATCAGTACAATGAATGGGATATAATGGCCTCAAAATCAGTAGAGAAAAGTCTTTGGTCCATATCACTTGTCTGAGTTTTAAATGAAATTTATGTCTAAAGTCATAGTCTCATCACCCCATTGTACTAGATTCTAAAGATTTCCTACTGCCTAGATTTATCTCTACTTAGGTCTTTTCTCTCTCTCTCTCTCTCTCTCTCTCTCTCTCTCTCTCTCTCTCTTAAGCTTTAAGAAATGCTCTTTCAAAATACAAGTCCAAGTGGTGGGAAATTACCAATTTTTGAGATCAGCCCTCAGTGTAACACACACACACACACATAGCTCCCTTAATCCTTGGGTGGGGTAACAGTGTTTCTTAGAGCTGGGGCAATGCCTTTCCTCATTCCCTTGGCAAAATCAAGTTCCACTGGACCTTAGCTTTAGCTTGAAAATGCACACTTGTGTGGGCTGCTTTATCTTCCTTATACCTCTACCTGAATTTACTGCAATGATCAAATACATTCTTTTCACTTGAATTCCTGTCTCGATATCTTGTTCTGGGAAAGTATAAACTAAGAAAAACATTAAAAGATAAATTAATGACTCTTCTTGCTAGTCTAGCAAAATGAATAGGAAGTAACAAAACAAACAGGGTATTTCCCAAAGAAAATTAGATAATCAAAAAGCAACTTGAGAACCTATAAAATAGGTACTCAATTTTCACTTTTAGAAATATAGAAAAAGCATTTTCACTTTTACTCATTTCACTGAAAACTCAAAATTTCATTCACAAAATCCACCATGAAGGTTAAGCTTCCTTTAAAAATCACACACTGGTGGGGAAACACTCTCTTTTTCTTTTTGCAGAAATAATCTTGTGATTATAAAGAAAAAAAAATCCTTACACATGAACAATCTATCATCTTCATGTATTTGAAACCTATATTTTAAATATGTTAATACTTGAAGAAAAAGGAAGAAGTTATTTCAAAGATGCAATAGATTTCTTGCAATAGGAGTGTACTTAAATGCATTCTTGGGTTAACCTTTACTTTATAAGCTCAAATGATCTTGGGAAATAGCTATTTAGCTAGTAATTTTAAAGCAGTGACAATTAAAATGGAGTTATCTCAGAAAGACTCCAAAGAACTTGCTCACTGTGGGTGATGGTGTGATGTCTACTACACAGAACAGTTGATTATAATTTTAATACTTTCATTGAAGGAATCTTTCTTAAACAAATAAAAATTTATGCTGTTTTATGCCTGCTGCTGCTGCAGAAAGTGTGTATTGTTCTTGTGGAGGTATGTGCTGTCATATTTGAGCAACTTGCTATGAAATTGAACCTAGGAAGTGGAAGGAAGAATGTGAACATTAACTGTAGATTTAAAGTCTCCTGAAAAGAAAAAAACAAATAAATAAAGTTGTAGTTTCTTCACTGACAATTGAATAAGGTTTGACCAACCTGAAACTTTTAGGACAGACTCACTTGAAATGAATGAGTATCACTTGTGTGTTACTCATATAAGCATGTATGGTGGAGAAATGATAGCCTCCCAAAAAGTAAAACAAACAAACAAAAAAAAAACCTGAAGGATAGGATCACAAAATCAAAACATAACTGAAAACATCTCACCAAAAAAATATATTCAGATGCCAAGTAAGACATGAAACCATATTCAATATAGGATGTTATTAGTTACATGCAAATTAAAACATTAATGTGATGCACTACACACACACTACACACCTAAAAGAAAGTCTAAAATTCAAATAATACCATGTGCTAATGAGGATGCAAAGCAAAAGAATCTCTCACTGATTACTAGTTGCAATGTTAAATGACATGGTGACTTTAGCAGACACTTTGAAATTCCTTGTGAAGTTAAACAGGTTTATCATAAAATCCAGCAGTCACATACTTCCTGTGTATCAGGTAAACAATTTGACATCTCCACAAGCAATGGGCCATATCTAACTATAACAAATCAAAGTCTTTCTCTGTCACTGGCAAAGCCCACTAGGATCTCTGGTGGGCTAGGGGAAACAAGATGGGAACTAGGTGATAAGGTCTCACTTTTTCATTTGTTCTTAGTCTAGTTCCCTTGTAATATGCCCTGTATAAACTCTTTGCACCAAACACGCCAGTTTACCATTTCCAGTGTAGAACCACTGTGCTTAACACCCCAAATTGGTTGATTATCGGCAGAAACGCTGTGCAGGACAACTCATGTCAGGATGGTGACCACCTGCTGTGCGTGGAGAGACTGCAAAGGGTGCACTTCAGCTTGAGGTGCTGTAAGTAAAACATCTGGGCCAGACAGCAAGGACTCTGCCCCGCCTCTACTGACCAGAACCCTGTAGGACAGTCTCAAGGAAAGTGTGTACCCTAGAGTCTAAGCTCATACTTCTCCATCCTGAGATGGAAGAATAAAACTGTCCTTTGCATCTGAACTGAACTCTGTCTCCTTCTATTGGCTGGAGCCACAGCTGGCAGAAGGACCTTTGTTGGGGGCCTATTCCAAAGAGTCAGAAATAAGTCCTTACCTTGGCACAAAGTACTTGATTAGAACTAGTGAAAGGTTTATAAAATCCTTGAACCCTGGCTACAGATTTTTTACTTTCTTTCCAATTTCGTTGGTTATAGAATCTCAGTGATAACTCTTAAATTAGTAAAACATAAAAATATGATAAACAAAATAAGAATTTCTAATATAGATAAGAATACATATTTTTAAGTATAATAAAGAAACTAAATCCCTAGCATGTGTACCTTTGTATCTGTATTTCATGTAAAAATATTAATGGCAATTATAATCATTGTGTTACTTTATATTGTTACTTAAGGTGTTCAAAATATTAAAACATGTAATTTAATAGCATTGAAATGGCCATCAAATAGTGAAAAGTATTTTTGAGTAAGTAAATCAACATTTTAAAAGTTTGCGGAAATGTAATTTGTCAAATGGATCAATTTTTATAACTTTAGGTGTAAGCAGAGATGTTACTTTACTAACAAATGTCCATCTAGTCGAAGCTATGGTTTTTCCAGTAGTCACGTATGGATGTGAGAATTGAACTATAAAGAAAGCTGAGTGCCAAATAATTGATGCTTTTGAACTGTGGTGTTGTAGAAGACTCTTGGGAGTCCCTTGGACTGCAAGGATATCCAACCAATCAATCCTAAAGGACATCAGTCCTTAATATTCATTGGAAAGACAGATGCTGAAGCTGAAACTCCAATACTTTGGCTACCTGATGCGAAGAACCGACTCATCGGGAAGGACCTGGATGCCAGGAAAGATTGAAGATGTGAGAAGGGGATGATAGAGGATGAGATAGTTGGATGGCATCACCGATGGGATGGACATGAGTTTGAGTAGGCTCTAGGAGTTGGTGATGGACAGGGAAGCCTGGCATGCTGCAGTTCATGGGGTCAGAGAGTTGGACACGACTTAGCAACTGAACTGAACTGAATAAGATGTTTCAATTGTGTCTGATTCTTTGCAGCCATATGTACTGTAGCCCGCCAGGTTTCTCTGTCAATGGGATTCTCCATGCAAGAATACTGCAATGGGTTGCCATGCCCTCCTCCAGAGGATAATTGCAATTTTCACAGGGATCGAACCCAGGTCTCTTATATCTCCTGCATTGGCAGGTAGGTTCTTTAGCACTAGTGCCACTTGGTAAACCCAGATTACTTTAGATAGTATGTGATTAATCAGTGCTAATGATTTAATAATTAACAAATTGGACATTAGTCAAAGTACAAATAATATTTTAGTTCCAAAGAGAAAGGGCTTTAAATATCCAAGAATATATGTAAGCATGCATACTTGAACAACAACAACAACAAAGTGGCAGCTTAGCAAATGTTAGTAATCGTACATCTCTTCACACAAATAAGGACAGACAACACAGACATAAAATTATCTCATCTTTTCCCTTCTTTTTTGTCTGCTAACTTATTTCCACTTACTTTTTTTTTATATATCTAAGGTCTATTTTTTTTGTTTTCTTTGTTTTGTTTTGTGGCCTCTATTTTATCTTCTAGAATATTTTCCATATAGGTTTCAAATAGTTTTCCTCAGACTTGGATGATTTCTCTGGGTAGGGACCAATATATGTTTTTCTCAATGAAACTATATGTTTTATTCACTTAAAATAAAAATAAGTATATTTTAAGCACTTATTTGGTAGTTTTCAGGCAACTAAATTCTTCCCTGGAACAAAAAATATTTTCACTTTATTTCCCCTCTTTAAAATGTCCCTGTGGATCTTTTCACAGTATCAGGTAGAAATGATCTTTGTCAAATTTAACACAATTCACCTATAGCAAGTATTCTTTGCAATGGAGGTAAAGCATTTCAGTTTTCATTGCTCTTTTCATCCTGTCATAAATATCTGATTGCACACTCTGTCCAGTGCATTGCTTGAGAATGTTTCAAATATTTCTGGAATAATATTGCTGAAGAAAAACATTAATAGTCTAGAAACTATGTGAAACAGCTGTGTTCTGAGAAGATAAACTATGAAAAACACAATGTGCTAGAGATCTCTGTAACACACATCACACTACATACTATATTCTAGTTAAGGTTCTAGCACAAAAAAATAAATACATTAGTTCAAGGATTTCTTTCTATTCTTCAAATAACCTTGAGAAATGCTGAAGATGACCATAGAAATATTGAAAATTCTCCAAAATAGAAACCATTGTTTCACCTCGACACCAAGTTTGGCACTAAATGCAGAATTATTTCTCTTCAGTTCAGTTCAGTTCAGTCGCTCAGTAGTGTCCGACTCTTTGCGACCCCATGAATCGCAGCACGCCAGGCCTTCCTGTCCATCACCATCTCTCGGAGTTCACTCAGACTCGCTTCCATCGAGTCCGTGATGCCATCCAGCCATCTCATCCTCTGTCGTCCCCTTCTCCTCCTGCCCCCAATCTCTCCCAGTATCAGAGTCTTTTCCAGTGAGTCAACTCTTCGCATGAGGTGGCCAAATACTGGAGTTTCAGCTTTAGCATCATTCCTTCCAAAGAAATCTCAGGGTTGATCTCCTTCAGAATGGACTGATTGGATCTCCTTGCAGTCCAAGGGACTCTCAAGAGTCTTCTCCAACACCACAGTTCAAAAGCATCAATTCTTCCGTGCTCATCCTTCTTCATAGTCCAACTCTCACATCCATACATGACTACAGGAAAAACCATAGCTTTGACTAGACAGACCTTAGTCGGCAAAGTAATGTCTCTGCTTTTGAATAATGCTATCTAGGTTGGTCATAACTTTTCTTCCAAGGACTGAGCATCTTCTCATTTCATGGCTGCATCCACCATCTTCAGTGATTTTGGAGCCCAAAAATATAAAGTCTGACACTGTTTCCACTGTTTCCCCATCTACTTCTCATGAAGTGATGGGACCGGCTGCCATGATCTTCGTTTTCTGAATGTTGAGCTTTAAGCCAACGTTTTCACTCTCCTCTTTCACTTTCATCAAGAGGCTTTTTAGCTCCTCTTCACTTTATGCCGTAAGGGTGGTGTCATCTGCATATCTGAGGTTATTGATATTTCTCCCGGCAATCTTGATTCCCAATTGTGTTTCTTCCAGTCCAGCATTTCTCATGATGTACTCTGCATATAGGTTAAATAAACAGGGTGACAATATACAGCCTTGACGTACTCCTTTTCCTATTTGGAACCAGTCTGTTGTTCCATGTCCAGTTCTAACTGTTGCTTCCTGACCTGCATACAGAGGCCCTTAAATATGAAAATGGATATTTGCTAAGATAAATGTCAATAAGGGAACTCAAATGTGTAATTTTCTTATACTTTTTAGCTTTTGCCAGGTTTTGAATATTTCAGCCTGAATATATTGACAAATTGTGAAGTTTTTCACATATATGTATAAAGTGTTATGATTCGACCAGGTCAAATGTATCTTTGAGTATTGTGAAATTTTATTAAAATAATTCCTGAAGGAACAGCATAGAGGAACAAACATAAACATTAAAATTAAAGGCTCATTCCAACGGTGAGAAATTTATTTGAAGAACAGATTTATAACTTGACATATACTAAATTGATTGTAAATTACTGCACATTGTACCATTTTATTCTCCCATAATTTTACATTGTAAAGTTAAGGTCTCTTTATAGTTCCAGATTTTAAGGTAATAAAACTTTGGAGCTACTTTCTCATCCTTTCATTTATTCATTTTTTTAATGTACAGCACAATTCATACAAGCTGGACTATATCCATGTTAGAATTCCTAGGGGGAGGATGAGTGCCCTTTTTCATAATAATGGTGATGATGATGATGATGATGATGATGATAACAGTAGTAATAATACCGTTTTTGCCTGCCAGAAGTTTTACAGCACTCTAGTTGAATGACAGTGTATGCTTTTTCAGCCAAATGTGAAGTTCCTTTGAGTATTGCAAATGGCACTTCAAATGAGAATTCTAACCCATTTGCTCCTATTTAAGTGTTAAACTGCTTTTCCATCAATGCATTAAAGTTGTTACTACATCTATTCAAGAATTAAAACTGATTTGAAGCAAAGTTTGCTTTTTTTTTAACTTCATGGATAAATTATAGTTTTAATTCTTGTCCCTTACTTACACTAACAGAGAAAACTAAATTTACTTATGTTTTGTATTCCAATTTCTCTACCCTGCTTTCTCTAATATTATGACAAGTAAATATTTTTGTTGTTAAGGCTTTATATGATTTTTTTTTTCTTTTACTGTCTAGTATCTCTTGGAAAGTTTGAAACACACGAGGAATATGTATTTCACATTGCCTCCCTACTTAAACAAAACAACAATACTGACCAATATTAGTACAAGTAGCTTTAATTTTCGAGATCTAACCTTGACTGAGAGCTTAATTTAAATACTTATGTATGGTTAAAAACACTGAGTAGTGAAGTTTACTCATTTCTTGGCAATCTATAAATAGGCCTTCGTAGAAATTAATTATCTAATTTTGATCAATTTTAAGTTTAGTTCACTTCAGTCTCTCAATCATGTCTGAATCTTTGCGACCCCTTGGACTACAGGACGCCAGACTTCCCTGTCAGTAACCAACTCCTGAAGCTTGCTCAAACTCATGTCCATTGAATCAGTAATGCCAACCAACCACCTTATCCTGTCATTCCCTTCTCCTTCTGCTTTCAATCTTGCCCAGGATCAGGGTCTTTTCCAGTGAATTGGCTCTTGGCATCAGGTGGGCAAAGTATTAGAGTAAATCCAATACTTTGATTAACTTAACAAGTATTTATTTAGTACTTACCCAGTACCAGAGACTATGCCATGCCTTGGGATATAGAATAATAAAATTTGCCTATTTTGGTATAAATGAAACGTTTATGAAGACATTAGTTGTACTTGTGAAAAATATTTATTTAGGTAACTAATTGCATGTGGAAAAATGTCTTAGGAAAGATGGCTCCAAAAAATCAGATACAGTGAGTATTGCAGTATGTTTTCAAAGATTAAGTGAATTCAGAAATGTGATATCTTTCAATGGATGTAAAATTTTGATATTTTACCAAATTCCAAATAGTACTGCATTGATCTTAATTCTAAATTATTAGGCTTGTGAATAGTATACTTTATCTGAAATATTATATATTATCATATTTTCAACAGAATTTATATCAATGGGATATGTCTATGGACATATAATAGGCACATAATAGGACATATAATAGTCCTAAAATAGAACTATGTCAAAACCAATAATTTTTTTTAATTTGTGCTAATGCTATCAATTTTATTTTATTTTATTTTATTTTTTTCATCAGAATTTTTTTTTTACTTTATTTTATTTTGCAATACTCTATTGGCTTTACCATACATCGACATGAATCCACCACAGGTGTACACGAGCTCCCAATTCTGAATCCCCCTCCCACCTCCCACCCCACAACGTCTCTCTTGTCTTCAATTTTGTGAATTATCTTAAAATTATCATTGATATTCTTAAACAGGTATAAAAAATACACTTTGGAAAAAGTAGAATACCAAATGTCTTGAAACATAAATACAAGCTTTTGATTCTGGGAGTGTAATTGCAAGTCACAGCTTGACATGAAGGGATGTTGGGTCTGTGTCAGAGGGTTTAAGTCTCCTTTCAGAATATTTAAATTATAATAAATTGAATAAAGTTAAGTGATTTATATATTCCAGAACTTATCTAAGGCTATAAAATATTAATAGGCATTTTAACTATCTCTCAAACTTATTTGAGTCCCTTGTTCAAAGCATTACAAAATCAGAAGCCTTTGCAATTTTTCTGAAATACATTTTTGAAATGATTGGAACAATTTTTTAATAATTCCATATTATTTGAGAAGTAAAATTCTTATCTGATAAGAATATGTCATCACTCTTTTTTCCTTAAGAATTGTAGAGAGCTAGGCTAGTAAAGAATTAGAATATTATCTGGCCCAAACTCATTTTAGACATTAAAAAAAATCTAAGTCTGAATCAGGTTAGAGACATTGTATAAATTTTCAGATCAATAAATGCACAGTCAGTGCTTGTAATGTATAGTTCATTATGTTCCTTTTTTACCATATTTAAAACAAGCAGCAAAGTGAGTCAATCAAGCAGGATAATATATTCATAATAAACTCTCAAATTCTTATTTGTTGTTTTGCTGACTTTTTACTGAACAACATAAATTAGCAGCACCCCAGTTTTTCTAGAAGAAAAATAGAAGTTATGGTAGCCAGTAAAATATCACTGATCTCACTTGAGTTTTATTTGAGCCCTAAAGACATATACTTCCATGTATGGTGAATTATTTTCCAATACAAAAGAAATAATACATTTGGTTGGAAATTAAATATTTGTAAAGAAAATCCTAGCCATAACTTTTACTAATATATCAATATAAATATCTACTGATATTTTGTAATATTAAAGAAAAAACTATTGGCATTATCAAATAAAAATCTTATTTTTGAGGACAATATATTAATATTATAAATTAGGCCATTTCCACATAAAGGGATTGCTTTGATTCTCTGGTAGGACTCTCAATTTAGATAAGTGAAGATTGAAGGCAGAGCTCTTGTCAAATTGTTCCAAGCAGAATATCTTTGTTTTCCTCAATTACTTTTCTTCTCTGAATGTTGCCCATTTCACTGTTGCGAACACAGACTTGCAGGCATTGAAATTAAATGGAGACAAATGCGACTAATATGATGAGTCACCTCAGTTCAGTCGCTCAGTCGTGTCCAGTTCTTTGCGACCCCATGAATCACAGCACTCCAGGCCTCCCTGTCCATCACCAACTCCCAGAGTTTACCCAAACTCATGTCCATCAAGTCAGTGATGCCATCCAGCCATCTCATCCTCTGTCATCCCCTTCTCCTGCCTTCAATCCCTCCCAGCATCTGGGTTTTGAGTAACATGTTATCATATTTAAGATTGTGTTACCAAATTCAAAACCATGATTTATCTCTGTGTTTTCTTCTAAGTTATTTATAATTTTAGTCCTTATATTCAGGTCATTAATCCATTTAGAATTAATTTTTATATAAAGTTTAAAGTAGGAGTCAAATGTTATTCTTCTCCATATGAATATACAGTTTATCAGAATCACTTGTTGAAGAGATCATTCTTTCCTCATGGAATACTCTTGACAACTTTATCAAAATATCAGTTGGTAATAGAGGTACATATTTATTTTTGGACATTGACTTTATTCCATTGATATATATGCCTGTTCTAGTACTAATATCACACTGCTTTGATTACCATATCTTAGTAGTTAGTTTTGAAGTTGCAAGGTGTGATTCTGTCCATTTTTTCTTTTTACAATTACTCTGCAATTCTTGTTACATTCTATTTCTATAAGAAAAGCCACTGAGATTTTGATACAAATTTCACTGAATCTGTAGACTGGGATAGTATTGTTATATTAACAATATCATCTTCCATTTTATCTATATAAAGAGTCATTCTATTTATTTTGATCTTCTTTATCTTACTCCACCATTGTTAGGCAGGTTTTAGTGTACCAGTCTTTCACTTCTTTTGTTACCTTTATCCTTATGCATTCTGAAATTTCTTTTGGGATTATTCATTGCTGATATATGCTTGATATTTGTGCATTGATCTTGTACTCTGTAATTTTATTAAATTTATTAGTTCTCATAGTGTGTGTGTGTAATGGATTTTCTATATATTAATAAAAATCATGGCATTTAGAGGTAGATACACAGTCATCTCTCTGTATCCATGGCTTCCATATTAAGAGATCTGTATACACGATTCAACCAACTATGGATTAATAATATATATTTTTGTAAAATCTACATGCCTTTGGTACTAAATATATAGTTAAGGTAAGGAAAAGTAAGTGATAGTGATGATCTTTGGAAAGAAGAAAGGCTATAAATTTGGGAGAGGTTGTGTATATCTCAACTTGAATGAGTTGTGGTAATAATTTTATAAAATTCAGGAATCTGTAAACTTTGTGATTCATGAATTCTTAGTTTTCTGTTTACAATAAAACAGGTAATAAATTGAAACAAGATATTATTTAAATAGAATAAAAAATAATGTATTGAACGAGAGGAATTTTATGGCAGCTTAAATATCATCATAGTATAAGTTCACTGTGCCAAAAGTGAAAGTATTTTAAGTCCAGCGAATATAAATGCCTTTATATATTGCATTTAAAAACTGTTCCTTTCAAGTTAACTTGTTTTGATTTATTTGTTTAAAGAGTCTATTTTGAATATATCCGTTTATACCTTATATTTGTAAAACTTAATATAGAAAGCAGGTGTTTCCTAAAAATTATATGTATTCAATCTCTGCAATGTATAACTTGTATATGTAATTGATTATTGCAAACAGAAAAATATATTATGTATGATATATACTCTGTTTGTGTATATAAATATTTATTTTTTGCTTTTCAATACTGATTATTTACATATAACTTAAGAGACACTAACAGAAGTAATTTGATAATCCTAAATTTAACAGTATATAAATAATTGTGTTATATATATATATATATTTTGTTTATAAATGGTCTGAATTATAATTCTTCTATGATAAACATCAAGGAGACCAAACCAGTCAATCCTAAAGGTAATCAACTCAGAATATTCATTGGAAGGACTGATTTTGAAGCTAAGGCTCCAATACTTTGGCCACCTGATGCCAAAAGCCTACTCATTGGAAAAGACCCTGGGAAAGACTGAGAGCAGGAGGAGAAGGTGGCAACAGAGGATGAGATGGTTGGATGGCATCATAAACTAAATGGACATGAGTTTGAGCAAATTCTGGGAGATTGTGAAGGACAGGTAGGTGTGGTGTGCTGCAGTCCATGGGGTTACAAAAAATCACATGCAACTGAGTAACTGAACAACAAAAACGATGAAGTGACACAGATAAATGCATACATGAAAATGTAAATACAATATTAAGCTTAGGTGGTAACAAGCAAAATTAGAAATTAAGATATTTATATTGTATAAAATTACTTACAGAACAACACTTTCTTTGCCCTCTTGATACCATTATTCACATGCATTATTGCTCTGCATATAGGCTAAAGACAATTTAACTGAAACGTTTGTCTTTGAATCATGTCCGATTCCTTGTGACCCCATGGACTCTGGCCCACTTGGCTCCTCTGTCCATGGGATTTCCCAGACAAGAATACTGTAGTGGGTTGCCATTTCCTTCTGCAGGGGATCTTNGACCACCTCATGCGAAGAGTTGACACTTTGGAGAAGACTCTGATGCTGGGAGGGATTGGGGGCAGGAGGAGAATGGGATGACAGAGGATGAGATGGCTGGGTGGCATCACTGGCTCGATGGACGTGAGTCTGAGTGAACTCGAGGAGTTGGTGATGGACAAGGATGCCTGGCGTGCTGCAATTCAAGGGGTCACAAAGAGTCAGACACGACTGAGCGACTGAACTGAACTAAACTGAATTACCAGAAAAAGTCGCATACATTCAATTATTTAATATTCACAACAAGCCTGGGGATTAATGCAGTTATTACCTCCATTAGACAATAAGCAATTTGAAAACTAAGATAGGTTAAATAATTCAAAGATCACGAAGATAGGAAGTGGGAAATTAGGATTTGAACTTGAGTCACTCTGACTTTAGAATTCATTACCTTATTCATAGAATACACTGCTGCTGCTGCTGCTGCTGTTACTTCAGTCGTGTCCGACTCTATGCGACCCCACAGACAGTAGCCCACAAGGCTCCTCTGTCCCTGGGATTCTCCAGGCAAGAATACTGGAGTGGGTTTTCATTTCTTTCTCTAATAGAAGCAAGGCTAATTTATTATTGAAAAACAGAAAATTGGTTTTAAGAAGTAGATGTCATTTAATCAAATACATTGGAATAAACTGGGAGGGGAATGAATAATATTGTTATGTCAAAAGTAGAAGTAAACTAAACTGAAGTGCTGATTTTTGCTCCTGGCTATGGCAGCATGGTTGCTTCAGACCACTCTTCTCTATGACAATGCTGAGAGAATTTAGATGAAATTTAAAAAAAAATAAATTAAAGGCATTATGCCCCTGAGCACAAGAGTCCCGTTGAACCCCTCAGTCATTGCTATTAGGCAGGCTAAATTCTGAAACATCCATTGGATAAAATTGCCAATATCCATTGGATCATATAAAAAGCAAGAGAATTACACACACACACACACACACATCTATTTCTGTTTCACTGACTATACTAAAGCTTCTGACTGTATGGATCACAACAAACTGGAAAATTCTTAAAGTGATGAGAATAGCAGACCATCTTACCTGCCTCCTGAGAAATCTGTATGCAGGTCAAAAAGCAACAGTTAGAACCTGACATGGAATAATGGACTGGTTCAAAATTGGGGAAGGAGTATGTCAAAGCTGTATATTGTCACCCTGCTTATTTAACTTCTATGCAGAGTCATGATGTGAAATGCTGGGCTAAATGAAGCACAAGCTAGAATCAAGGTTGGTGGGAAAAATATAAATAAAGTCAGATATGCAGATGACATCAATCTTATGGCAGAAAGCGAAGAGGCACTAAAGAGTGTCTTGAAAATGAAAGAGGAGAATGAAAAAGCTTGTTTAAAATGCAGCATTCTAAAACCTATGATCATGACATCTGATCCCATCCCCTCAGAGAAAAATCAAAGGGGAAACAATGAAAACAGTGACAGACTTTATTTTCTTGGGCTGCAAAATCAATGCAGATGGTGACTGCAGCCATGAAATTAAAAGCATTTTGTTCCTTGGAAGGAAAGCTATGACCAACCTAGACAGCATGTTAAAAAGCAGAGACATTACTATGCCAACAGGTTTGCTCAGTCAAAGCTATGGCTTTTCCAGTAGTCATGTATGGATGTGAAAGTTGGACCATAAGGAAATCTGAGCACCAAAATGTTGATGCTTTTGAACTGTGGTCTTGGAAAAGACTCTTGAGAGTCCCTTGGACAGCAAGGAGATCCAACCAGTCCATCCTAAAGGAAATCAGGCCTGAATACCCATTGAGAGGACTGATACTGAAGCTGAAACTCCAATTATTTGGCCACCTGATTTGAAGAGCTGAATCACTGGAAAAGACCCTGATGCTAGGAAAGACTGAAGGCTAGAGAAGAAGAGGACAATGGAGGATGAGATGTTTGGATGGTATCACTGACTCAATGGACATGAGTTTGAGCAAGCTCTGGGAGTTGTTGATGGGCAGGGAAGCCTGTCGTGCTGTAGTCCATGAAGTCCCAAAGAGTTGGACATTACTGAGCCACTGAACTGAACTGAAACTCTGAAATCATATCAAAAAAGAAAAATCTAAAATAAAAATAGCACCAATACACTCGCAATCAAGGGACATGATAATGAAAAATATATATATTGAATTAAAACCGGCTGTTATTAATAGTGGCAATTTTTTTTTCTGAGAATAGGACAATATTTTATTCTGAAATATATTACAAGTATTTGCTGTTCTGTATAACATCTAATTTCATTAGAAAACCACCTCAGTTCATTACAACTAAAACATTTGGAGAAATTCTGAAAAAATGACTAAAAATTTCTTGACTTTAATTTAGATACTTAATAGAGAGCCACTGGATAAGTGCTCAGGATAATTACCAGCTCACATGTTAATTAGCTAAAATATTTTAAATATTGATATGACAAGCAATTTTATATTTATTGGGTTATTCTGTTTCACATGTAAATCTCTTTAATTATATTCTTTAATAGAATATATTTTCTTTAACATATTTTTAAGTTCTAGGGGAAAAATAGCCATCACAATGATATATTTCATCTAATACTTATTGTGATACTTCAGATGGTAACATATAACTATGTTTTATATTATTATATAATAATCTGCCTTTGAAAATTACACGTGGAAAGTAACATATCTTTTCTTATAGATTCTGCAGTGTTGTGATATTTCTAAAAGTGTTGCATGTTAAATATATAAAGTCTATCATGAATATTTCTTTCAGTGCTGATTCACTGGTAAAACCACTTTGTGTGTTTGTGTGTGTTTCCAGAATTCCATGATTTTTTGTTGGTTTATCTAATCAATGGAAACTCTGAGAGGGAAATGTTAATCATAGGAGCTCTAACTCCAGACTCTTAACTGCCCAAGTTAAGAGTCATATACTGCCTATACTTTTGACTAATACAATTACTGAAGGATTCTCACCAAACCTATCAATTTACAAACAAGTAAACTCAAGGAAAAGAGAATTAGTTAATTTTCCAAGACCAAAAAACTAAATTAAATATAGTATCTGGAAAGACTATGTTTTCTCATTGGTAATACTGCTCAGAAGGAAATACATTTTATTAGAGAAATTAATAGTTTAAAAAAATTGTTACATACACAGTTTTATGGGAAGCACTGAGGGCAGTGCATAACTTAATAAGAAGAAAACTTCAGTGCTTAAGTCTTAAGAAATCAAGAGGCCAGAAGATAACTTCCTAGTGGAACAGAGAGCTGGCTGATACTAGACTAAGTAAATGATTGCTCAGTTGCTAAGTTATGTCTGACTCTGTGATACCATAGACTTCAGTACACCAGGCTTCCCTGTCCAGCACCATTTCTGGAGTTTGCTCAAACTCATGTCTATTAAGTCAGTGATGCCATTCAACCATCTCATCCTCTGTCATTCCCTTCTGCTCCTGCCTTCAATCATTTCCAGGATCAGAGTCTTTTCCAATGAGTCAGCTCTTCCTATCAGGTGGCCAAAGGATTGGAGCTTCAGCATAGTCCTTCCAATGAATATTCAGTGTTGATTTCCTTTAGAATTGACTGGTTTGATTCCTTTGCTGTTCAAGACTAAGCAAGTGTCATAATAAAGCATGAATCCTCATTGGGTTTAAAATATGATGCTGAGAAAAGCCAGAAAATCCACAACTGAAGTAAACAGCAAAAACCAACAAATGAATGATCTAGCTATCTCAATCTTGGGTGAAAGTAGGAAAAAAAAAAAAAAAGAGGAGGGCTTGGTATAACCTTGTATTACAGAAAAATATGATAGTGAGGAGTATATTTAAGTTGTAAATATAAACAGAAGAAAATTATACTTGGCTTGCTAGCACTTCTTGGGTCTTGTGTATTATTTATATCCCACTGATGAAAAGGTAAACACTAAATATGTAAACAGTGATAAAGAGAATTTACAGGCTCAATAATTTTCTTCACTATACATTGTCCTCCAGTTCACATTAAAGAACATTATTATTCTTCTACAGCTAAAATTACAGTGACTTGAAAAGACGGTTTAGGTTGAGAATGACAATCCAAAACTCTGCAAATGTGCATGTTGTTCAATAAAGGTGCATTTCTTTATTAAATGGTCTAAGATGAGAAATGAATAGTAAATACATTATCAAAAGTCATAAGCAATATTTGAAAACACTTTTTGATTACATCATTTTTAATTAATATTAATCACATAATACACTTTTATTGTTTTAGTTAAAATTATAATCTTATATGTAACCTAAATATTGTTCAAACCATAAGTACTGAAGTAAGCCCATATTATTAAAACCTTATTTGACAGTAATGATAATATCACTGTTCCATTTCAACAGACATTTATAGAAGCAAATGATATATTTCTAATATTACAATCTGGGGTTTTGTCCTAGTTTTTAAAATTATACCTACTCCAGTAAAACAGAACTATTGATTAAAATGTCCTGTGGTGCAAACTGTGAAATTCTCACACTACAAAATATTCCCACCAAAAATGCTCTTGGAATTTCAGTGTACAAAGTTGGTAGACTTTTTTTTAACAAGCTATTTGAGTTAGTTACTCTGTAGATTTTGAATGAATATACATGGACTGTGCCTTTTGCCTATAACTCATAATCTCTTTGCCATGCCCCTTATCAGCTAAGGCTCAGCTCTATTATCTATGCCATAAGTTAGGTAAACCTCCAGTAAATTCTCCATGGGAGAACTCAAACCTTATCTGAATATAAATTAGCAGTGTAATAGTGTGCCAAATATTTTTAACACTCCTTTTAGCTTTTACTAGTTCCTTTTATTTTAATGTATTTCAGACCACAGACAGTAACACTTCAGAAATTTTCCATCATCCATTCTGTGCATATGATTTATCCTTCAAAGCTATGGTGTAAGAATAATTTTATTTCTTAGAACACTGACTCTACTTATACTTGTAGTTATTGGGTATAAACTTTTGGTAAACAAACATGGCCTTGGAGGTGTGACTTTGCTATCCATATGAGTGTATGTTTGTGCATATGCATATGTGTGAGTATGTATGAGTACATGTACAAGAATAGAATTAGGTAGAATTAGGTAGAATTAGGTCTACCTCTAGTGAAAAGGCCAGGAGACTTACTTGAAATATGAATAATATTATTTTATCCAACTCATTAAAATTTTTGCTCTTCATATATTTGATATTATATATCCTTATTTATCCAGCATATTTTAATACTTTTGTGTCAGATTTTCTCTCATCTTCCTTTGTTTATGTATGTGTGTTAGTTGTTCAGTTGTGTCTGACTCTATGTGACCCATAGCCCACCAGGCTCCTCTTCCCATGAAATTCTCCAGGCAAGAATACTAGAGTGGGTTGCTAATCCCTTCTCCAGGAAATCTTCCTGACACAAGAATTAAACTAGAGTCTCCTGTATTACTGGATGATTCTTAAACTTCTGAGCCACAAGAGAAGCCCCATTTTATGTACATGTCTGCATAAAGAACAGGGGAGAACTCAGAGTGTTAGACATCTCTTTCTCACAGATCTGGTCAATGGGGCATTGTAATAAATGTTAGATATTTCTTTTCAGTCGATTCTGATATAAAGATATATGGTGACCTAAGTATTTCAGTTGGTAAAGAATTTGCCTGTCAAGGGGGGTACTCAAGAGACACAGGTTCCATCCCAGGGTTGAAAAGATCCTTTGGAGCTGGAAAAGGCAACGTACTCCAGTAGTTTTGCCTAGAAAATTCCATGGACAGAGTAAGCTGGTGGACTATAGTACAAGAGGTTGCAAAGAATTAGACATGATTAAGCATGTGCACCTGAATGCTATATAAAGTTAAGGAAGAAATCTCTACTTGCTTTTCAATAAAATCTGAGAAGAAAATTTTAAAAAGTTGCTTGTATAAATCAATCAAAGTGATATGGAAATGAGCAATAATGATGTGAAGGATAATCTATACTATATTGGAGTAACTTTCAGACTATAGTCTATGTAGCTTGTACATCTGGGGACACAATATGCACATTCAAGTAAGTCAGATTAAAATATTTGTCCACCATTAAAGAGTACCCAGAGACACAAAAACAAAAACAGAAAAAAACTTCAAATGTAAAATCAAATGGATAATTAAAATAATGGAGGATAAGTACAAGAGAGAAAGAAAGAAAACAGAAAGTATCTTTCAAATAGGTGATTTAGAATGAGATAATAGACAACTAAAAGAAAGTCAGTGTTAGAAGCAGTAAAAAATGAGTGCATTTCACCTTTGAAAAACAAATTCTGGGGAGAATACCACAAGAAATCCACACTTAGACATACATTAAGAGACGGTTGTGAGAAACTAAGCTTACATGTGTCAAATTACAGATTCAGTTCAGTTCAGTTGCTCAGTCGTGTCCGACTCTTTGTGACCCCATGAATCGCAGTATGCCAGGCCTCCCTGTCCATCACTAAATCCCGGAGTTCACTCAGACTCATGTCCATCGAGTCAGTGATGCCACCCAGCCATCTCATCCTCTGTCGTCCCCTTCTCCTCCTGCCCCCAATCCCTCCCAGCTTCAGAGTCTTTTCCAATGAATCAACTCTTTGCATGAGGTGCCCAAAGTACTGGAGTTTCAGTTTTAGCATCATTCCTTCCAAAGAAATCCCAGGGCTGATCTCCTTTAGAATGGATTAGTTGTATCTCCTTGCAGTCCAAGGGACTCTAAAGAGTCTTCTCCAACACCACAGTTCAAAAGCATCAAGTCTTCGGTGTTCAGCCTTCTTTACAGTCCAACTCTCACATCCATACATGACTACAGGAAAAACCATAGCCTTGACTAGACGNTATTTGAGTTAGTTACTCTGTAGATTTTGAATGAATATACATGGACTGTGCCTTTTGCCTATAACTCATAATCTCTTTGCCATGCCCCTTATCAGCTAAGGCTCAGCTCTATTATCTATGCCATAAGTTAGGTAAACCTCCAGTAAATTCTCCATGGGAGAACTCAAACCTTATCTGAATATAAATTAGCAGTGTAATAGTGTGCCAAATATTTTTAACACTCCTTTTAGCTTTTACTAGTTCCTTTTATTTTAATGTATTTCAGACCACAGACAGTAACACTTCAGAAATTTTCCATCATCCATTCTGTGCATATGATTTATCCTTCAAAGCTATGGTGTAAGAATAATTTTATTTCTTAGAACACTGACTCTACTTATACTTGTAGTTATTGGGTATAAACTTTTGGTAAACAAACATGGCCTTGGAGGTGTGACTTTGCTATCCATATGAGTGTATGTTTGTGCATATGCATATGTGTGAGTATGTATGAGTACATGTACAAGAATAGAA
Source organism: Neotragus pygmaeus (assembly GCA_006410875.1). NCBI lineage: Eukaryota > Metazoa > Chordata > Mammalia > Artiodactyla > Bovidae > Neotragus > Neotragus pygmaeus. The sequence goes on from SJYV01017721.1 coordinate 498,991, forward strand.
TTAGGTAGAATTAGGTAGAATTAGGTCTACCTCTAGTGAAAAGGCCAGGAGACTTACTTGAAATATGAATAATATTATTTTATCCAACTCATTAAAATTTTTGCTCTTCATATATTTGATATTATATATCCTTATTTATCCAGCATATTTTAATACTTTTGTGTCAGATTTTCTCTCATCTTCCTTTGTTTATGTATGTGTGTTAGTTGTTCAGTTGTGTCTGACTCTATGTGACCCATAGCCCACCAGGCTCCTCTTCCCATGAAATTCTCCAGGCAAGAATACTAGAGTGGGTTGCTAATCCCTTCTCCAGGAAATCTTCCTGACACAAGAATTAAACTAGAGTCTCCTGTATTACTGGATGATTCTTAAACTTCTGAGCCACAAGAGAAGCCCCATTTTATGTACATGTCTGCATAAAGAACAGGGGAGAACTCAGAGTGTTAGACATCTCTTTCTCACAGATCTGGTCAATGGGGCATTGTAATAAATGTTAGATATTTCTTTTCAGTCGATTCTGATATAAAGATATATGGTGACCTAAGTATTTCAGTTGGTAAAGAATTTGCCTGTCAAGGGGGGTACTCAAGAGACACAGGTTCCATCCCAGGGTTGAAAAGATCCTTTGGAGCTGGAAAAGGCAACGTACTCCAGTAGTTTTGCCTAGAAAATTCCATGGACAGAGTAAGCTGGTGGACTATAGTACAAGAGGTTGCAAAGAATTAGACATGATTAAGCATGTGCACCTGAATGCTATATAAAGTTAAGGAAGAAATCTCTACTTGCTTTTCAATAAAATCTGAGAAGAAAATTTTAAAAAGTTGCTTGTATAAATCAATCAAAGTGATATGGAAATGAGCAATAATGATGTGAAGGATAATCTATACTATATTGGAGTAACTTTCAGACTATAGTCTATGTAGCTTGTACATCTGGGGACACAATATGCACATTCAAGTAAGTCAGATTAAAATATTTGTCCACCATTAAAGAGTACCCAGAGACACAAAAACAAAAACAGAAAAAAACTTCAAATGTAAAATCAAATGGATAATTAAAATAATGGAGGATAAGTACAAGAGAGAAAGAAAGAAAACAGAAAGTATCTTTCAAATAGGTGATTTAGAATGAGATAATAGACAACTAAAAGAAAGTCAGTGTTAGAAGCAGTAAAAAATGAGTGCATTTCACCTTTGAAAAACAAATTCTGGGGAGAATACCACAAGAAATCCACACTTAGACATACATTAAGAGACGGTTGTGAGAAACTAAGCTTACATGTGTCAAATTACAGATTCAGTTCAGTTCAGTTGCTCAGTCGTGTCCGACTCTTTGTGACCCCATGAATCGCAGTATGCCAGGCCTCCCTGTCCATCACTAAATCCCGGAGTTCACTCAGACTCATGTCCATCGAGTCAGTGATGCCACCCAGCCATCTCATCCTCTGTCGTCCCCTTCTCCTCCTGCCCCCAATCCCTCCCAGCTTCAGAGTCTTTTCCAATGAATCAACTCTTTGCATGAGGTGCCCAAAGTACTGGAGTTTCAGTTTTAGCATCATTCCTTCCAAAGAAATCCCAGGGCTGATCTCCTTTAGAATGGATTAGTTGTATCTCCTTGCAGTCCAAGGGACTCTAAAGAGTCTTCTCCAACACCACAGTTCAAAAGCATCAAGTCTTCGGTGTTCAGCCTTCTTTACAGTCCAACTCTCACATCCATACATGACTACAGGAAAAACCATAGCCTTGACTAGACGGACCTTAGTCGGCAAAGTAGTCTCTGCTTTTGAATATGCTATCGAGGTTGGTCATAAGTTTTCTTCCAAGTAGTAAGCGTCTTCTAATTTCATTGCTGCAGTCACCATCTGCAGTGATTTTGGAGCCCCCCAAAATAAAGTCTGACACTGTTTCCACTGTTACCCCATCTATTTCCCATGAAATAAAGGGACCAGATGCAATGATCTTCGTTTTCTGAATGTTGAGCTTTAAGCCAACTATTTCACTCTCCACTTTCACTTTCATCAAGAGGCTTTTTAGTTCCTCTTCACTTTCTGCCATAAAGATGGTGTCATCTGCATATCTGAGGTTATTGACATTACTTCACAGTTAATTCTTAACATCAACCTTGGATGTCAGAGGCAATAGAATGGTACCCTAGAATTATTTTAAGGTACAATATGTCAGATATCTTATGTGTAATTAATTTTTTTTTCACAAATGAAATGAAATAGCATTTTAAAAAACTGTAAGATCTTACCACCAATTCAATCTCATCAAAGGATGTGCTCTAGCAGAAGAAACAATAAAGTCAAAATGAAGAATCCAGATGAAAGAGGGAGTTATGAGCAAGGAATATGAGGAGTGTCTGGAAACACATAAATAAACATTAATTATGTTCAATTTCATCCAATTTGAGAGATCACACATGTAGACTATGGTACAAAATAAGATGCAAGGTGTAAGATACTATTTGTAAAAGCATATTCTAAGGCCATAATTATTAAACTTATAAATTTTTAAAATGTGGGGATAATAGACCACCTTATCTGCCTCTTGAGAAACCTGTAAGCAGATCAAGAGGCAACAGTTAGAACCAGACATGGAATAATGCACTGGTTCAAAGTTGGGAAAGGAGCATGACAAGGTTGTATATTGTCACCTTGCTTATTTAATTTCTATGTAGAGTGCCTCATGCCAAATGCTGGGTTTGATGAAACACAAGCTTGAATCAAGATTAACAGGAAAAATATCAATAACCTAAGATATGCAGATGACACACTCTTATGGCAGAAAGCAAAGATGAACTAAAGAGCCTCTTAACAAAGATGAAAGAAGAGACTGAAACTTAAAACTCAGCATTCAGAAAACGAAGATCATGTCATCTGGTCCCATGACTTCGTTATAAATAGATGGGGAAAAACAGAAACAGTGGCAGATTTCTTTACTTGTGCTCCAAAATCACTGCATATGGGGACTGAAGCCATGAAATAGAAAGGCACTTGTTCCTTAGAAGAAAAGCTGAAAAACCTAGACAGTGTATTACAAAACAGAGACATCACTTTGCCAACAAAGGTCTATATAGTCAAAGATACAGTTTTACTAGTAGTCACATAGGGATGTGAGACTTAGACCATAAAGAAGGCTGAGCACCAAAGAGTTGATGCTTTCCAACTGTGGTGCTGGATAAGACTCTTGAGGGTCCCTTAGACAGCACAGAGATAAACCAGTCAATTCTAAAAGAAGTCAACTCTGAATAGCCATTGAAAAGATTGATGCTAGATAAAGCAAGAGAATTAAAAACAAACAAACAAACAAATTCTACTTCTCTTTACTGATTACATCAAAGCCCTTGACTGTGTAGATCACAACACTGTGGAAAATTCTTCAAGAAAAGGGAATGCCCTACCACCTTACCTGCCCCTTGACAAATCTGTATGCAGGTTAAGAAGCAACAGATAGAAGCAGATATGGAACAATGGACTGTTTCACAATCGGTAAAGGAGTATGTCAAGGCTGTATATTGTTATCCTGCTTATTTAACTTCTCTGGAGAATACATCGTGCAAAATGGTGGGCTGAATGAATCACAAGCTAGAATCAAGATTGCCATATGATATATCAATAACCTCAGATATGCAGATGATACCACCCTTATGGCAGAAATTGAAGAGGAACTAAGGAGCCTCTTGATGAAAGTGAAAGAGGAGAGTGAAAAAGCTGGCTTAAAACTCAACATTCTAAAACCTAAGATCATGGCATCTGGTCCCATCACTTCAGGGAAAATAAATGGAGAAGCAATGGAAAGAGTGACCCACTCTATTTTCTTGGGCTCTTAAACCAATGCATATGGTGACTACAGCAATAAAATTAAAAGACCCTGGCTCCTTAGAAGAAAAGCTATGACCAACCTAGACAGCTTATTAAAAAGCAGAGCTATGACTTTGCCAACAAAGTTTGTCTAGTCAAAGCTATGGTTTTTCCAGTAGTCATGTATGGATGTGAGATTTGGACCATAAAGAAAGCTGAGAGGCATAGAATTGATACTCTTGAACTGTGGTGTTGGAGAAGACTCTTGAGAGTCCCTTGGACAGCAAGGAGCTCCAACCAGTCCATCCTAAAGGAAATCAGTCCTGAACATTCATTGGAAGGACTGATACTGAAGATGAAACTCCAATACTTTGACCACCTGATTTGAAGAACTGACTCACTGGAAAAGATCCTGATGCTGGGAAAGATTGAAGGCAGGAAGACTTAAGAAGATTGGCTGGGAAAGATTGAAGGAATTCAAGCAAGCTCCAGGAGCTGGTGATGGACAGGAAAGCCGGACATGCTGTAGTCCAAAGGTGTCGCAAAGAGTTGAACATGAAGAAGTGACTGAGCTGAATTGATGCTGAAGCTGAAGCTCCAATAATTTGGCCACCCAATGCAAAGAACTGACTCACTGGAAAAGACTCTGATGCTGGGAAAGATTGAAGGCTGGAGAAGAAGGAAACGACAGAAGATGAGATGGTTGAATGTGGCGTACTGCAGTCCATGGTGTCACAAAGAGTCAGACATGACCAAGAGAGGGAATAATGATAAATAATCTCAGTTACAATTGTTAAATAGCAAAACACTGACAATAAATTTGCCAATTGTGTCACTGAGGAATCTACGTTTAATACATTGTACAGTAGCGATGTGAAAATATTTTAAGTTAATGCAGAATGACCATCTTTGTATTTGATCATATTGGACATGTTATCTGTAATATTGTCCATAATTTTGAATGACCTTACCTTGCAGGAAAGTTAGACAAACCTTTAAAAAATAAATTAAAAAAAAATAAATAAAAGTTACCAAATAGGATGAAAATTTAGACAAAAGATTTCAGTTTCAATGCCTCCTTCTTTTATTTTTCCCTAAAGAGCTGTCTATTCTTCACATTCAAGATTCGGTTTTAATAATTTTTGGTAGTAAGCAAAACAGAAGAAAGCCCTGGATATACATAAATTGGAAAATCTACTAAGAGGTCCTTTTCACAATAGTTGTAAATTTAAGGGAATACCTGCTATTTCAGAGTAGAGAGATCTGGAGGTAAAAACTGCCTCTTCACTCAGGATGTTGTTCTTAAAGTTGAATTGATTTGGAGTAAGAAGAATGACGTGTTCTTGGGCAAATTTAAACCCTGATTTATGTCATCTCAGAGGTCCAAATAACATCAAGTGAATAATTTACTTTACAGTATCCCATACTTGTCACCATTCCCAGGCACTTAAAAGAAGCTTATGCAAAGGATGAGAGATGAGGGATCATTATCCCAAATTTCAAAAAATTCACATGGATTCATTTTTTGAATGGTTGGACAGAAAACATTCAATAATACTGAAACATATAAGGTAACTAGTCCCCAAAGTGAAATTCATCAGAAACAACATATATAAAGTCACCTGAAAAATAAACTTTATAGTAATATTGTTAGTTATTTTAAAAAGGGAAACAATGAAATATGAGACAACAGAAAGGTTAAATTGTGGCATATTCCTCCATGGACTGGATAAGCAAAGAGAGGCAAGTCACAGAAAATATAGCACAGTTTCATTTATTTAAAGTTAACATAAGCAGAAACATATATTACTTTGCAATACATATAAGTTTGTAGCAAAATTTTAAGGAAACACATGGAAATGATAAAGCCCCAATATGAAATACTCATACCTCTGGGGAGAGGATTGAGGAGAGTGCATGGTGCTTGCTATGGAGGTGAGTTCTTGGATGTGTATTGCACTACTCATTATACCATTATGTTTTTACTGGATGTTTAATGGTAAACACATAAAAAGATATTCATGCATGAATGAAAATTGAATAAAATTCACCTGGAAAGTGTCTTTCAGTTCAGTCACTCAGTTGTGTCTGACTCTTTGCGACCCCATGAACCATAGCACACCAGGCCTTCCTGTCCATCACCAAATCCCAGAATCCACCCAAACCTATGTCCATTGAGTTGGTGATGCCATCCAGACATCTCATGCTCTGTCATTCCCTTCTCCTCCTGCCCTCAATCTTTCCAACATCAGGGTCTTTTCAAATGAGTCAGCTCTTAGCATCAGGTGGCCAAAGTACTGGAGTTTCAACTTCAACATCAGATCTTCCAATGAACAGCCAGGACTAATCTCCTTTAGGATGGACTGGTTGGATCTCCTTGCAGTCCAAGGGACTCTCAAGAGTCTTCTCCAACACCACAGTTCAAAAGCATCAATTCTTCAGTGCTCAGCTTTCTTTATAGTCCAACTCTCACATCCATACATGACCACTGGAAAAGCTATAGCCTTGATTAGATGGACCTTTGTTGACAAAGTATATGCTTTTGAATATGCTGTCTATGTTGATCATAACTTTCCTTCCAAGGAATAAGCATCTTTTAATTTCATGGCTGCAATCACCATCTGCAGTTATTTTGGAGTCCAGAAAAATAAAGTCAGCCACTATTTCCAGTTTCCCCATCTATTGGCCATAAAGTGATGAGACTGTATGCCATGATCTTCATTTTCTGAATATAGAGCTTTAAGCCAACTTTTTCACTCTCTTTTTTCACTTTCAAGAGGCTCTTTAGTTCTTTTTCACTTTCTGCCATAAGGGTGGTGTCATCTGCATATCTGAAGTTATTGATATTTCTCCCAGCAATCTTGATTCCAGCTTGTCCTTCCTCCAGCCAACCATTTCTCATGATGTAATCTGCATATAAGTTAAATAAGCAGGGTGACAATATACAGACTTGACATACTCCTTTTCCTATTTGCAACCAGTCTTTAGTTCCATGTCCGGTTCTAACTGTTGCTTCCTGACCTGCATACAGGTTTTTCAACAGGCAGGTCAGATGGTCTGGTATTCCCATCTTCTTCAGAATTTTCCACAGTTTACTGTGATCCACACAGTCAAAGGCTTTGACATGGTCAGTAAAGTAGAAAGTGTCTTCAACTTTTTGAATTATCAATTGCATTATACAAAGAGTAAAAGTTAAAATTAATCTCATAACTATACTGTTTATTTTAATGACTATTATTTATTTAAATAATTAAGTATGATTCTCATATTTAAGTAAGTATCTTATAATTCTGTATATTTAAGCTTAATATATTTTTTATTGTATGGAAAGGTAAATGATGTCCCCATCTTAGCTATTAGTATACAAACTTTGTTTTCTTAACAAAATGAGGGATTCAATGGTACAATTATACTTAATATCAACTTCTGAAATCCACCTGTGTGATGCACAGCTACATATGCATAGAAATTTATTCATACATCATGTTATATCACATATTTTGATACCTATATTACTATATACATTTTACTGTTTAAAAATTAGGGCTGATTTTTTTTTTCATCAGATGAACTTATTCCATACAATACTGCACATGAGAAGAGAGAATACATTCTCTTTTAAGAGGTTTTTATTTTTTTAATATATAAAATTTAGCTAATATTTACAAAGATCTCCTGGCCTATTTTTAAGATTAAGGATTTCTTTCCTTTTATCTCTAAAAGTAGGCTTCAAACAGTTCCATACATTTGGTAAAGGTCAATATCAACACCAAGATATATTTTAGCAGGGAAAGTCAATCATAATTTCAAATATTTTTCACAACATTACATTTTGATATTAAGTATACATAATTTTGTTACCATTCCATTCTCTTATGTTTATGTAGACTAAGAAAATAACACTACAAATTATACATAGTTTCTAACATTGACTAAATTACTGTTTATGTGTGCTTATATTAAAAGAAAAATAGCTTTCTTATTAATAGTTTCATTAATTACTACATTATGGTGTGACCCTGTAGAAAGGATAGCTTCTGTTTATACATATTGTACATTCTGAACAAATTTTATTGATAATTGAGGTCTGGGGAAAAGCCATCTCCTGAAAAGTAATTTATAACTAATTAGATAGAGAGAACTCCAGAGAGATTTATCTCCTGAGTTGTATCCTTACATTTCAAGGTTGGTTGAAACTTAGAACCCTGAAGACATTCTGCATTGTAAATAAGGAGACAATGAACTTGTTTATCTTTGCCATGGAGAGATTTATTTATATTCTATGGAGCTAAGAGTCAGAAACCAGTATCTTTTCCATTATATTTCCAAGGAGACTCTTTTAGATGGGAGTGATACAGCATGTAAATAAGGGGCTAGATTCATTTTATTTAGGGTTCCTCACTAGCAATACAGACTCCATATGTGTGGCAAGACTTTTGTCTCCTTTTGAATCACCTCATGAATAAGAATTGGGGAGAATGAAACTGGTAATCATTGTTTGATGTAAATAAACAACAATGATCTACTCTGCTCTAGCAACTTACGTGGATATTCAACACAATATGAATAAATACAGATGATAATATATATTTAAAAACAATGGTAGATCAATAATAATATACATGCAGATTATTTAATTAAAATGTTTCTTATTCATTAATATATTAATATATTGAGGGATTATGCCTCTGAATTACTTAAGATGTAAAAATTATGCTAATAAAGTCCCTATGCTATACTAAGTCGCTTCAGTCGTGTCCGACTCTGTGCAACACCATAAACAGCAGCCCACCAGGCTCCTCCGTCCCTGGGAGTTTCCAGGCAAGAACACTGGAGTGGGTTGCCATTTCCTTCTCCAAGGCATGAAAGTAAAAAATGAAAGTGAAGTCGTTCAGTCCTGTCTGACTCTTCTCGACCCCATGGACCATAGCCTACCAGGCTTCTGTGTCCATGGGATTTTCCAGGCAAGAGTACTGGAGTGGATTGCCATTTGTTTCCTCAACAAAGTCCCTGTACACGTGATCTAATTTGACAAACTATTGAACAAATCCGTATATTCTTTCTTTTTCCACCTTGGGGTATAATGAACAGTCATATTCTTTATTAGTGCAAGACTTCTTGAATTTTTCACTAAGTTAGCTTGCACTATGTTTCAAGAAAGAAAGCATTGAGTGAAAAGAATTAAATATTTGTGCATCCTAACTTTGGTTGCCTTTAAAAATAATTTTTCCAAAGAGCACCTATTAATATTTCTCTATCTAGTTTTCTGAAGACCATACCTGGGAATTGATATTTTACTTTTGATCACAGTGTTAGTTAAGTTAATTCCCTTCAATGCTAAGCTTCAGAAGCTATCATTACCAACAGAAAAAGGAGGTAAAGAAAATATTTTTAAATGTATTTATTTCACTTATTTTAGATTTTTCGTTGTTTTTGTCAAAAAAGACAAAACAATCCTTAAAGTGTTTGCCTAACAATAGAGTATCGTAATTTTGAGGAAAAAAAGAATAAAAGTAATAATAATGCAAAAAGAAAGAGATGACTCCACTATCATAAATGGAGACATCAACATGTCTGTATTAGAAATGGACAGATTCAGTTCAGTTCAGTCACTCAGTGGTGTCCGAATCTGCGACCCCATGAATCGCAGCACGCCAGGCCTCCCTGTCCATCACCAACTCCTGCAGTTCACTCAGACTCACGTCCATCGAGTCAGTGATGCCACCCAGCCATCTCATTCTCCATCGTCCCCTTCTCCTCCTGCCCCCAATCCCTCCCACCATCAGAGTCTTTTCCAATCAGTCAGCTCTTCACATGAGATGGCCAAAATACTGGAGTTTCAGATTTAGCATCATCCCTTCCAAAGATATCCCAGGGCTGATCTCCTTCAGAATGGACTGATTGGATCTCCTTGCAGTCCAAGGGACTCTCAAGAGTCTTTTCCAACATCACAGTTCAAAAGCATCAATTCTTCAGCGCTCAGCCTTNTGAGTTTGAGTAAACTCTGGGAGTTGGTGATGGACAGGGAGGCCTGGTGTGCTGCAGTCCATGGGGTTGAAAAGAGTTGGACATGAATGAATGACTGAACCGAACTGAATACAATTTATTTAACCCTATATATCTAAAATATAATTCCAGTGAATAATTAATATAAAAATTATTAATGAGCTATTTTACATTATTATTTCACACTAAATATTCAAAGTCCTGGGTGTACCTCATATGTACAACACATCACAATTTGAACCAGTAATCCTTTAAGTACTTGAGTGCTACAAGGGCGTAGTGGCCACCATGTGGATAACATAGACCTAGAGGCTGGTAGCTCTCTTCTTTGACCCACTGTACTTCTTGGTAACATTCTACTTAACAGCTGAGTCAAAACTGCTAATATCTATAGTATCAATGCTTCCTACCTAAAGGAGACTTTACAGTGGACCAAAGCCTCTAGGGTAATCTAGCCATGCTTCTCATACTTCCATCCTAGGCTATAATCTTATCTCATCTTATCTGTTTATCTATCTATCCTGTCTGTTGCCCACCTTTCTTCTACAACTGACATTACAGATGTACACCATTATCCTCATGCCCCTATCCTTAGCTACATCTTTCCTCTCAGCAGACAACTTTGTTTCCTGCTTCACAGAGAAAACTGAGACTACCCAGAATCATCTCCTTAAATTTCCTCTACCCAGTTACTTATATTTGTATACTCTCCTCTCTTATTTACTGTAAAAGGAAGAAAAAGTATGTCTTTTCCTTTTAATAATTAACCCTTCCATCTCTTGGCCACTCTAAGTTAGGAAATTTGTTTCATTATAATTCTATTTCTCTTGTATTTAATATTTTCAACATTTCTTTTTCCTGTATCCTACACAAAAGTGCGTCTCTCCCATCACACACACATACAAATAAACAACTTTAATTACTCTCCCATCTCTTCCCTTCTCTTTTAAGAAGTCTTAATAATCTCTGGAAGAAAAGCTATGACCAAATTAGACAGCATATTAAAAAGCAGAGACATTACTTTGCCAACAAAAGTCATCTAGTCAAAGCTTTGATTTTTCCAGTAGTCAGGTATGGATGTGCGAGCCAGACTATAAAGAAAGCTGAGTGCCAAAGAACTGATGCTTTAGAACTGTNAGTTATGGACCAAAAGACTCAATATTATCAGACTATAAATCCTGTCACCTGGATCAAAACTTAATCCCAAAAGCTTTCTTAGTAGAAATTGTATAATATATATACATATATATATATATATATATGTATCCTGAAACTTACATGGAGATATAGAATAGTAATGAATGAAGAGCATTGGATATCTTCAAATATAGATTTTTGATAGAGGTGTCAAGATAAATTGGGAAAAGAATAGTATTTTCAACAAATAAGTATGGAACAATTGGATATTCACAAGCATAACAAGTAACTTAGATTTTTTTCCTTTTCAAACAAAACAACTCAAAATGAATCATATTAATACTAATAACTGTAAAAGCTAAAACCATAAAATTTCTATAAGAATGTACAGGAGAAAACCATCAGGAGCTGGATTTGGGCAAAGAGTTTTTCCATATAACAACAAAATATATCTCATAAAGAGAAAAAAGCAACATGCAATTTGAATTATATCAAAATTTTTAAAAACATGTGCTTCAAATGATGCCATTAATTAAAAAGAAAAAAGCAAACTATAAATTTGGAGAAAATACTTGAAAAGGACATATTTTAAAAAGGAATTTTCCTAAACTTGCACACATACAGCTTAACAAAAATACAAATATAAAATGAAAAAACTTTGAAACAATATTTCACCAAATAAGATGCAGACATGAAAATATGTTAAATTTCATTAGTCATTAGAGAAACACAAATTAAATTCAATAAAGTGTTAAAAACAATAAGGTGTTTCAGTTGGTAAAACGTCGGCCTGCAATTCAGGAGACCCTGGTTCAATCCCTGGGTTAGGAAGAACCCCTGGAGAAGGCAATGGCAATCCACTCCAGCACTCTTGCCTGGAAAATCCCATGGATGGAGGATCCTGCTAGGCTACAGTCCATGAGGTCGCAAAGAGTCGGACATGACTGAGCCACGTTCCTTCACTCACTCACACATATACTAGTGTATGCACTTAATACAGACAAAATACAGACAATAAAGGGTGTTGTCAAGGAAGTGGAAAAGTTGAAAATATATAAAGCTAACAGGAATGCAGATGGTGCAACCAATTTGGAAAGAGTTTGGACATTTCTTTAAAAGCTAGATGTAAACTTATTATACAATTCAGCATTTGCAGTCAAGAATCTATCCAAGATAAATGAAACCATACATGTGTGTGAATATGCAGAGCAGCATTATTCATAATAGCCACAAACTAAAAACAATCCAAATATCTCTCCTGAATGGACAAACAAAAACGAAGTAATTGAATATTATTTAAGATTTTAAAGCAATTAAATGCATGCTATGTTTTAGGACATAATATGAACAAATCTCAAAACTATTTTGTTACATTTGTTAATTTTAAGAATAAAATGGGTAAAAATGTTAGAAACATTAAGCTAGTTATGTTTTATTGGACACAGAAAGAAATGATCTATAAAAATATCTATAAAAACAATTTTACAAACTAAAATTGAAAGAGACACATGTACTCCAATGTTCATCTCAGCACGGTTTACAATAGCCAGGACATGGAAGCAACCTGGATGTCCATCAGCAGACGAATGAATAAGAAAGCTGTGGCACATATACAGAATGAAATATTACTCAGATATTAAAAAGAATGCACTTCAATCATTTCTAATGAAGTGGATGAAACCAGAGCCTATTATACAGAGTGTAAGTCAGAAAGAAAAATACCAATATAGTATATTAACACATATATATGGGATTTAGAAAGATCGTAATAATGACTCTATATGTGAGACAGCAAAAGAGACACAGAGATAAAGAACAGATTTTTGGACTCTGTGGGAGAAGGCGATCGTGAGATGATTTGAGAGAATAGCATTGAAACATGTATATTAACGTATGTGAAACAGATTGCCAGTCCAGGTTTGATGCATGAGACAGGGCAGGGTGCTCAGGGCCAGTGCACTGGGATGACCCTGAGGGATGGAGGTGGGAGGGAGAGTCAAGATGGGGAACACATATACACCCATGGCTGATTCTTTTGAATGTATGGCAAAAACCACTACAATATTGTAAAGAAATTAGCATCCAATTAAATTAACTTAAAAAATAATAATGGTACAAATAGTTTTCATACTAGAATATCTTAATTTTTTTAAGTAAGCTGGATAAAATATTTGAAAACAATAAATACCATTTGATTGTGGGCCTTCCAGATGGCACTAGTGGTAAAGAACCTATCTCTCAGTACAGGAGACAAAAGAGACATGGGCTGGATCCCTGGGTCGGGAAGATCCCTGGAAGAGGGCATGGCAACCCACTCCAGTATTCTTGCCTGGAGAATCCTGTGGACAGAGGAACCTGGCAGGCCATGGTCCACAGGATCGCAAAGAGTCAGACATGACTGAGGCAACTTAGCATACACGCACCATTTGATTTTGTTAATACTACAGGTTAATATTTTAACCCTCCTAGGGGAAGATTTTTAAGTGAAGACTCTTTGAGTGTCTCACCTGAAAGAATACCTAAGGAATAGAATGTCAGAATTTCCAAGAATTCCTAAATAAGAAAACGTCAAATTTTTGCAGTAAATAAATGGTTAAATAACTATATAAATTAATGTCCAAGTTAGGAAATTTTAAATAATAAAATGGCATAGGTTTAATAATTATGTTGGGACAATAGATGTAAATGGGGACTGCAATGAATATGTTATGTTCATCCCAGTAAGGGAAGAAGACATGAACTTTTAGAATTTGGGTATGAAATCTTTCTCTAGAAGTGGATTGTTCTGATTTGCTTGTCTGTGTCCTACATTAAAATTACATTTTATCTTTATATTTACTTTCCTTTAAAGAAAGTGGAGTCGCTCAATCGTGTCTGACTCTTTGCGACCCCATGGATGGTAGCCTGTCAGGCTTCTCCATCCATGGGACTTTCTAGGCAAGAATACTGGAGTGGGGTGCCATTTCCTTCTCCAGGGGATCTTCCCAACCCCAGGATCGATCAGGCAACATTAAAGAATACATCACCATTTAGTCTATCCTTTTGTCCAAACACAGTAGGGTAAATTAAGCTATAATTTTACAATTTCACTTAATAAATGTCAGAGAACTTTTTTTTTCTTTAAAGATACGTGATCCTCAAGTTATTTAACTGAAGGTCTCTAATGAGCATAACACTGGGCTTGCATACAAATTCTGGATAGTATATACATATATACTATATATATATATAAAATAAGAATTATTTTGAAAAAAATAAATTATTCTAACATAAGTATACTTAATTTTGTGATAATTTAGAGGCAAGGATGATTGCTCAGTAATTTGAAAATTAATGAATGACTTTGTAAGTATATGTCTTATAGCTGGCATTTAGGTATATATGCCCTTTAGCCTGTTTTTTTTTTTCAGTTTCATAATTGTTCTCTATAAGGGGGCACATCTGAATACACAAACACACAGATACACAGAGCAAAACAAATACATGTACTTATACATAAGTTTAAATTAATGTATATGAAATTTGTAAATAATTTTCATAATTTATCAGTGGTTTTATAAAAAATTATAAGGTATACAGTTTCAGTGCAGAAGATATAGAAATTTCTTTGTCATTTTCACATAGAATATTTGGATGTATAGCTAAGTGACAGTAATAAGTCAAAATTATTACAAAATTATTGAATAAATAGCTTCAAGCATTAAAATAAGATAAACTAATTTAAATAGTACCTTTAAATATTTAGAGTTATTCTTGTGTATATAAAAGTGAAAAATATTAATTATGTTGATAGAAGATTGCTTTAATTAAAATCTCCCACACAGGGTCTGTCCCCATTTTTATACTAAATAGAAATTCTCACCTTACTAACCCTTGACTAGCTTGTAGGTTTTCTGGGATAATTAATTTACCCTGAGAAGATCAAACCACCAACTATTTCCAGATTTTCAAAAAAAGGAGGAAGAATGATCCCTTTTTAAAGCATTTATAACCTGGATCAAGTATATTCATTCAAGTAAGTACTTGTCAAACTCCTGCTCTGTGCAGCATTGCACTTGTGATTCCTGAATAACTTAAATTTTTCCAAGAAATACTTTCTTGGATAAATTTATAGCATGGAAAATTTTTTCATTAGAGCCACTAGATTACCAGTTTTCCAGTCACATTATTGCTATTCTACTTATTAAATGTTGATTCAAAATATAAGCTGTCAATTGAAGAACACCTCTCTAAAGCTAGGCTAGTATATTGAGAATTGTTAGTCCACAATAGGTAATTTCTAGAAATTATATCAACTTACTAAAATTTTGATAATTAGGCAACCTATGTCCTCAGTCACCTAATTCTTTACCAAAGATGTCCATGGAACTCTGCTTAGCTGAAAATATATTTTTTAAAAATTAAAAATGGTATTTTCAGTTCAGCTCCAATTATTATTCAACTGTCATGATAACTATACAAACTTTCATTTAGGAAGAGTAGATGAGGTGATTTTAGAGTATATAGTAGGATTTTGTGTCTCCAAATCACAATGAACCCAAGAAGATTCTTGACTGCTTATCCAAATTATTTTATACTCTGTCAAAATGCAACAGTTTGTGGTTACACAAAACAAAAAATAATTATATTTCGAAACATCTAGAAAGATAGTTATCATATACCAAGCAATAAACTAACTAGCATATTAAAAGCATACAAGGAGGCTTTGAGATGTGTGTCAGACAATACACATAGTAAGAAGGACTCTCTTATCTTCAAGAAACTCTAGATTTGTGGGGAAGAGAATCTCAAACACACACATACATGTACAGAAGATGGGACAGTGTCATAAATACTTCTGGTTTACTGAAAACACACAACTTAATCTTAGCTATAAAGGAACCACAATTAAATATGCTTTATCAAATACTAAAGTATCTGGAAAAAGTATATTTTTAAACATCTTTGTGATTTATTCTGCATATAAGGTAATATTATTGTTGTTCATAATTATATTATAATGTCATATAATTATTATTATCATCACCACCACTATATAAAGTAGGTATATGTGAGTTCCACTGCTAAAATGGCAATGAAAGGAGCTCTGTGGAATTAAATCTTCAAAGAAACTGCTGAAAAGGGAAAACAAAAATTTTAAAACTTTGGAAATGGATCTCAGAGCATACAGTAAGTAAAGAAACATTTATTCAAACTTTGTAAGAACACTGATAATCTAAGGCACTTGAATCATGATTCCCTTTCCCCCTACCAGACCAATATAACAGGAACTTTATTCCAGGTAAGTATAGCCAAGAACACAGTATTCCTTATGCCCCAAACTCCTAGACATGGAATATGGAATAGCCTTGGGAGGGATTGACTTTGAGCAATTCTCATCCTATGTGCCCCAGCCCTACCACTCTGTCCTGTTACTTTGTGTAGAGACTAAGTTCCTGTAGTACAGCTGAGAAGGTGAGAATACAGATGCTCTGCTGCCATCACAGGATACTGAAAATGCTAGGGTTCTAATTGCTTTCCCTATAGCCTATTCATAGGATATAGTTTCCACTTTAGAGAATACATGCCAAGAAGATCAGAATACCACCACCAGCCTACTGCTCAGCTTCTAAGGTAGGAAAGTAGTTCAGGGAGAAATGTGTCACTTTGAAGCCATGGCTAACAGATTTTTTTTCAGGGTATGTTGCTGCCATTGTTGCTTAGTTGCTGAGTCATGTCCGACTCTTTTGCAACCCCATGGACTGTAGCCTGCCAGGCTCCTCTGTCCATGGGATTTCCATGTAAGAATAGTGGAGTGGGTTTACATTTCCTTCTCCACAAGCTCTTCCTGACATAGGGATCAAACCTGAATCTCCTGCATTGGCGGGTGGATTCCTGAGCCACCAGGAATAAAACAGAGAGCGCCAAAATTCTTCCTGAAGAATTTTCTTTGAAATAGAATACAGTAAACTTCATGCTTAAGAATGCTCTGAAAAATAATAAAGCAATTAAAAGAAGACTGGCAGCTTATCAGCGACATAGACTAAAGTATAGACCAATACGTTTTATCAGAATAACCAGAAAGAGACAGCCAAGAAGTGTTCTCCTGGAAGCATATCAAACCTCAAACACTGAATTCCTAAACTAACTCTGTAAAGGACCTCAAATTTAATCAAATCAGTCTGTGGCACAATTTATGCTCTGGGGAATTGTTGAAAACCATACACTGATAAGCAAACAGTTAGTAGAGCTTTATAGTAGAGCTGTCAGCAAAAAAAAGAGACAAAGAAAACACTACTAAACCACTGCCATGACACCTGCCTGTGCACATGCCAACAGGGACAATGTCTGGATCTTTGCATGTAGGGAAAATGGGCTTCACTAAAATAATCCAGCTAGATACTAAACAAATAAGCAAACAAATTACAAATGGCAGGTACCCAGAGTTGTTACAATAAATTAACCAAAGTGCCCAGTTTTCAAAAAATTTATGCAAATAATTGATAAAATATGACCCATAGAGAGGAGTGAAACAGGCAATAATAAGAGGCTGGGAGGTCAATCACATATCAGATTTAACACCGACAGCTTATGGTAAACAGTGTCAGATTTGTGATCTCCAAAAAGGATTTAACTTCAGGACCAGGGACCAGGCTTGATCACTCAAGAGTTTTTGTATAGCAGAGTTTTATTTAATTACAAAAAGGGACAGAGAAAGCTTCTGACATAGACATCAGAAAGGGCATGGAGAGTGCCCCCCTTGCTAGTCTTTAGCAATATATTCTTATATTAATTATATAAAAGTATATATATATATATATATAGTTATTACAATAAATCAAAAGAATGTCTCAAGTTTGTGAAATTTTACCAGACCCACTCCCAAAAGTTACATTCTAAAATATCAGGATTAGTTAGAAGATTTTTAGGAAGGAGAAACTGTCTTCAAGCAAGATATATTGTTGTTGTATAATTCTTAGTACAGAATTTAAACTGAGTTGCTTGTTGTATAATCATCAGTTTCAGACTTAAAGAAAAAATATATATATGTGACTAAGACTAAGGAATGTAGAAAAAAAAGTTTGTCCTTTCCTCCTCCTTGAGAACCCCAGATTCCTATCTCCTCCTCAGGTACCCCAGACTTCTTATCAACCTGACTAGGAATTGACTCTCTAAACACAAAGAGACTGAGTAGGACTAATTCGCCATTATAAATATTTTCAAAGAATAAATAAAACCATGGTTAAGCAAGTGAATGAAGCTATGAAGGCAGTGTTATATCAAATTCAGAATAGAAATGCAGAGGAAAAAAAAAAGTTTGAAAAAATGAACCAAATAGAAATTCAGGAGTTAAAAATTACAATAAGTGAAATAAAAAATGTACCAGAAGGGATAAGCAGAAGTAAGAATTAGCAAACCTGAAGAAAGAAAAGTACAACAGATTATAGAATCTGAAGAACAGAGAAAAAAATTAAAAGAAAAGAAAAGCTCAGACAAATATGTGACATCATTAAGCACATATTAAGCACACCCAAGAAGGATATACAAAAGTAATAAATTTTAATGAGAAATACAAAATTAACTAAATAAAATAATTCAAATTACCACAGCATCAAAAAGGAAAAAATTTAAACTCTACAAAAGTGTAAAAGTTATACTTTTTGAAAACTAAGAAACACCACTGATATAAATTAAAGGAGACTTAAGTTAAAGAAAATCTACAACATGTTTATAAATTGGAAGATATAATTTTGAAATTGTTAAAATGACAATAATCCCTAAAGTTATCTGCAAATTCAGTGCAATCCCTATTATTCTCCCAGTTGCTCTCTTTAAAGAAATTGACAAGCTGATTACCAAGGGAACTAGAAAAGTGAAAAGAGTGGAAAGAATACAAAGTTGTGTGATATACATTCTGATTTCAAAATTACCACAAAGCAATAGTAATCAAAACAGTGTGGGGCTGGTATAGGATAACCATATAGATCAATGGAATAGAACTGAGAATACAAAAAAACTCTTCTGATATGGTCAACTAAACCATAATAACTATCTCAATATAAGTGATGGGGGAAATTAACAAATGTTGCTAGGGCAACTGGATAGCTAGATGCAAAAGAAAGAAGCTAGATGCCTACTTCACAACGTATAAAAAAGTTAAATGGATGAAAGCATAAACATTAGAACTAAAATTATACAAGTGTTAGAAGAAATGTGGCGGTATCACATGTCACACTAAATTAATTCTCACAACAACACAGGATTATGAGAGACAATGCAGGGAGAGCTCATGAAAGAGTAACTCCTCAAGAAAATGCTGAGTGAATATTTATTGAGGGCCTGTCTGGAATTCAGTAATAGGGCTCAGCAAAGCAATAATAACTCTTTGAAGATAAGGAAGTTTTCTCTGCATGCAGAACAACATCTGTTGAGGCTCACGTGTCCACCAAGGTATCTGCCTTTTTTTAATGTATTTATTTATATTTATTTATTTATTTTTACTTTACCAATGTTGTATTGGTTTTGCCATACATTGACATGGATCCACCACGGGTGTACATGTGTTCCCCATTCTGAACCCCCCTCCCACCTCCTTCCCCATCCCATCCCTCTGGGTCATCCCAGTACACCAGCCCCAAGCACCCTGTATCATGCATCAAACCTGGACTGGTGATTTGTTTCACATATGATAATTTACATGTTTCAATGCCATTCTCCGATATCATCCTACCCTCGCCCTCTCCCACAGAGTCCAAAAGACTGTTCTATACATCTGTGTCTCTTTTGCTGTCTCACACACAGGGTTATCGTTACCATCTTTCTAAATCTCATATATGTAAGTTAGTATACTTTACTGGTGTTTTTCTTTCTGGCTTACATCACTCTGTATAATAGGCTCCAGTTTCATCTGCCTTAAGAGCATGAGAAAGAGCATGTAAGGAAAGGGTGACAAACTGTCTCCAGAAAACAGGGCCTTGAGAAAGTAGCTGCAATTAAATTCCCACAAAACATAAAGGTGATTTTGGGTTTGGCAACGTCTTCTTACATCAAAAACACAGGCATGCAAAAAAAGAAATGACTTCATCACAATCAAAAACTTGTGTGACTTAAAGGACATTACACTTCCATGAAAAGAAACCAATACATGAAACAGGAGAAAATATTTTCAAATCATATAGCTCATAATGGACTTGCACCTAGCATATTACTTTGGTCACCTGATGTGAAGATCAGAGCTCATTCATTGGGAAAGACCCTGATGCTGGGAAAGACTGCAGGCAGGAGGAGAAGGGAACAACAGAAGACAAGATGGTTGGATGACATCACCAACTCAATGGACATGAGTATGAGCAAGCTCCAGGAGATGGTGAAGGATGTGGAAGTCTGGCATGCTGCATGGGGTCACAAAGAGTCAGACATAACTGAGTGACTGAAAAAAGCAATCACAACATCAACCTAGCATATATAATGAACTCTTACAATAGAATGATAAAAAGACAAATAACATAATTATGAAATGGACAAAGGAACTGAATTGGCATCTTTACAAAAGATATACAAATGGCACTAAGCACACAATATGACACTAGACATCATTAGTCATCAGGGAAATGCAAATCAAATTGTAATTAAATATCACTTCACATCCACTAGGATGGCTATGGTAAAAGTACAGATAATGAGTGGTTAAAGATATGGAAATATCAGAACTTTCATCCACTGCAAGTGAGCGTATAAAATGGTTCAGACACCTTTCCCAAATAGGCTGACAGAAATTCAAAATGTTAAAAATGGTTAATTTTTTAACCAAGTAATTTCACTTCTAAGTTTATACCCTTGATAAAAGAAAACATGTCCACACAAAAACATGACTATTCATAGCATTACTCAAGTAACCAAAAGTTAGATAAATCAAATGTCCATCAACCGATAAATGAATAAATAAAATGTGATAATCACACAAAGAAATAGTCATAAAACAGATGAAGTACTGAAATATGCTACAATGTGAATAGATCTTGAAAACATAAGTGAAATGACTATATATATTTTATAATTTTATTTATATGAAATGTCCAGAATAGGCAAATCAAGACAGATAAAAAGTAAATTAGTAGATCAGGGGGTTTCCCTGATAGCTCAGTTGGTAAAGAATCTGCCTGCTATGCAGGAGACCCCAGTTCAATCCCTGGGTTGGGAAGATCCCCTGGAGAAGGAAAAAGCTACCCACTCCAGTATTCTGGCCTGGAGAAATCCATGGACTGTACAGTCCATGGGGTCGCAAAAGTCAAACAGGACTGAGCAACTTTCACTTTCACCAAAGATAGTTAACAGGAACTGTAGGGAATGGGAAATTGAGCATGGTAGCTAAATAAGCATTTTATTTTGGGGTGAGGAAAATATTCTAAGATTCATACAGTAATGGTTGCACTACTCTGATTACAGTAAAAAACCATTTGGCTGCACGCACTGAATGAACCTTATCATATGTAAATTATATCAATATATCTGTTACAAAAGAAAAGTAGGTAAATGGGACATTTGCCTCACGGATATGATTGTTTTTGTATGCATCAATTTGCATGGAAAATTTCATTTTCTCCTCCACAATCAGGTATATTTACAAGGGCTAGTATTTGTTAAGATATAATCAGTGTTTGGCAGATAGTTTTAATATTTTTCAAAAGAATGAGACACATTATACGATACAAGAAATTTAAGGCATTGTTAGATAGCATATCAAAAAGTATAAAATGTTTAATAATCTGAGATACTAACTTAATTGGCAACAGTAGGAAATAAGCAAAGGTTTCCTGGTTAAACCTTTAGCAAATATAATACAAGAAATAAAATCTACAGATAATTACTTTTTAATAGCTTATTGTTAAATACTAAAATCAGAACTCAGCCATACTAAGGAAGTGAAGTTCATGCAAATGTGGGTAGAATGAGAAAATAGGGAGGCAAAATATTATTTTCTTATTAAATATATTAGGTCATTGGGCCTGAGAAGAATTGTAAAAATTGCACTTGGGACAAAAAGTAAATAAAATATGAAAAAAAGAAAGCATGGTCTTTGATGAAAGAATAGAGTTTCTGTAAGCTGAAGCAGTATAGTTGAAAGTGGTTATATTTTATGTTTATTATAGCTTTCACATAAGGTGTTGATGTCAATATTCTGCTGGCAAAAATGATTGATAAGTAATATGCACACATATTTTTTACAATGAAAAAATAATTCATTTCTGTTGAAGCAATATTTGGAGAATAGATTCATTAAGTTTATTTATCAACAGAAAAACAGTGTGTGTAACTAAGATAATTTATAGCTCCAAGATCAGCTATTTTTTAAAAAAATGCTGTTATAGGTTTATACTTTAAAAAATCTAGTCTCAAACTCTCTTGTGATTTATCGAATTCTGACCCTGTGGAATTAGGTTTCTAAACTTAGTTTATGTTTTTAACATCATTAAAGAGCTTTTTTTGGTATCTTGTTAATGATTTATCTTTCTTGGCATGTTTAATAATATATTAATATCTGATATCCATGAAAACATTAACAGTAAACTAATTTTAAATTCTGAGAAAATGTTTATCAAAGGAATAAATAGTCAATTAAAATTATTTTATACATTGATATGTCTTTCCTTTTTACTAGATAATTAAGTAGAAAGTGTTTTGAGTTAGAGTAGCAGTGAGGCAAGCATTAAGAGTGCTTGAGTGGTTTTTTTATCTAAACAATTCACATAAGAATCTTCAAAGTTCTTGCTTCACTTTGTCACTTTAGGCTAAATTATTAGAACAATTTTAATTTTATTAAAATTATTAAAAATAGAGTCACACGACTCAATTGTAGATTATCTATTATCACTTATTATTATTAGTCTTAAACTATTTGGACTCTAGCAACTGGACATAAATATTTAAGTTCTGTCATTAAATGGACACATAAGGTGAGTTTCAACTAATGTATGCTTTCGATAGAATACTTCTGAACTCCTCGACTTTTTAAAGTTGATTTTAACAGGGAAGAAAAGAAAAATAACAGTCATTTCTAACCGTGGCTTATAATGTTTTGCAGGACAGTATTTTTATTTTGGGGGACTCTAAAATCACTGTTGATGGTGATTGCAGCCATGAAACTAAAAGATGCTTACTTCTTGGAGGGAAAGTTATGACCAACCTGGATAGCATATTCAAAAGCAGAGACATTACTTTGCCAACAAATGTCTGTCTAGTCAAGGCTACGGTTTTTCCAGTGGTCATGGATGTGATATGGATGTGAGAGTTGGACTGTGAAGAAAGCTGAGTGCTGAAGAATTGATGCTTTTGAAGTGTGGTGTTGGAGAAGACTCTTGAGAGTCCCTTGGACTGCAAGGAGATCCAACCAATCTATCTTAAAAAAGATCAGTCCTGGGTGTTCATTGGAAGAACTGATAATGAAGCTGAAACTCCATACTTTGGCCAACTCACGTGAAGAGTTGACTCATTGGAAAAGACTCTGATGCTGAGAGGAATTGGGGGTAGAAGGAGAAGAGAACGAAAGAGAATGAGATGGTTGGATGGCATCACTGACTCAATGGACATGAGTTTGGATAAACTCCGGGAGTTGATGATGGACAGGGAGGCCTAGCATGCTGCAATTCATGAAGTCACAAAGAGTTGGACATGACTGAGTGACTGAACTGAACTGAACTTACCTGAATGATGTGGTAAAAGCAAAGGCAAAGAGTTTGCCTTTTATTATAATTTCACATTCAGTTAGCTAAAGTCAGTATACCTGAAGATTGGAAATACATTGATAATATAGAAGATCACTGGCATAATCTATGGCAGAAAGTGAAGAGGAACTAAAAAGCCTCTTGATGAAAGTGAGAGGAGAGTGAAAAAGTTGGCTTAAAGCTCAACATTCAGAAAACAAAGATCATGGCATCTAGTCCCATCACTCCATGTGAAATAGATGGGGAAACAGTGGAAATAGAGTTAGACTTTATTTTTTGGGGGCTCCAAAACCACTGCAGATGGTGACTGCAGCCATGAAATTAAAAGGCACTTACTCCTTGGAAGGAAAGTTATGACTAACCTACATAGCATATTCAAAAGCAGAGACATTACTTTGCCGACTAAGGTCCAACTACTCAAGGCTATGGTTTTTCCTGTGATCATGTATGGATGTGATAGTTGGACTGTGAAGAAGGCTGAGCGCTGAAGAATTGATGCTTTTGTACTGTCATGTTGGAGAAGACTCTTGAGAGTCCCTTGGACTGCAAGGAGATCCAACCAGTCCATTCTGAAGGAGATCAACCCTGGGATTTCTTTGGAAGGAATGATGCTAAAGCTGAAACTCTAGTAATTTGGCCACCTCATGAGAAGAGTTGACTCATTGGAAAAGACTCTGATGCTGGGAGGGATTGCGAGCAGGAAGAGAAGGGGACGACCGAGGATGAGATGGCTGGGTGGCATCACTGACTCGATGGACGTGAGTCTGAGTGAACTCCAAGAGTTGGCGATGGACAGGGAGGCCTGGTGTGCTGCGACTCATGGGGTCACAGAGTCAGACATGACTGAGCGACTGAACTGAACTGAATGACTGAAGGAAACTGACCATAAAGCTTAGGAGAATTCTCTTTTAATTATGTAGAATAGAATGATAAGTTCTTTTCCCTCCAAAATATTTTAATTGGCATCTAAGTTCAATTAATATAGCATATTTTAAAATGATCAGCTTGAAACAATATTTTAACCTCTGAAAGCCAACATCTGTTTAAAGACACCTTGAAAAGATTTTTTTTATGAAATGTAAAGCATCACAGACTATTAATGGTATGTCACTATGCAAATATTACAAAAATAGCTCTACTGCTTATAAGTAGTTACTGTACATAACATTTGCAATATCAACATGTTAAATTTCAAAACTACTTCCCACTTATTATCTGTTTTGCTCTTTTGTAAGATTTGTTTTTAAACATAGTTCTGTGATAAGATCTAAAACACACAGATTGAACAGAATTAATATTTGCATCTTTCACAAATTTCAGGTTTTAAAAATAGTGTAGACTGAACTATCAAATATTAGAAAATATACTTTCAAAGTTTGAATTTAGATATTTCTGATCATATATTCCAGGTAAATTAAGTTTAAAAAAATCATGAAGTCTATTTTCTCAAATGTTTACATCACTTAAATTTGGACGTCTTTGGACGGTGCATCAACTCTTTTACTGTTTTTAAGTTTATGTGCATCTTTCATTATTTAAATTTTTTCCCAAGCTTTATTGAGGTATATTGACAAATAAAAATTGAATATATTCAGTTTCTATAACATACTCTTCTTATTGGGTATACCTTATAATAATATTTTAGTTATTTTTTTGAAGTTTATTTTCAATTGAAGGATAATTGCTTAGAATATTTTTTTGGTTTCTGCCATACATCAACATGAATTAGCCATAGGTATACATATGTCCCCTCTCTCCTGAACCTCCATTCCACTTCCCACCCTTTCCTACTAGCACAATAATTTAATAAACCTATATACTCTAAGAAGATTACCATAATCTAGTTAATTAACACACCTGTGGGTGGTATTATTGGTAAAGAACCTGCCTGCCAATGAAATGGTTCAATCACTCAAGAGATGTGGGTTCCATTCCTGGGTTGGGAAGATCCCCTTCAGGAGGGGTGGCAACCCACTCCAGTATTCATGCCTGGAAAATCCCATTGACAGAGGAGCCTGACAGTCTACATTCCACAGGGTTGCAGAGAGTCAGACACAAATGAAGTTACTTAGCATGCCTGCACAACTTCCCTTACTTTCTATTTTTTAAACTTATTATTATTTATTTTTTTTTACATTTTTAGAAATTTTTTATTGGAGTATAGCTGCTGTACAATGTTGTGTCAGTTCCTGCTATAAAGCAAAGTGAATCAATTGCATATATACCTATATCTATTCTTTATTAATTTCCTTGCAATTTAGATCACCACAGAGTACTGATAAAAGTTCCCTGTGCCCTACAGTAGGTTGTCATTAGTTATCCATTTCATACACAGTAGTGTATATGTGTCAATCTCAGTCTCCCAATTTATCCCACCTATATTCCCCATTTGGTATCTATAAAGTTGTTCTCTACAACTGTGTTTCCATTTCTGCTTTGAAAGTAAGTTTATCTGTACCATTTTTCTAGATTCCAATGTAAGCAATATTATACTATTTTTCTTTCTGATTTACTTCACTCTATATACAGTTTTTATGTCAATCCATGTCTCTGCAAATGGCACTATTCTGTTCCTTTTAATGGTTGAGTAATATTCCATTGTATATATGTACCACATTGAAGATGCATCAACACTTTTAAATTACAATATGACTGTAATACGGAGAAGGCAGTGGCACCCCATTCCAGGACTCTTGCCTGGAAAATCCAATGGATGGACAAGCCTGGTAGGCTGCAGTCCATGGGGCTGTGAAGAGTCTGACACGACTGAGCAAATTCACTTTCACTTTTCACTTTCATGCATTGGAGAAGGAAATGGCAACCCATTCCAGTGTTCTTGCTTGGAGAATCCCAGGGATGGAGGAGCCTGGTGGGCTGCCATCTATGGGGTTGCACAGAGTCGGACACGGCTGAAGCAACTTAGCAACAACAGCTGCAGCATGACTGTAATAAAGTTTAGAAAGAAAACAACCTTGGTGAATATGTGTATATTTCCCATATTNAGGAGCCTGGTGGGCTGCCATCTATGGGGTTGCACAGAGTCGGACACGGCTGAAGCAACTTAGCAACAACAGCTGCAGCATGACTGTAATAAAGTTTAGAAAGAAAACAACCTTGGTGAATATGTGTATATTTCCCATATTTGATCTACTAATGAATTATATTGATATCCCAAATTTATGGTAATTAACATAGGTGATCACCAAGTGAAAACATAACATTCATCATTGTCTAGTTGTAAAACAAAATTATTACATGGGAAAAGTTATCTTTAGTCATTTGCGAAATATGTTTTTGTTTCTCTTTTTCGTTCTAAAGATAAAATATTTACATTTATTAGCAAATATCACTAATGATATCTATATGTATCTGCTTTTCTCTGTTAATCTATGGAAAGTATAGCCTAAATTCAATGTCATAATATTCTTAATAAATTTAGATCTAAAACATCATAACTTGGAAATAATAACTTTCCATTCTAGCCTTGAAAATATAATATTCCTACTATGATTAAAGGAATGAGGATATTTCCTACAGCAGGTAAATGAGGCATGGGGAGGGTGAAGAACAGAAGAGGATATTTTAATGAGATAAATCAGCTTCCTCCTCAGTATTCTTCAATGATTGTAGGGAGACTGTCACCAACAAAAGCTACTACAGCTTTGCCCCCCTGCACTTTAGAATTTGAATATTTGTCACTTAAATATATATCAGGATAACAAGTGGTCACATTTTCAGTACATAAACATTAAAATGGAAGGGTCAGAAGAAATAATGAACTTTTAAAATAGAACAATAGAAATTACTTATATGAATCTAAACTGAAAAAAAATGTAGAGAGTCTCAGGAATGGGATATTATTTTAGAGATGTGATATTTATATTATGCCCAGAAAGAGAGGAGAAAATGGGAAAGGTTGAAAACATCCTTGAAATAATGGCTGAAGATCCCCAAATTTGCAAAAGATAGAAACCCACAGATTGAAAGATAGACAACTCAAGAACATCATCCACCAACAGGCTATAACTGACTTTTGTAGAACACTCCATAAAGAAACAACATAATATATACAGTTTTGAAGTGCTCACAGACATATAACAAGATACTTCCCAGCGTAGACCACAAAACATATCTTAAAAATGTGTAAAAGAATTGTATTTATACAGAGTTTTTCTCTGACCACAGTGGAATCCAACTAAAATATCAATTCATAAATTTAAAAGGAAAATTTTCAAACGTTTGGAAACTAAAGTGCATACTTTTAAATAATACATTGATCAAAGAAGAATTATCAATGGATATTAAATAAAAATGCATTGTACTGAATAATAGAGATGATGGTATGTTGTTATTGTTTCCTCCCTCTTAGATTCCCCTTTCTCCAAAACAACCAGTGGATCTGGCAGAACTCCACATTCTGTGACTTTGAGCAGTATGGACACTCTTCAGAAGCAAGTACCTGCATTATGCAACAGTCAAGATGTTGCCAAGCCTGCCATTGCCTCCAGCTGGCCTGGGAGAAATCCAGCTGTGTAGCTTAGACAGGATCATAGGAAATGTCTAAGAAAGAACAATTTTCAGACTTTGAAAATCATTTTGTTAAACTACTTTCTTAGGCTGAGAGCTTAGGAGAAGTTGTTCTTTATGGAAATATTTTTTAATTTAATGTAAATATTCAATTTGTGACATTTCAAGCAAATTTTAATATTGATATTATCTGTTTATCAATGTCCTCAGTTCATTTCAGTTCAGTCGCTCAGTCGTGTCCGATTCTTTGCAACCCCATGAATCGCAGCATGCCAGGCCTCCCTGNTTAACCAGGAACAGGGTGGAGGGGAGGGATGGAGTTTCATTAAGAAAAGATCAGGTTCAGAAGAGGGTGGCCCATTCTGTCTTTGTGCTGGTTTTTCTATGCTGATAAGATGTCTCTGTGTAATTTAAAATGTATTACTGAATGTTAAACACTTTTAGTCAATAATGTGAAATTGAAGGGTATTTGTGTGAGAGCTTGAGAACAAATACAGAACTCGGTGTTGAGTGAGTAACCCTCTCTTTATATATTGCTGGGGCTTGCTGAGTGCTCAGATCTTTAGCCAAAGAGTGGGACTGGAATTTGCTTGCCTAATTGCAATTCTTTAGAAGGGGAAGAAGGCTCAAAAATTCACTCCCAGTGGAGGTCAAGGCCAGTCCAGCCAGCACCCAGAGTACGTCACAGGGAATGTGGCAATGGAGCTGGTTCCCCCATCCAAAGGGAGGTATATAGGGATCTCCAAGAGGCTTCCTTAAATCTCTCAACATTAACTGATGTCGGGTCACACACTGGGCAGTATAACTGTGGGAGAAATTGTATGCATCAGGATTTCAGAGTTTGAAGGAAACTTAGGGATCATTCAGTCTGGCCCTTTTCTAATGAGGAAAGTGAAGCTCAGAGAGGTTGTATGACTTAGACAAGGTCACCCAGGAAATGAATGGCCAAAGGTAGAATCCAGGCCTTCTGGTGCCCAGGCAGCTGCTCTTTTCATCACCCCACCTCTCTCTCATCCCCACCTTTTCTGGTCAGGTCAGTGAATACCAGGGTCATGGGCAAGGCATGCAGAACTGAGTTTAGGCAGAGTGATGGGGCATTCATGACCCCAGGGGCAGGTCTGAGGCCCCATCACCTCCAGTTGCAGGGCCTGTGGTAGGATGCAAGGCCTGCTGCCCGAGGGGATGAGATTTCTGGATAGGCACCTACAGATGCTCTGGACAAGGAAATGGCAAACTACACCAGTATTCATGGAGCTGTTGTGAGCTCTGAGTTCCCCAAGAGGAGATAGAAAGCATGTCCACCTGGGTAGCAACTCCACCTCTCAAAGTCTCCCCTTATCTGCCCTACTGCCAAGGTTGTGACAAGGTAGCTATGCATGGGATAGTCTTGAAAGTTGCACAGCCAGGTCATGGTGAAGGAAGATGCTGATGGCTAGCAGTGGTATGACGAGCACCCCATGGGCAGTGAGTCTGGACACTTTGAAATCATCTCAAGTTTTACTTCTGGAAAGCAGGACCTAGGGAGAGCTGATCCCCTAAAGATGTGCTGTGACCTCTTTCCTTGNTTCTAACGGCTTAATATTATGTTCAGATAAGCAGAGATATTAATATTTATTATATGCCCATTGCTGAGTATCAGATTAGATAATTCTGTATGTACATTCTACTTAAGTCTGTTAAGATTTGATTGTGGGTTTAAAAAAGCTAGTGTGCTCGGTCTCTTCAGTCATGTCCGATTCTTTGTGACTATGGCCTGTAGTCCGGCAGTCTCTTCTCTCCATGGGATTTCCCAGGCAAAAATACTGGAATAGGTTTTCATTTTCTACTCCAGGAGAAAGGTTAGTAATTTTTCTATATATATTTCAGTAAGCATCATTATGTTATGGAAGTGCAACTATGGAAATAATACATCTTACTGAAACCTTTTGAATATACAAGAGGAAACTAGAGCCAAAAGAACATCTGTTTTTAAAGTGCAGGATTCCNAATTTTTCTATATATATTTCAGTAAGCATCATTATGTTATGGAAGTGCAACTATGGAAATAATACATCTTACTGAAACCTTTTGAATATACAAGAGGAAACTAGAGCCAAAAGAACATCTGTTTTTAAAGTGCAGGATTCCACAGATGTATAGAACAGTCTTTTGGACTCTGTGGGAGAAGGCGAGGGTGGGATGATCTGAGAGAATAGCGTTGATACATGTATATTATCATATGTGAAACAGATCGCCAGTCCAGGTTCAATGCATGAGACAGGGTGCTCAGGGCTGGTGCACTGGGATGACCCAGAGGGATGGGATGGGGAGGGAGGTGGGCGGGGGTTTCAGAATGGGGAACACGTGTAAACCCATGGCTGATCCATGTGAAAGTATGGCAAAACCCACCACACTATTGTAAAGTAATTAGCCTCCAAATTAAATAAATAAATTTTAAAAATAAATAAATGTATAAGTAAAAAATTAAAAAATAAAGTGCAGACTGCAGGATTTTATTGATGCATTTGGAATAGTATCCATTTGATTAGGAAATTATGTGGCATTGGAAATCTTATCTATGTGAAAAAGGCTATCTCAGACTTCGATTACCATAAAAGTTCTCTCACAAAAGTATCTTGAAATTTTAGAAAGTGGAAGCTTCCTCTGATATTTAAGCAGACAGGTGAAAAACAAAATTATGTGTTACCCTTCTGGATTTAAAGAATGATATACCTAATTCACTGAACAGCCTTAAATATTATTTTCACTCTTGCTCTAGATTTATTGTTATAAAGTCAATTATTAAAAATCCTAGTTTTTGTAACATTAAAATAAACACATCTTTGTGAATATTTTTCTACTCCTGCACTATGAATGCAACATGTGTTTTGAGTTATCTTTCTTATAGAAGATGAAACTTCAACTGCTGTGTTAGTTTAGATCTTCTTGAAGCTAATCATTAAGCAGAACTAGAAACACTGTCTCTGACCAAGAATCTATTTTCTATAATGTCGACTAGGTCATACAGGGATCAAACATCCAGTCTTAACTTCACTAAGATCATGCACCAAGTAACTTAGTGTCACATACACTGAATAGCAAATTACAGTTACAGGAATTTGGTTAGAAACAAATTTTGTGAAAAATAAGATTAATTAAAATTCCAGTATTATTTAAACAAAATACAGTAAGAATGTTGAAATACACAAATAATTTCCCTAAAAAAATACAAATGGAAAGCATTCCACTTGATATTTATTTATATATATTCAAGTTTAGGATGCATTTTAATATTACAGTTATCCTAAATCTGAAAAGAAGCAGCCTCCTGAACTGATTGAAACACTTTCCTGAATTCTTTTCTCAAAACTGGAGAATAAATGTAAATTCTGACAACAATTTGGACAGGTGGGAAGGAAATGTGTCCATGAAAAGACAGTGATTCCATTTGTTTTGATAAGGTGAACATGTCAATTACATCTTTGGAACAGGAAGACTTGTTATTAATATTATAATAGCGTATCTACTTGCTTGATCTCACTACCTTTTCCTTATGCCAACCCCATTAATAAGGATCCTGAGATCCTAGTGCTTATTGTAGCCCTGGTGAAAGATTTTCCATAATAAAACCTAAAACACAAGCAGACAGAATGTTCAGATATTTATCTCTGTTTTCTTAGCACTGATTTCTTAGAGAGAGTCATGCAGATGTGAAGTTTTATTCAAATTATTAGCTTTGTGATCTTGGGAAAATTTATTTACTTTTTATGATTTTTTTCATTTATGAAGTTTTGATGATATCCAACCCATAAATTCTTATGAGGATGCATTAACACAGCATCTGCAAAGAACAAGTCAAGAATATTTCTCCATTTTCCACTTTCTTTGTCTGACACATTATTTATGCTTCGGGTTCAAGTTGTAAAATTATAATGTGACTGACTTTTAAGCAGACTTACTTGAATTATTTTCTACAATCCAAAAATGCATTATCATGGCAAAAGGAAAGATCAGTGTTCAACACAAGTTAAATAACTCTTCATTGAATTTAATACCTCTCCTGATCCCCTGGTCGCTCACACAGTAAAGAATAATCCGGGAGCCCTAGGTTCAATCTCCGAGTTTGAAAGGTCTGCTAGAGAAGAGAATGGCTACCCATACCAGTATTCTTGCCTAGAGAGTTCCATGGATAGAGGAACCTGGTGGGCTACAGTCCACGGGGTCACAAAAATGTTGCACACAACTGTGTGACTAACACTTTCACTTCACATGACATTTGCTAATGGTACATTAAAATCTGTCCAGAACTTCCTAAATAAAGCAGCTTGTTTTTGTTGTTTTTCAGTCATTAAGTCATGAACTGCAGCATGCCAGTTTTCCCTATTCTTCACTATCTCTCTAAGTTTGCACAAACTCATGCCCATTGAGTCAGTGATGGCATCTAACCACATGACAACCAAGTGCCAAGTGATAAGACTGGATACCATGATGCTCATTTTTTGAAAGTTAAATTTTAAGCCAGCATTTTCACTCTCCTCTTTCACCTTCATTAAGAGACTCTTTAGTTCCTCTTTACTCTGTGCCATTAAAACAGTATCCTCTGCATATCTGGAAGCAATGTCAAATCTCTGATAATTAACCCATTTTTTCACAAAGTGTGCGTTAATCTTTCTATAGAGGACTTCTTTTGTCTCAGAGTACAGCAACATTATTATTAGTGATTAATCCTCAGAGATGTTGGGAATAGTTTGCTTCACCCCTAGTTAGTGGGCATATGCATAAAAGTTCAAGTTTACAGAGGTTTACATGAAAGCTTTTTGAGGGTAAATGGGACTATAAAGAAAGCTGAGCACCGAAGAATAGATGCCTTAGAACTGGGGTGTTGGAGAAGACACTTGAGAGTCCCTTGGGCTGCAAGGAGGAAATCAGTCCTGAATATTCATTGTAAGGACTGATGCTGAAGCTGAAACTCCGGTACTTTGGCCACCTGATGTAAAAAACTGACTCATTGGAAAGGACCCTGATACTGGGAAAAATTGAATGCAGGAGGAGAAGGGGATGACAGAGGATGAGATGGTTGGAGGGCATCGCTGACCCAATGGACATAGGTTTGAATAGACACTGGGAGTCAGTGATGGACAGGGAGGCCTGGCTTGCTGTGATTCGTGGGGTCACAAAGAGTAGGACACGACTGAGCAACTGAACTGAACTGATGGGGCTAAGGGCATTTTAGTTATTACTAGCTATACTGTTGAAATGCAGAATAATCTAAGTGGGTAAAATATAACAAATATTTAAAATATTTAATGTTTAATAATTAGGCAAAGCTGAAGTTTCAGAGTTAGAAAGACCTTTAATAGAGAGAATAGGACGAGTGAACTAACAAATCATGCCTCAGGCCCTGTGCTTAATTCATCATGTTTATTACTCAATTTTAGAGAAAGTAAAATTGGAAGAGTGGAGAGTTATCTTAAAACAAATGGTAGCTGAAACCAAGATTTCATATAAATTGGCTAAGAATTTAGAATGAGGGGGAAAAAGTAGACAATTGAGAGAATATTGAAAAGGTAGCCAGGGCTGAGAAAATGAAATGATCCCCAAAGTTTCATTGTTTAAAATTGTGTGGCATCAAAATAAATATTGGAACTCCAAATACTGAGTAGCTGGCAGCTCTAGAGTTCTTCACTTATGTTTGTTTGTTTTTTTTTCTTCTCTGTTTCTTCAGTGTCTTCTATGGATTGCCTTCCCCAAAAAAGAATGTTTAGTAAATGAAAATGTGTTCAATTATACAAGAATCACTTAAGTATTTGTCTGTATGATATTATCTTTCATAATCTGATAATGACAAAGGGAACAAAGTAGTATTACCATGCTATTTTCCAGATGTCTGATATGAGAAAATAATGAAAAAGTAATTTTTCCAATTGTAATATGCTCTAATTTTTAAAACTCTCAAAAAGTAAAATAAAAATGTGCAAAGTCTACTTTTCTTAAGAAGACAATTAAAATGCCTATATTACTCAAATGTGTATTTTGCTTTGAAATCTTTATGTTCTATTGATACAAAACTTTTTTTTACATTTTTATTTATTTTATTTTATTTTATTTTTATTTATTTATTTTTTTAAATTAATTTATTTTTTAATTTGACTTTACAATACTCTATTGGGTTTGCCATACAT
>SJYV01017721.1:536706-580554 GCA_006410875.1 Neotragus pygmaeus
TTTTTTTAACACATATATATATATATATATATATACACATATGTGTGTGTGTGTGTGTGTGTGTGTGTGTGTGTGTGTATGTCTATATTACTCTTTTCCTAAATGTCAGTATTCCTGGTCTTAGACCCATTCTAGAAAATATTTTCCTACTTTTAACTATTTTTTTCTATTGGTTCATCACCCAGAATTAAAAGATTAGTTACTTCCTTTATTCTGCACCCAGTAATAATACCCAATGACTCAGAGATAATGCCTTATTTACATTATAAGGGTAAAATTTGTAATAAAATTAAAAATAATTAAAGTAGTTATTCACATTTAATGTTGACTTTTTTTTATTATATAAGATAGCTTGTGAGGATCTCTTCATCTTAAAACTCTAATGGGAAATTATTCTCAGAATTTGATGAAAGGTATATTGTGAACATTTCATCTTCAAAGTCAATGTATATTTCTCTTGTTGACTAATAAAAATATATTATTTCTACCACTGGATGGTATTAAAACCCTCTAGATCTTTCTGAATTTTTTTTTAATGTTTTTACACCTCTCAGAGAATTATATTTTAAGTGCAATGGAAAGGATAATTTTTCCTGTGCTGTCATCTCTCCAAGAATTTTCCACTCTGGGAAGCAGAGGAGACCTTCACACATGAGAAATCAAAACAGAGTTGAATAGTTTTTAAAATTTTGTAATTATATAATTTTTCCAATTTTTGCTAGTAAAATCACCATGATGTGTGTCTGTGTGTTTGTGAATGTTCTACAAGGTACTACAAAATCAATTTGGTGGTAGCTTATAGAAATACTGTCTGTAAAATTATAGCTAAAGTATCGATATTGAATTTTAAATGAATACCTTATAGTTCTTTACAGTATCAGACTACATTCTATGATAAAAATTGCCTGAAAATATCATGTTACATTGTATCAGATATTATTTTCATAGACTTTCATGTATATTTTCATCAAAACTTATATATGTTATGCATTATAATTATTTGTATATTGAAGTTAAAAAGGTTAAGAAAAAATCCAAAGTCACACACGAATAAGTGGAAAAATTAGATTCAGACCCTGAACATTTTTCAATTCCTAATCTCTTAATTATAAGCTATCGCCGAAGGTCTTGTTCAAAATTAATTTCACAAATTAGAAAATAGAGTATGCATACAAGGAAAAAAATTCCTGAGTCAAATTTTGAGCTCATTCTTTACTGCTTCCAGCAGATTTTTATCATGCAACATATTGTTTGTTATGCCTGATGTAAATTTTAGGCCAATAAAGAGAGAAATGGATAGTCTATTAATTACACTTGCATTTTAGTCCAATGCCAATTTCAACATGATTTTGTTTTGTTGTTGAAGCATATTTATTCTCTCTGATCCAGCAGATAGTTTTCAGAGAGACTAAAGTTCACCATATTTAGTTAAGAAAATGAATGAATATGAATAATTTTGAGATAAACCTGGTACTTTAATACTTTATATATAGGTAAAGATACCAAGTACATGCTAAAACTAAAAGAATATACTATTATGAAAATGTCTGAAATTCCAGTTTAAAAGAAACTACTGTATTTTCCTGACTTTGTTTCTTAAAAAAGCTAAAGGAAGAATAAAATAGTATAGTCAACAGTATAAGCAAATGCTTACATTTTGCAATTTAATATGGGAAATTAATCATAAAATTGCAGATGCTATATTTTATTTAATTCTCATGTTTTGCAAAATTAATTGACAGAAGCATTATTTGTCTGACACAGTGAAGAATAATTTTCCACACTATTGCTTAGTTCCTTGAATGAGTCAAATTCAAATCCATGGGACTTGGCAGTCCTTCATGAAGACAAAAGCATTATCAAGTACATTTGGCTTTCTGAAGAATAAAGCTACATAATATAAAAATATGAACATAGCAAATGGAAAAAGCTGTGAAAATTAACAGGGACAAATAAATAATATCAAGTCATCTTATATAGCTAAAAGTAGACATTTTAAGAAAATGAACTTCAGTAAAGATAAAGTCATGTTTAGCAAAATGCACAGAAACAAGAAATAATCAGAATATAAATACTCAGGGTAGAGAAGATATTTTAGAAGACATAAACGCTAAGGATGCATGGAATTATAGTACACATTAACTTAGAGAAAGAGATGCACTGTAATAAAAGATTGTCATAAAATGGATAAAAGCCCACTCCAACAGGAAGCTTAATTTTTACCTCCTGCTCTGTCCAAATACAAGCCTATCAAGAGCAAACTAACTCTGCCTGCCTTGCCACCTGCAACCTGCCTCAATGAGGAAATGATCCCATCACTCTTGATTTCATGATTTTGAGATGTAACCAAATGGTCCCAGCAGGAATTTAGAAAAATATTCTTCTATGTTCTACTACAAACCACTAATATGTTTGCTATACTTATTTGACTTCATTTTTCTCCTTTCACCCAGCTTCTTCAAATTTTTATTTTCTTTGTTTTACTTTCCTCTGTTTGGTCTTAGTTATTTGAATATTTCTGATATAGCTGTGTTTAGCCATGGTTATCTCTTCATATTATTACTTAACTTATCCATTCTTAGCTATATCTTGCTTAAACCTCCACATCCTTCCCTAATAAGGCTTTACCTCCTGACTTTTAGCAAAAGTAGGTACAAAGAAGAATAAAAGCTATCATGTAACAATTTGATAACTTTTTGAAGTTATTTGAAAATAGCAAATACATAAAAATAGAATGCTATAATGAACAGCTATGAATCTAGAGCCCATATTCAACAATTAAGAGCTTATGTTGCATCCTTACTTCCCTCCACTCCTTAACCAAATCACTTATGTTGAAGCAAACCACTTATATTGAAGTTCAGTTCAGTTCAGTTCAGTCACTCAGTCTTGTCCGACTCTTTGTGACTCCATGAATCGCAGCACGCCAGGCCTCCCTGTCCATCACCATCTCCCGGAGTGCACTCAAACTCACTTTCATCGGGTCAGTGNATGGAGGTTCGTGACATTGTACAGGAGACAGGGATGAAGACCATCCCCATGGAAAAGAAATGCAAAAAAGCAAAATGGCTGTCTGAGGAAGACTTACAAATAGCTGTGAAAAGAAGAGAAGCGAAAAGCAAAGGAGAAAAGGAAGGATAAAATTATCTGAATGCAGAGTTCCAAAGAAGAGCAAGAAGAGATAAGAAAGCCTTCATCAGCATTCAATGCAAAGAAATAGAGGAAAACAATGGAATAGGAAAGACTAGAGATCTCTTCAAGAAAATTAGCGATACAAGGGAACATTTCATGCAAAGATGGGCTCCATAAAGGACAGAAAAGGTATGGATCTAACAGAAGCAGAAGATATTAAGAAGAGATAGCAAGAATACACAGAAGAACTGTACAAAAAAGATTTTCACAATCAAGATAATCATGATGGTGTGATCACTCATCTAGAGCCAGACATCCTGGAATGTGAAGTCAAGAGGGCCAAAAAAAGCATCACTATGAACCAAGCTAGTGGACATGATGTAATTCCAGTGGAGCTATTTCAAATCCTAAAAGATGATGCTGTGAAAGTGCTACACTCAATATGCCAGAAAATTTGGAAAACTCAGCAGTGGCCACAAGACTGGAAAAGGTCAGTTTTCACTCCAATCCCAAGGAAAGGCAATGCCAAAGAAAGCTCAAACTACCACACAATTGCACTCATTTCACATGCTAGTAAAATAATGTTCAGAATTCTCCAAGCCAGGCTTCAGCAATACGTGAACCATGAACTTCCAGATGTCTAGTTGGTTTTAGAAGAGGCAGAGGAACCAGAGATCAAATTGCCAACATCTGCTGGATCATCGAAAACAGCAAGAGCATTCCAGAAAAACAAATATTTCTGCTTAATTGACTATGCCAAAACCTTTGAATGTGTGGATCACAATAAACAGTGGAAATTCCGAAAGAGATGGGAATACCAGACCACCTGACCTGCCTCTTGAAAAATCTGTATGCAGGTCAGGAAGCAGCAGTTAGATCTGGACATGGAACAACAGACTGGTTCCAAATAGGAAAAGGAGTACGTCAAGGCTGTATATTGTCACCCTGATTTTTTAACTTATATGCAGAGTACATCATGAGAAACGCTGGACTGGAAGAAGCAGAAGCTGGAATCAAGATTGCCAGGAGTTATATCAATAACCTCAGATATATAGATGACACCACCCTCATGGCAGAAAGTGAAGAGGAACTAAAGAGCCTCTTGATGAAAGTGAAAGAGGGGAGTGAAACAGTTGGCTTAAAACTCAGCATTCAGAAAACTAAGCTCATGGCATCTGCTCCCATCACTTCATGTAAAATAGATGGGGAAACAGTGGAAACTGTGGCTTACTTGATTTGGGGAGGCTCCCAAATCACTGAAGATGGTGATTGCAGCCATGAAATTAAAAGATACTTACTCCTTGGAAGGAAGGTATGACCAACCTAGATAGCACCTTGAAAAGCAGATACATTACTTTTCCAACAAAGATCTGTCTAGTCAAGGCTATGGTTTTTCCAGTGATCATGTATAGATGTGAGTTTTGGACTGTGAAGATAGCTGAGTGCAAAAGAATTGATGGTTTTGAACTGTGGTGTTGGAGAAGACTCTTGAGAGTCCCCTAGACTGCAAGGAGATCCAATCAGTACATTCTAAAGGAGATTGATCCTGGATGTTTTTTGGAAGGAATGATGCTAATGCTGAATCTCCAGTACTTTAGCCACCTTGTGTGAAGAGTTGACTCATTGGAAAAGACTCTGAGGCTGGGAGGGATTGGGGGCAATAGGAGAAGTGGACAACAAAGGATGAGATGGCTGGATGGCATCACTGACTCTATGGACATGAGTTTGAGTAAACTCCTAGAGTTGGTGATGGACCGGGACGCCTGATGTGCTGCAATTCATGGGGTCACAAAGAGTGGGACATGACTGAGTGACTGAACTGACTGATGGATGTGAGAGTTGGACTATAAAGAAAGCTAAGCACTGAAGAATTGATGTTTTTGAACTCTGATGTTTGAAAAGACTCTTGAGAGTCCTTTGACTGAAAGGAGATCCAACCAGCCCATTCTAAAGGAGATCAGTCCTGAGCGTTCTTTGGAAGGGCTAATGTTGGAGTTGAAACTCCAGTACTTTGAGCACTTGATGCAAAGAACTGACTCATTTGAAAAGACCCTGATGCTGGGAAAGATTAAAGGCTGGAGGAGAAGGGACGACAGAGGATGAGATGGTTGGATGGCATCACCGACTCAATGGATATGCGTGAGTGAAGTCGCTCAGTCGTGTCCGACTCTTTCCAACCCCATGGACTGTAGCCTACAAGGCTCTTCTGTCCATGGAATTTACAGGCAAGAGTGACTGGAGTGGGTTGCCATTTACTTCTCCAGAGTTTGAGTAAACTCTGGGAGTTAGTGATGAAAAAGGAAGCCTAGCATGCTGCAGTCTATGGGGTCGCAAAATGTCAGACACAGCTGAGCAACTGACCTGAACTGATAGTTACTCAAAAACCTTATTTTAGGGGGAAAAAAAAAAAATCTATGCTCATCACTGTCAAGTTGCTGGAATGCTATTTTAAAGAGCAAATATTGAATGTATACAGAGAAAAAGACATATTAAAGTAAGAAAATAAAAAATAATATTTCTTTCAGAGAAAATAGAAAAAATAGTAAATATCAGAACATAAATCAAAGAAATTTTTGATAAAAAAGTTAATAAAGCCAAAAGTCACTTTTTAGCTCAAATTCATAAAAATTTTACGTCCATAATGAGATTGCCTAGAAATGAAAACTTGGGGAACATATACATTAAAAGTATTAGGGACAAAGATCTTAAATGACTGCAAATCAATTAAATATTTAAATGAAGTATTAAGAAAAATTCATGCCATTAAAATTGACCGTATAGACACTAATTTGAAACAATTTGCCCAAACTTACTCTGGATCAGATAAATTTGAAGAACTATTTAGTATTGAATTAATCACAAATTATTACTTGAATCTATAATCAAAATACATATAGCAAATATGCCCAGATGCTTACTTTAATGAATTCTACTAAAAAATTAAGAAAGTAATCATAGCAATTCTAAGTAAGCTCTTTCAGTAAAGAGAACAGTAGCCAATTTAATTTACAAGGCCAATATAATATTTAAAAAATAATCTGACAAAAGTATTCAAATGAAAGTGAAAACTGAGTGTTAGTTGTTCAATTGTATCTGACTCTTTACAACCCCATGAACTGCAGCCTGCCAATTTCCTCTGTCCATGGGATTCTCCAGGCAAGAATACTGGAGTGGGTTCCCATTTCTTCTCCAGTGGATCTTCCCAACCCAGGGATGGAACTGGGTCTCCTGCATTGCAGGCTGATTCATTACCATCTGAGCCAATGCAAATGCATTTAACAGAATATTAGAACATTGAAGTCAGCACTGTGCTGGGAGCCAGTGTGAGGAACACCACCCATGGCAAAGGTCATGAGGAAGGAGGCTTGGCATACACAAAGGTGTGATCAAGCCTCAGGAAACCTCCTGTTCCCAAGCATCTAGCCCCCAAACCAGAATCTGTTTTATGCTCTCACCTACACCTCTGACTTTACAGGGGGCTCTCCTCCATTACCATTTCTCTCAAAGAAGGAGTTAAATTGCAGCTCCAAGTCAATAAAAATTCCTGGACGGGACAAGAGTGTTTCAACTTACGGACTCCTCTTCTCCAGGAAGGTTATCTAGCCTACCTGGATAGGTTCATCCAGCCACATGTGATTGTTTAAAACACCCCAACTGTGAGAGAAACAAGATGTTTTGGACTTACTAAAGGAAAATTCTTTTGGGAAGTTAGAAATTATTAGTATACTGGGTTGGTTAGGAATTATATTGGTGAAGGGTGTTTCATTTTTTGTGCCAATAATTGCTGCTAATTCCCTGCCCTGGGTGGGACAAGGGTATCTCAAGTCAAACCTCTCTGCGGGCAAACTAACTTGTGTGACAGGATTATCCATACTCCTGCCACTACGCACATGATTGTTTACTACCTCTCAACCATAAACAGCACAGAGAGTTTTGGAGTATTTTGAGAGTCTTAATTAGCATAGGGCTTTTCTCCTTGTTGAGTTAATGATTGCCACCAGGCTTCCATATCCTTAGGCACCTGGGAATATATTGATCAATGTATTTGGAATATAGAAAAGGAAATATAGTAGTTTTTAAGGTTAGCAATACTAGACTTTTTGAGTTAATGAATTTTCTCTTTTGTTATAGATCACTGTACTTTGTTATAAATCACTGTGTCCTTGCTATGTAAAAATGCAACTTTATCACTATCTTAAGACTAAATAGATCTTAAGGGGAACATTGGTGAAAGGATTTTCATTTGTTGGGCTGATGTTTGCTGCTAAATCTCCATATTCCCTGCCCTTGTAATGAATATAACTAACATATAGGAGAAATAAGTATTAACCTTTAAAATTAATCATGTTAACTTGGGTTAAATAAATTCCTTTCTTGATTATAACTCACTACACCCTCACCCTATAGGAATGCAACTTTATTTGGAGGGTGGTGCCTGGTTTAAGAAAAACACCCTTGGAAAAAATAAGTTTTTTAGTTATCAGAAAGAAAGGATCATAAAATGTCAGCAGGCCTCATGGCCAGAAGATGATGTAAAACCCCTAAGACCTTTTTTTATGTAAAGCACCTGATTTTGATAAAGATCAGGACTGCTGACCCCCATGTATTCATCCCTATGTGTAACAAAATGTATATAAGCAAACCTAAAAAATAAAGAAATGGGATCAGTTTCTTGAAAGACTGATTCTCCCATGTCGTTCTTTCTTGCTCCCTGTTTTTCTGACTGAATTCCCATCTGGAGCATGGATGCTATTTCACACAAACCAAGTTATTCAGCATCTTTTTCTCCACTAATTTTCCTACTACACTATCCATTTCTAATCTCTCTCTATATCTGTAATTAAATGTGTATTTTTCCAAGGACATTGACTCCATCCCCACCTTCGAATCACCCTGGATCCACCAGGGCTGGACCCCAGCAGCACTATATAAAACGGATAAATCTATCATTACCAGCAATATTTACCCTAAGAATGAAGGGTTCATTCAACAATTGAAAATAAATCATTAGACTGTGTGTGTGTGTGTGTGTGTGTGTGTATGCGCACATGTGCATGCTTGGCTGTGTCCAACTCTGTGACACCCAAGTACTGAAGCCCACCAGTTCCCCTGTCCATGAGATTTTTTTATCATATTAATAGGAAAAAAGAAAGAAAATTGCACAATTACGTGAATAGAAAAAGCAGAAATAATATTTGAATATATATGCCATGTTTTTCACAAAGATTTTCAACAAGCTCAAAGTAAACCTTTCTCAACCTTTTAAAGAACACCTACTGAAACCCTGCAGCTGACATCACAGTTAATGGCCAAAGACTAATTGCTTTCTCCTTTAAAACAGCCACAATTCAAGGATGATTGGTTTTATCATTTTATTCAATATTGTACTAGATGTAGTATATATAATAAAAACAAAAGGTGTAAAAGTTAGAAAGGGTGATGAAAAAAAGTCTCTATTTTCAGAATTTTTTACCTAAATTTCATGCAGAATCTACCCCCTCAAAACTACTAGAATTAATGAGTGAACTCAGCAAGACTCTGGAATATAACTAAATAAACAAAACATGGAAAAATTTTTAAAATACCATTTAGTAAAGCACCATAATCATGAAATATTAAAAAATGACATTTAAGAAACGATTTCTACATAGAAAATTTTTAAATAAGCTGAGGGAAAAAATATTTAAATAAATTGACATATGCCATGTAATACTAAAAAATATATATTTTAAGATGTTCCTTAAATTTATCTAGAGTCATCAAAATCCAATCTCAAAATCTCAATTGATGAGATATTCTAAAATTTATATTGTAATGAAAAGGATCTAAAACAGCCAAGGAGGAAGAGAGAAAAGAAGGAAAGGAGGGAGGGAGAGAGAGAGAGAGATATTGAGAGAGAGGAAATCAGGAGAATAAATCTGAATAATAAAACTACTTGACTTTAAAACTACTATTAATTAAGAAGATGTGGTGTTGGTTTAAAAAAATGAAATATAAATCAATGAAAAAGTATATAGAATATGGAAATAGAAATACACACACACGCACAAACATTATTCAATTTTCTATGAAAGTAATTTCATGGCAAAAATACTTTTATTTTCAGCAAACCATTAAGTCTGTTAAATAATACATATATCCCTACTTCATCCCTACCAACATCTGTTTATAAATATAAAATACTAAATCTAAGCTCAGTTTAAAAAGAAAACATATATAATATCTTCACAATAATCATTTCTCATATCATACACAAATATACAACACTAATATTTAAAATGTAATACTGTAGAATACTGTGGTAAAATTGGACTTCATTTATATTAAGAATTTTACTCTTCAAAATATCATTGAAAAAAATTAAAAGGCAAGCAGCTGGGAAAAAA
The DNA here is from genome assembly GCA_006410875.1 of Neotragus pygmaeus. NCBI lineage: Eukaryota > Metazoa > Chordata > Mammalia > Artiodactyla > Bovidae > Neotragus > Neotragus pygmaeus. The sequence continues at coordinate 546,225 of SJYV01017721.1, forward strand.
ATGTTTGCATAAAAATACCTAGCAAAGAACTTATATCCAGAATATAAAAATAACACTAATAGCAATAATAAGAGGAATATAATCTGATAAAAATGGTGAAAAACTAGAACAGATATCTCACAAAACATACGTGGAACCATTTTAAATACATATGAAAAGAATATTAACATCATTAGTCAATAAAGAAATTTAAAAATAAAAAACTGAAACATTATTTAGCAATATAAACCAACAAATGACCAATGCAGACTACATGGAAGACTCTCAAAAAATTTATGCTGAATGAAGGAAGCTGTGAATCATGGAAACAAAATGTACATACTACATTATACCATGTATACAGAATTTTAAAGACAGAAAATAATTGATTAAGAGTGAGAGAAATCAGCTTGATGCTTTCATGGAATGAAGAAAAAGTTCCTTGCAAAGGAGCACAAGAGAATTTTCTAAGGTATATAAAATGTTCTATATCTTGATATAGATTGGAGTTACATGTGAAAACAACAACCTCAGAAAACTAATCAAACTGAGCACATGGATCACAACCTTGTTTAAGTCAGTGAAACTATGAGCCATGCCATGTAGAGACACCCAAGATGGATGGGTGAGGGTAGAGAGTTCTAACAAAACATGGTCCACTGGAGAAGAGAATGGCAAATCACTTCAATAGTCTTACCTTGAGAAAACCATGAACAGAAAGAAAAGGCAAAAAGTTATGACACTGAAAGATGAACTTGCCAGGTTGGTAGGTGCCAAATATACTACTGGAGAAGAACAGAGAAATAGCTCCAGAAGGTATGAAGATATTGAGATAAACCAGAAAATACACCCAATTGTGGATGTGTCTGGTGGTGGAAGTAAAGTCCAGTGCTATAGAGAACAATATTGCATCGTAATGTGGAATGTTAGGTCCATGAATCAAGGTAAATTGGAAATGGTCAAATAGGAGATGGCAAGAGCAACAACCACATTTCAGGAATCAGTGAACTAAACTGGAAAGGAACCAGTGAATTTAACGCAGATACCATTATATCTACTACTGTGGGCAAGAATCCCTTAGAAGAAATGGAGTAGGCTACATAGTCAACAAGAGTCCAAAAGGCAGTGCTTGGGTGCAATCTTGAAAACAACAGAATGATCTCTGTTCTTTTCCAAGGCAAACCATTCAATATCACAGTAATCCAAGTCTATACCCCTACCAGTAATGCTGAAGAAGCTGAAGCTGAACGGTTATATGAAGACCTACAAGACCTTTTATAACTAACACCTCAAAAAGATGTCCTTTTCATTATAAGGGACTGGAATGCAAAAGTAAGAAGTCAAGAAACACCTGCAGTAACAGGCAAATTTGGCCTTGGAATATGGAATGAAGCAGGGAAAAGGCTAATAGAGTTCTGCCAAGAGAATGCACTGGTCAGAGCAAACACCCTCTTCCAACAACACAAGAGAAGACTCTACACATGGAAATCACTAGATGATCAACACCAAAATCAGACTGATTATACTCTTTGCAGCCAAAGATGGAGAAGCTCTATACAGTCAGCAAAAACAAGACCGAGAGCTGACTGTGGCTCAGACCATGAACTCCTTATTGACAAATTCAGACTTAAATTGAAGAAAGTAAGAAATACCACTAGGGCATTCAGATATGACCTAAATCAAATCTTGTATTATTATACAGTGGAAGTGCCAAATAACTTCAAGGGATTAGATCTGATAGACAAAATGCCTGAAGAAGTATGGATGGAGGTTTGTGACATCGTACAGGAGGTGGTGATCAAAACCATCCCCAAGACAAAGAAAGGCAAAATGGTTGTCTGAGGAGGCCTTACAAATAGCTGAAAATAGAAGAAAAGTGAAAGGCAAGCAAGAAAAGGAAAGATATACGCAAATCTGAATGCAGAGTTTCAAAGAATTGCAAGGAAAGGTAAGAAAACCTTCCTGAGTGAACAACGCAAATAAATAGAGGAAAACAATAGAAAGGGCAAGACTAGAGTTCTCTTCAAGAAAATCAGAGACACCAAGGGAATATTTCATGCAAATATTGGCACAATAAGCACAGAACCTTACATTTAATTGTATGTAAATCATACACATGCACATTTCATTGTATGTAAATCATATATGCAAAGATGAAAAAGCAGTGATAATATGAGAGTGGATGTGAAACTCATCATAACATGATACAATGCTTTGTTTTTAACATAGGCATTCAGTTTTAAATTTCATTTATTGTCCACTACAAGTAAATCATATATGCAAAGATGAAAAATGCAGTGATAATATGAGAGTGGATGTGAAACTCATCATAACATGATACAATGCTTTGTTTTTAACATAGGCATTCACTTTTAAATTTTATTTATTGTCCACTACAAGTATAGGTACTGAATCTGAGGTTACAGATGATACAGTCAGAATCCATAGACATTCATTATTCTCAAGACTGTTACTTGTCTCAGAACCCTCACCTAGTATTAGATTATTTCAAAATTATTGTCTTTAAAGAAAAACACACAACTGAAAATACGTTTATAACTTTAAGCTTCATTATATACTAATTGTTTTGAATCCCTTCAAAGCATTTTTACAGGATTAATCACGTTTTTTGTCTGTGTAGTTTTTTATGCTCACTTATTTTTTTTTAAGTTGAGTAATCACAAAATTGATATTTGAAAATCTTTGGGTTGGAGAGGGGTTTGATTATCAAAGTGACATCTGAATAAACTGGAGAAGTTGAATGTTTGGTAGGGAAAAATGTTAGGAAGCTCAACTGTTAACATGATTGGTTTCAGCATGAAAAGAGGCATGTATATTTCAAAACTGACAGTATATTTTATTTAATATGCCATCGTTTTTACTGTGCTGCGAAAATGCACTTTATTGCTAAACAAAAGGGATGTAAATTAACATGCTGGATTGGTATACAGTCATCTTTCTGTGAAGAGAGAAATGTCTGACAGAAGTAAACAAACAAAAAGAAGCATCAAAGCACTGTGGACGCACACTTCCACCATTAAACTACAATTTATTTCAGTTGTATCACAACAGTTTTACAGTGATAGTGGTTTGGGACCTTGACAAAGTCAAATCATTTTGTCATTTTATTCACTTCTAAACCAAAGAATGGGACCTTAGTAAAAAACAGGCTTTCCTGGTGGCTGAAATGGTAAAGAATCTGCCTGCAGTGTGGAGATTTGAGTTCAACCCTGGGTCAGGAAGATCTCCTGGAGAAGGTAATGGCCACCCACTCCAGTATAAAAATCTCCTGGAGAATCCCATGGACGGAGGAGCCTGGCAGACTATGGTCCATGGAGTTGCAAAGAGTCTACAAAACTGAGTGAATAACACTTTCACACTTTAGTAAAGAACAAAGCTCTATTAACATACAAATCCTTGATTTTTTGTGCTTATTCTTTTTTCTAAGATGAAAGAGAAACACCAGGAGACTTTATAAATCTCTAAGAAGTGACTTATGTCAAAGAATGAACCTAGTCTTAAGAAAAGTAAACATTTTTTTGCTAAATATTTATAACTGATGGAAGATGTAGAAAGGGACAAAACACCACAAATATCAATGATTTAAGACTGTGAAAAGAGACAAGAAAAGATTCAATTTTTCCTGGTCAGTCATGTGTGAAAAGGAATATTATCAATATTGCACATTCAAATCAAAGTCTGTCTTTGGAATATTTTTATGTCACCAAGATTTCAGACACACCTCTAGTTATAACAGTTAGAAATAAATGAGCCATAGTAGAACACAGAGCTCATTCTATGCCATATTCACTTCAGTTTTCCTAAGCAGATGTATGAATGATCTTAACCAGAAGGCCAGAAGAATACTCCATTTCAGAATTCATGATAGTTATTATAATTTGAAAAAAATAAAAAAATAGATACCAATAACAGATGGTCTAAAAATTACTGTGCACATTTTATGTTTAATTCTACTAAATGCCAGGATACAACAGGAATTACAAAAAAGGAGAAAAATGTTAGAGATCAGATTAATTTTAAGTGATTTCTTACTTTCTTTCTTACTTTGTAAGAAAAAGGAACTCTTACTTTTAAATTATTTGATAATTTTATATGATACATTCAATCTTGCAAAATATTCTATTACCCCAAAGATTGTCCATTTTATTTCATATCATATAGCTTTAATCTTATATTACACATTCTACTATTTTTAATTTCAGTATTAAGTCTCTACATAGCAAATTACATGCCTAAGTCACATTTTTAAATGACATTAAAACTTGATTTCCCTTAATTCAGACTCACAATCTGTATGTTTGTCTACCAATTTTAAGCAATCTACATATAGCTGATATAGCCTAATATAGATCTAGCATACCTGCTTCCCTGGTAGCTCAGATGGTAAAGAATCCGCCTGCAATGTGGGAGACCTAAATTTGATCCCTGGATTGGGAAGATCCCCTGGAGAATGAAATGGCAACCCACTCTGATATTCTTACCTGGAGAACTCCATGGACAGAGGATCCTGGCAGGATCCCAAAGAGTTGGTATCCCAATGGGTCCCAAAGAGTTGGGCATGATTGAGCAATTAATACTAAGTCACTAAGCCCACACCTGGCATTTATACAGCTACTAATTTGGCAAAAAGGATTTTTTTCAAAACCTTAATGTTCCTCATCCTCACTGAAGCAAACTAGGGATTTATGCTTCCTTTCATATACTGTTACCTCTGACTCACAGACTATTGGCCTCACAACGAAAATCCTTTTCTTTATGAACACAGACTTCTTTGTTCCTAGGACAAGTCATCGAATTGATTTAATACTACAATCAGAAAAGTCATTTACTAAATGTCATGGTAAAAACACATGAGCAGCTCTTTCTTTATAAAAAGAAGTAGACTAGTGTGAAGATCTTGGGGGAGAAAGCAAGCGGACATTCTGGAATGAATAAGTTGGATAGCCAAAAATATATAGGAGGTTGGGGTTGATTAAATTACTATTCCCAGAGAGGAAAACATGCTTAAAACTCTTCAAATGAATAACAATAAACATTTCCAGGGAGCTGATTTTATACCTTCTTTCCTAGTCACTGTTTCTTTCTGTGTAAGTCTTTATATACCTATCATGTATTAACCTATCTATCATCTATTTTAAAATGTCGATTCTATTTTTTGATCTATCTGCATACATATATTTTTGAATCTTGTCACCTGAATTTATCACCATTATCATAGTTCATCTGAAGTTCAGACATTGGTAAGGGATGCTAGGATTAGAGTAGTAGTAGTAGCAATAGCAGCCACTAGTAGTAACTTAATTTCTCTCTCTGAATGTAAACAAAATGTATTACACTGTCAATTTTCTACTGTTTTACTTAGAATATGTACAAAAACGTGCATCTATATGCAAGAAACAAGAGATTTTTGTCATAAAATATTCTGTATATTTAATGAATTCTTAAAAATTTGTTGACAGTATAATAACAGTATATATCAACACAAACCTTGATAATCTTGAAAATGCTCCTTATCAGATGTTATATTTTAGATTTTAAAGAAATTATAGTTAACCATAGCTTTAAAAGAAAATACTCTGCATTATTTAGTGTCTGATTTTTGTGTTTTTTAATTTTTAGGTATTGATTTTTCTATGTTTTAAACATGCATAAAGCTTAATTTTCATCATTTAATTACATTTAATCCTATTTCCCTTTATATTTATATTTATGCTTCTATAATTACTCATTATTTGAGTGTTCTAGATCATTTATTATATCAAGTTTTAATAAAATATACAGAGAGATAAACATAGAAGAGCATACTGCAAATAATTATCGGAACAAATACAAAATATACTAATGATTGCATATGCAATTATAAAACCTCCAAATTATTTTGATAAACAAATTTTGTTCTTTCATTTGATTTTCATTATTTAGACACTCAAAGTAAATAGATATTAATTTAAATATTTATTGACTATATATGTAATGTTCACAAATTTGTTATAGTTAGAAAAATGCAGAATGATCCTATTTGGATTTCTTGAGAAATCTGTATGCAGGTCAGGAAGCAACAGTTAGAACTGGGCATGGAACAACAGACTGGGAAAGGTAGGGAACAACAGCAAGGGAAAGGAGTATGTCAAGGCTGTATATTGGCATTATGTTTATTTAACTTGCATGCAGAACACATCATGCAAAATGCTGGACTGCATGAAGCACCAGCTCGAATCAAGATTACCAGGAGAAATATCAATAACCTCAGATATGCAGATGACACCACCCTTATGGCAGAAAGCAAAGAAGAAACTAGAGTCTCTTGATAAAAATGAAAGAGGAAAGTTAAAAGTTGGCTTAAAACTCAACATTCAGAAAACTAAGATCATGACAACTGGTCCTATCACTTCATGGCAAATAAGTGGGAAAACAGTGAAAACAGTGACAGATTTTATTTTATGGGGCTCCAAAATCACTGAAGATGGTGACTGTAGTCAGGAAGTTAAAAGTCACATGCCACATGGAAGAAAAGCTATGACCAACCTAGGCAGCATATTAAAAAGCAGGGACACTACTTTGCCAGCAAAGATCTGTCTTGTCAAAACTATGGTTTTCCCAGTGTTAATGTATGGATGTGAGAGTTGGACTATAAAGAAAGCTGAGCTCCAAAGAATTGATGCTTTTGAATTGTGGTATTGGAGAAGACTCTTGAGAGTCCCTTGGACTGCAAGGAGATCCAACCAGTCCATCCTAAAGGAAAGCTGTCCTGAACATTCATTTGAAAAACTGATGCTGAAGCTGAAATGGCAATATTTTGGCCAGCTAATGTGAAAAACTTACTTATTTGAANAGACTCTTGAGAGTCCCTTGGACTGCAAGGAGATCCAACCAGTCCATCCTAAAGGAAAGCTGTCCTGAACATTCATTTGAAAAACTGATGCTGAAGCTGAAATGGCAATATTTTGGCCAGCTAATGTGAAAAACTTACTTATTTGAAAAGACCCTGATGATGGGGAAGATTGAAGGCAGGAGGACAAGGGGATGACAGAGGCTGAGATGGTTGGATGGCATTACTGACTCAATGGACATGAGTTTGTGTAAACTCTGGGAGTTGGCAGGGAGGCCTTGCATGTTGCAGTTAATGGGGTCGCATAGAGTCAGACATGGCTGAGAGACGAACTGAACTGAATCATACATTATTTTCTCAGTTTTATTTTCTTTTAACAGTTAACTGAATCCATAGAAAATATGAGAATGATCACTTAGTCACAGAGGCTGTGAAGCTGGAGAAAATTACTTGGAAAGAAATATCAAGCCAGAGGGCTATGAGAGGCAAGAAAGAAAGGAGACTCATAGTGATGTGGATGTACTATGACCACTTAAATACATGGAGGCAAGGTAAAGAAAAAAATTCAGTCAGTTAAGGATTAAGAAAGAGATAGGGAGAAGGCAAAATCTTCCTGCTAGGAAGTATTTTTAGAGACCAAAAATATTAAAATGTTAATAAATTCTTAAATATTGTTAATTCATCTATTATTTACATAATATCTTTGGTTCAAGTAATAAACTTGTTCTTGTAATAAAAAATCTTAGGACAAAGCAGGCCAATGGCATTTTGGCAATGAACTATACATCTTCAGTTTGTCTAAATTAAGAATGTTGAAAAGACTTTTGATTTCATACTGAGTTCCTTTCTGAAGACTGTCAAGAAGTATAGAGGACAGTGAGTACTAGTGATGCCAAGGCAGCCACTTAGGCAGCTGCGTATTTAAGAGCTAGCCAGTCCCAGGTGGAGCATAGTATCATGGATCATGAAGCAATCATTGTTTCAGTAAATTGCTGTTGTACAGGGTGTTCTTAAATTATCCTATTGGGAAAACATGTCTTATAGAGTGAGGGAAAGGCCATGTGATAATTCCCAATAGCATAACCTGAGACTCATTTCTGACATATAACTTATTTCTTCCTGGCATAATGATATTGGGCTGATTGCCAAAAACCATGCAACGTATGCATATAATATAGAATAGACAGCTGCCAGAATATTAATTTTCATTGTCCCTGTAAAACCAAAAAGAAATAACTAGCCAGCATTTTATTTTGTAAAAGAGAAATATATGTATACTTTCAGAAAAAAAAAATCAAGAATCCATGTTTTCTGTTGATTCCTTTTATTTACTGTTGTTCCTACTAAATTCTTCCTTAAATTGCAGCTTTGAATGAGTTATGATATTACTCCTTTCCTTCCCTAACTTACGTATTCTTCTAGGAGTTCTGCAGTGCATTTTCTAAATCTTAACCCTTCTCAAAAACTTATGGTAAATCTCATTTCGTACAGTGCTAATTAAAGACCTTCTCTGGTATTCACCTTTCTTAGTATGATTTGCATCTATCTGCCTAACTTTATCTGAAACCTCTTCCTTATAAGAACATTTTGATTGAAGTAAATAATTTACTATTTTGAGTATAAGACAGATATCACAATTGTCATACTTCTGATCATATCATTTATATACTCTCAGCTGTCTCCTCTATATTATCTTTTCTCTGACTCAACATTCCTAGTCTCACACCATCAGTTAAAAGTTGTTCTCTGCTTTATTCCCCTAAGATAAAATGTCATTTGACATATAGCAAGTAATTTATAACTACTTGTTTAATCCCTTCTCCAATCCTAACTTTAGGACTTGTTTAAATATACTTTTCGTTTTGCTTTAATTTAGTCATTACTTTCTAAAGGTTAATTATTTCAGAGTAAATGGTATAACTTTCTTTTTACACTGTATTCTATGCCTAACAAAGAGCATAGTATCTAAGGACAGTTAGACAGATTTGGTAAATTGAACTGAATATGCAAATTACTGGATAAATGCATTAGGAGTATATGCTACTTTTCACCTACATTATCTCTTCTCCTCCTTGTGCTGAAGCCTCTTGAGAGTCCCCTGGACTGCAAGAAGATCCAACCAGTCCATTCTAGAGGATATCAGTCCTGGGTACTCTTTGGAAGGAATGATACTAAAGCTGAAACTCCAGTACTTTGGTCACCTCATGCGTAGAGTTGACTCATTGGAAAAGACACTGATGCTGGGACGGATTGAGGGCAGGAGGAGAAGGGGACGACAGAGGATGAGATGGCTGGATGGCATCACTGATTCGATGGACATGAGTCTGAGTGAACTCCAGGAGATGGTGGTGGACAGGGAGGCCTGGCGTGCTACGATTCATGGGGTCGCAAAGAGTCAGACACGACTGAGTGACTGAACTGAGCTGAACTGAACTGAACCTCATATTCAAAGGTGCAAGGGTGAAAGCATTTCCTCTGAAGTCAGAAACAAGAAGGGTGCCCAGTCCTGCTACTTTTACTCAATAAACTATTAGAAGTCTTTGATGCACCAATCAGAAAAGAAAAAGAAACCCAAACTGTAAAGGAGAAAGTAAAACTGTCATTGTTTGTAGATGACATTATACTGTACATAGAAAATCTTAACAATGCACGAAAAAACTTGAGTTCATCAATGAGTTTGGTAAAGTTGAGGAATACAAAATTAATATATACAACTTCACTGTATTTCTACACTGTAACAAAAATCGATATGAAACAGAAATTAAGGAAACAATTCCATTTACCATCATAAAAAAAAAAAAAAAAACTAAAATACCTAGGAATAAAGCAAGGAAACTCCAGAAAAACTACTTCTGCTTCAGTGACCATGCTAAAGCCTTTGACTGTGTGGATCACAACACATACTATGGAAAATTCTTAAAGAGATGGGAATACAAAACCACCTACGTACCTCCTGAGAAACTTGTATGCAAGTCAAGAAGCAACACCAGTCCAGGTTCGATGCACGATATAGGGTGCTCAGGGCTGGTGAACTTGGATGACCCAGAGGGATGGGATGGGGAGGGAGATGGGAGGGGGGTTCAGAATGGAGAATACATGTACACTTGTGGTGGATTCATGTCAATGTATGGCAAAATCAATACAATATCAGAAAGTAAAACAAACTAAAATGAAGTAAAGTAAAATAAAACTTAAAAAAAAGAAGCAACAGTTAGAACCAGACATGAAATAAGACTGGTTCAAAATTGGGAAAGGGGTATGGCAAGGCTATACATAGTCACTCTGCTTATTTAACTTCCAAGGAGAATGCATCATGCAAAATGTCTGACTGGATGAATCACAAGCCAGAATCAAAATTTCTAGGAGAAATGTCAACAACATCAGATATGCAGATGATAACATTCTAATGGCAGAAAGTGAAGAGTAAATAAAGAGACTCCTGGTGAAAGAGGGGAGTGAAAAAGCTGGCTTAAAACATGTCGATGTATGGCAAAGCCAATAGAGTATTGTAAAGTAAAATAAAGTAAAAAAATAATAATAATAACCTCAATATTCAAAAAAAATACTAAGATCATGGCATCCAGTCCCATCATTTCATGGCAAATAGAAGAGGAAAACATGGAAAGTGACAGATTTGATTTCCTTGGGCTCCAAAATCACTAGGTTCCGTGACTGCAGCCCTGAAATTAAAAGAAGTGTGCTCCTTGGAAGGAAAGTTGTGACAAACCTAGACATCATATTAAAAAGCAGAGATATAATTTTGCCAACCAAGTTTCCTTGGTATTAGTCAAAGCTATAGCTGTTCCAGTAATCATGTATAGATGTGAGAGTTGGACTAGAAAGAAGACTGAGCACCAAAGAATTAATACTTTTGAATTGTGGTGCTGGAAAAGACTTTCATCCCTTGGACTGCAAGGAGATCAAACCAGTCAATCCTGAAGGAACTCAACCCTGAATATTCACTGGAAATACTGCTACTGAAGCTGAAGCTCCAGAACTTTGGAAAAGGCCCTGATACTGGAATAAATTGAAAGCAGGAGAAGGCGACAAGAGAGGATGAGATGTCTGATAGCATCATCTACTCAATGAACATGAATTTGAACAATCTAGGAGATAATGAAGAACAGGGGAGTCTGGTGTGCTACAGTCCATGGGATAACAAAGTGTTCGACACAACGTAATGACCAAAGAACAAAAAAGCTATATAAGAAGTAAAATAGTTGCACTTCAAAAACTGTAAAACACTGAAGAAAGTAATTTTACATGACACAAACAGATGGAAAGATATACTTTGTTCATTGACTCTAAGAATTAATATGGTTTAAATAACCATAATATCCAAGGCAATTACAGATTCACTGCAATCCCCATCAAGTACCTACATTTTTACAAAGAATAACAATAAATAATTTTAAAATTAATATGGGAAGACATGCATGCCTGCATGTTAAGTTCCTTCATTCATGTTCAACTCTTTGTGACCCTATGTACTATAGCCTGCCGTCTCCTCTCTCCATGGGATTATCCAGGCAAAATTACTGCACTGGGTTATCATGCCCTCCTTCCAGGGGATCTTTCCAACCCAAGGATCAAATCTGCATCTCTCATGTCTCCTGCATTAGCAGGCAGGTTCTTTACCACTAGTGTTACCTGGGAAGCCCAGAGTGTTAGTCAGCCAGTCATGTCCAGCTCTTTATGAACCCATGGATTGTAGCCCAGCAGGCTCTCCTGTCCATGGGATTTTCCAGGTAAGATTACTGGAACCCTGGAATGGGTAGCCATTCCCTTCTCCAGGGGATCTTCCCAACCCAGGGATGAACTTGGGTCTCCTGTATTGCAGGCTGATTTTTTATCATCTGAGACACCAGGGAAGCCCTTGGGAACACAAAAGACCCCAAATAGCCAAAATAATCTTAAGAAGAACAGAGCTGGAAGTACCATGCTATTTCCAGGCTACCATATAAGGCTGCAGTATCAAAACAGTATGGTACACTGGGATGACCCAGAGAGGTGATATGGGGAGGGTGGTGGGAGGGGGGGTTCAGGGTTGGGAACTCATAAAAAAGGAAAAAAGACAGTATGGTAATGGAACAAAAATAAACACATAGAATAATGGAACAGAATATAGAGCTCAGAGATTAAACCCATACACTTATGGTCACCTAATACATGACCAGGGGAGCTAGAAAATACAATGGGAAAGAAAAAAGCAGTCTCTTCAAGAAGTGGTAGCAGGAAAATTGGGCAGCTACATGTAAAATAATGAAATTAGAAGATTTTCTCTCAAAATAAACTCAAAATGGATTAAATACCATAAAAATATTGGAAGAAAATATAGGCAGAACATTCTTTGATATAAATCATAACACTATTTGGGGGAATCTTTACTATGGCAAAGAAACCAAATGCAAAAAAGGGATCTAATAAGCTAAAAGTTATACAGTATAAGTTATAATGTGTGGAATCTAAAAACTCAGATAAACTGTTGAATACAAAATATAATAATAACAGATATAGAGAACAAACTAGTTGTTACCAGTTGAGAGAAGGAAGGAAGAGGACCCCATACAAACTACTATTTACAAAACAAATGAGCTACAAGGATATATTGTTTAGCACAGAGAATATAGCCAATATTTTATAATAGCTATAAGTGGAGAATAGTTTAAAAATTTTGAATCACTATGCTGCATACCTAAAACTAATATATAATAATTTAGGCTTCAAAATAAACTATAAACAAAATCATCTGGAAAGTAAGAAGACTTTTGGATGTTATACCAAATAAAACAGACATATTGACAGATGTTCAAATGTGAATTGTTGACTTGGATATCTGAAAAATAAAAATGAAATCAGTATTCATCTTAAAATGTAAACAAATAATGCTGATACAATCACAAACTATTTACATTTAAGCTACATGCTATTGCTAAGTGCAGAACAGATGGACAGTAACTTCACAAACACACATATATGAAGAACATTAGGAGTTAGGTCCCCATAAAAGCATATAAAGAATATAGCCCCTTGCCATATAATCGCAGTCCAAGTCTATTTATATTACTCCAAACACGGGAGTACCATAGAAAGAGAAATTACCAAGCCAGAATTCAGAATCCATATGTGGGTTTGTTAATATCCTCTCTGCTTGTCAGATTTTTATCTCTATGGTAAATGTGTAGGATTATATAGTCTCTGGAGATTTTTAACTCTAAGACTCTAGGAATCTCTTTAAATCTCATCTAAGATGTATATTAAAACTTTAAACTTGTTTTACCCCTTGGGCAGAAGGAATAAATAGTTTTCTTTGTTGTTCCTAGTGCTTAAAATATCTTAACCATCCAGTTTACAACGGTGTCAAAAATCTTGCCTTTGGTATTTAGTACTTATGGTTTAGGTTTTGACTCTGTTCTTAAGTACAAATTTCACTGAGAGGTCATTTTAAACTGCCATCTTTTAACATTACGATGTAACATTTTCAGATTTCCTTCAAACTGAAAGTCTAAATCCCAGGGACCATGGCCACCACAATAGCAGTTACAAGAGAGATTCAGGGAGAGATGTAGAGAGAGAAATTTTTATATTTTGACAGGGATGATAAAGACATCAGGCATATTAGCAATATTTATTAGTAGTAAAATTATTAGTATATTTAATATGAATTAATATATACATTCTATTTTAATGTATCTGCCTAAGGGCTTCAAGGTGGCTCAGGTGGCAAAGAATCTGCCTGCAATGCAGGAGACCTGAGTTGAACCCCTGGGTTGGGAAGATTCCCTGGAGGAGGGCATGGCAACCCACTCCAGGATTCTTGCCTGGAGAATCCCCATGGACAGAGGAGCCTGGTGGGCTACAGTCCAGGGAGTCACAAAGAGTCAGACATGACTGAGAGACTAAGCACACAACACAGCAATATGTAAATTATATTCTAATGTATCTGCTTAAAGTAGTAATTGGTGACATGAAACACATAATAGATTCATTCCATAATCATAGGGAATATAACCACAGCATGCTATAAACTTTTGCACTTCTAAAATATGAAGTCCCTGAACAGGTAAGTCGGCTTACCAAAGTTGATTGGGAGAAATAAATTTGAAGGACAAGAGTGATTCCTTTAAACCAAACATTCTTCAAGTTGTCAAATCAAAATATTCCTGACAAACAAAAATGCACCAAAAAATACTGTTTAAAAGAAGGAAATATCATCTAATATATACATATTTACCCATATCAGAGATATTTGAGAAAAGTTCAGTCAATCAGGATTCCTTGTGTTCATATGAAACAAATAATTAAGACACTGAAAATGGACAATTTGTGAAGCAGATGGGATTGGCCTTCAAGGTAAACAGAGTTAATGACACAAATGCCATCACTCCTTTGGTTTCATATTCTTAAAAGTGTCAGCCTAATACTCTCTGAGCAATTTCTCTCAAGATTGAACACTTGGCCCTAGATATCTTCAGTCACACTTCTTTGTGGTTACATGATTTTTCTGTAACCACAAAGAAACTACTCCGATTAGCTGGCCTAAATTGTGAACTTATCCTTAGAACAAGAGCTGTGTTGAAGGGAATGTAACACTGTGATTGGCATTGCTTTAATTGTTCATGTAGCCAAGGGATGGAGTAATATTCTTCCCACCATCATCTGCAAGTTGATGTTTAAATAAAGATATTTATCAAAAGAAACATTTGAGGAAGACAAAATGAGAAATATCCATTATAAATATGGAGCCCCCATCCTAAGGACCAGACAGTAATGAGGAAAACAAATTATTACCAAATCACTGACTTCCATCCATTTATATGTTACTATATTTTGGAAATTCCAGTTAATGATTGATTCTGAAGAAATCATGCATTTTTTGCATAATCAAAGTGCATTTATTCATGTTAATTATTTTTCTACAAAAGTCTAGATTATATTTTGCGTGTGGATTGCTACCTTCTTAATTCTATACTTTAATTTCCTTAAAAAGTTTTTAATTATGCATTGCTTCATGTGTTTGTTCTTTTACTCCATCTAAATTAAAAAGACCTGGCTTAAAATCAGATTATCTAAACTTTGAGCCAAAACCTTGTAATTTAAACAATTTACTTCATTTTTCTGCTCACTAAATTTTCACCCTCCTTCCCAGGACATTTTTCACCTCTAAAAGGAGCTGATATTGCTAATCAAATCAAAGAGCAAAATTGAGATGGTCAGATGTGGCTGACAGACATCTATAACTTAACTGTATGATATTTTCAAGGTTTTTATATGTACTTTAAAATTACACTCAAAAGGGTGTCAATCATTGTATCCTGTCTGTCTTACATAAGGAGATATATTTTTTAAATGATACCGTGAGGTATACTTTTTTGCATGAAGGTATTTTTTCACTGAAACCACAGTATAAAACAAGAAGGTAGAGTTCTTCTTCTGGGAAGATGGAATAAACACGCTTTTCCTAGTTATCCCACTAAGTAAACTAAAACCCCTGAATAAGATATTTAAAATGAACAACAACAAAAAAGAATATAAAAGGTGAAGAGAAAAAGGAAGATTGGCTATGGAACTCAAGAACCAAGGAATAACCCAGTGGTGGGTCTCCTGGGGTTTAAGATTTTTTTGGATTTATTTCCCCCCCAGGTTTATTGAGTTGAAATTGACATTACCATATGTAAGATTAAAGTGTGCAATGTGCATATTGTAAAGTGATTTCTACAAGATTAGTTAGCACCTAACACTTCCATGGCTTCTGGGCCCATCACTTCAGTTCAGTTCAGTCGCTCAGTCGTGTCCGACTCTTTGAGATCCCATGAATCGCAGCACGCCAGGCCTCCCTGTCCATCACCAACTCCCGGAGTTCACTCAGACCCGCATCCATCGAGTCGATGATGCCATCCAGCCATCTCATCCTCTGTCGTCCCCTTCTCCTCCTGCCCCCAATCCCTCCCAGCATCAGAGTCTTTTATAATGCGTCAATTCTTCCTATGAAGTTTCCAAAGTACTGGAGTTTCAGCTTTAGCATCATTCCTACCAAAGAAATCCCAGAGCTGATCTCCTTCAGAATGGACTGGTTGGATCTCCTTGCGGTCCAAGGGACTCTCAAGAGTCTTCTCCAACACCACAAAAGCATCAATTCTTCAGCGCTCAGCCTTCTTCACAGTCCAACTCTCACATTCATACATGACCACAGGAAAAACCATAGCCTTGATTGTAATGTCTCTGCTTTTGAATATACTATCTAGGTTGGTCATAACTTTTCTTACAAGGAGTAAGCGTCTTCTAATTTCATGGCTGCAGTCACCATCTGCAGTGATTTTGGAGCCCCCCAAAATAAAGTCTGACACTGTTTCCACTGTTTCCCCCTCTATTTCCCAGGAAGTGATGGGACCAGATCTGGATGGCAGAGGATGAGATTAATTGGATGGCATCACTCACTCGATGGACCCGAGTTAGAACAAGCTCTGGGAGTTGGCAATGAACAGGGAAGGCTGGTGTGCTGCAGTCCATGGGGTCACAAAGAGTAGGACACACCTGAGCGACTGAACTGAACACCTTCATCCTTTCTTATGTTTTTTCCTTGCATTAATATTTATATCAGCACTATTCACAAGACATATAAGTAACCTAAATGTCCATCACAGATGAATGGATAAAGATTTGGTGTGTATATGTATATAGATAGAGAGATACAGATATATACATATATACACACAGTGGAATATTACTCAGTCATAAAAAGAAAGAAATTGTGTTATTTGCAGCAACATTAATGGAACTATAGATTATTATACTAAATGAAGTAAATCAGGCAGAGAAAAACCAATATTATATGATATTATTTATATGTGGAATCTATAAAATAAATGATACAGATGAATTTATTTCCAAACCAGAAATAGACTCACAGACATGGAAAACAAACTTATGATTACCAAAAGAGATAGCCAAGAGGGAACAGGAAAGATAAAGTAGGAATTTGATATTAACATACACACATTGATATTTATTTGAAAAATATCATTAGGATTTTGGTAGGAATTGCATTGAATCTACTAATGCCTTTGAGTAGTATGGATATTTTAACAGTATTACTACTTACAACCCATGGGGATGTGATCTTTTTCCATTTATTTGTGTTTTCTTCAGTTTCTTTCACCTGATTGGTTAAACTAATTCCTAAGTTTTTTGTTTGTTTGTTTTGTTTTTTTACTGTTTTGTTTTTGGATAGGCTATCGTTTTTTATTTATTTTCCTGATAGTTTGCTCTTAGTGCATACAGATGCAACTGATTTCCATAATTTGAATTTTTATCCTCAACAGGTTATTATTAACCCTAGCATTGTCATGACTTTCTTAATCTACTTATATAAAATGCTATATGATCACTGTAACTTGCAAAATTGATTCTAAGACAGGATTTTGCATTATTTTATGCAGATATAAAAGAACTGAAATCAGAAATAAGTCCTCAAATTTGTTTTCTAATCTTAATTATCAACTGTGGTGAAGTAAATTATAAAAGAAATATTTAAATGAAACTAATTTAAAGCCATGAAAATTTTGAATAACCAAGTTCTATGTCAGGAACAAATTACTGTTACATATATTCTTCAGTTATTTCAGTTAATAGGAAAATATGAAATATCAGAAACAATAGCCTGTTTAACTCAATTATTATTAAAACCATTTTGAATTTATAAAATACCGTAGCTTTGGCAGTACAGAAATAATAAACCTTTTTCTTACTACTACTCTACCACTGCTATCACTCATCAATTCTAGACTCCCAGTTGCACAATTAACCCTGCCTTCCCTAATGAATAATTTTTGAAGATTAACAGAGAAAAATCATTGAAAAACATAAGAAAATGACAGCCTATAAATGCAGTATAAATATACCTTGGTTCCACATGAAATGTTTTAAAACAACACAACAAAGGGACATTTTAAGATAACAATCACTTTTCTAACTTTAAATACAAGCAATCTAAGACTTAGTTTGAAATTATAGTCAAATTAAGTAGATCTAATTATTACTAATATCTTATTTAATTAGGTCAAGAAGTTGCAAAGGTATGCCAGAATTTCATTAGCAAAGAATAATATTGTTATAAAATTTCACACACCTATAGAAATAAAGTGGCAGTATCAGGAGACATCAGATAATACTGAATTGAAAGTGTGTTTATCCACCAAGATTTGACTCCTGTACTATATTTTATAAAAAGATCATCAGTGATACACAAGTATGGAGATTTTTAAAGTAAACTACTAATTCTCCATAATTTTACTTATAGAA
This sequence comes from Neotragus pygmaeus, assembly GCA_006410875.1. NCBI lineage: Eukaryota > Metazoa > Chordata > Mammalia > Artiodactyla > Bovidae > Neotragus > Neotragus pygmaeus. The sequence continues at coordinate 564,355 of SJYV01017721.1, forward strand.
TTTCATAGGGTAATTATAAGTCATTCTTGTTTGTCAACACTACCCCTTTTAAGGCTCTATATAGCATGATCTTTGTTCAATTGTCCTGAGAACTTGAGAAATTTATTATTTTAAATATATCTTTCAGTTTGACTTTCCCCATTACTCCAATTTCAGGATGAAATGTAAAAGTATGCATTTTTTCAAAATTATAATTATATGCCTATGATTTAAAATTATAATGTATTTGTGCTCTATTTGATAATCAAGACTTCTTCATAAAGTTGAAATAAAAATCTTGTGCTACATTGTCATTTGGGAGTACCAATTAGTTCACTGCCTGATTATAGTTATCCTTTTCTTCTTTTTAAGAATAAATTAACTTTTCAGTTCTTTGCCCTTAGGCAAAATCTAGAGGAATTGACATGAATATATACACATCTTATTAAGAAGCTCTCAGAAATATTCTAAATCAAATGAACGTATGCAGGTAAGTAATGCTGTCCTAATGCAATAGTAACCATGTGCATGCTGGAGAATTTTGTTAACTGATGGAAACAACCCTATGTATTTATTGTACAAATATGCTTTGCACTCAATGAGACTGTCAAACTTCAAGATCATAATAAAATCTGAGGTGGGAAAATAACCTGAGGTAGAAACACAGTCTGGTATTCTTACCTGGAAAATTCCATGGACAGAGGAGCCTGGCAGGCTATATAGTTAATACAGTCACAGAGTTGGACATAATTGACTGAGCACAGAAAATAATTAGGATGGTGAACAATGTTCTTTCTAATAATGCTTTAATATATTTTAGCAAATAATTTATATATCTATTCATCTATCACCATTTACTGTATCCTACTTATTTATTGATATTCACAGCTATGTTTCATTTATTTTCAGGGAAAATAGTCACACACAGGCAATGGAGAGTGGTCCCAGGGAGCTGAAGTAAAATTAAAAATCATGTGAAAATCACTTCTTTAAATTAAAATATCTATTCAAAAAAAGGAACTAGATGGAACATGCTTGTAATTTACAGCACATGATTAGAAAGAGTGTTAATAATAATACTTGAGGAGTGGATGAAATTGGAAAACATCTGCATCCTGGGACAACCTCCTGAGAAGTGTGATTCACCTATTCAGCCATTTTGAGCAAAGTATCTCTTCTCACTGGATTTCTTCAGGAAAACTAAAATTTTTGCAGAATAATTATGATAAATTAAGAACATTTTTCTCTGTCTCTAGTGTATATCCTAAATGAAATATTAATTTTCTTAGTTATAAAACAAAAATAAATTAGCATTGAAAGTAATTACATTTTTTTCCTTAATATGCTGCCAAAATATGGTGAATATAGTCTTGTGTGGTTCCCACTCTCCTGGGAATAAAAGACATTAAGAGAATTGGCAAGTTGTTACAATGTTACTTAAGGAAAAAATATCTTACCCAAATTCAGAAGTAAACACTGACAATGACAATATCAATACACATTTTGATATTTTTCACAATTCTGAGAATTTGACATTTGAGTTATTAATATAACCTCATTATTATGTCCATTAATAAAAATAATGTCTACACAATCTTATAAATTATGAAATCAGAATTAACAATTGGATTAAATACTATTGAGCATTGAGAATTGCTGTGGGTATCTGGAGTTTAAGAGTCTCAAAGATAAATCTAAATCAATCTAATAAAGTTCTTTAAAAAGTGCTTTCAAAGACTATCCACTTAAACATTCAGAAGAGTGTCAAAAGACTGCTGTCTTAATGGTTGATGACCATAGATTACAGTATTATTAAAAATTAATAATAATAAAAATTACAAGAAAGTCATTAACCTGAGTATTCAAGGGTAGGTTTGGAACCTAGAAAATGACTTTAAAGGGCCCTTTTATTCCCACTAATTCTCAAAATGCCAACAATGTTCACATTTCTCTTAATTATTTTGATTTAAAGTAGTGTGTTTCTAGAAGACTATTATTTATTATATTATTACTGTTTAACAAAACTGTGCTACTGGACTTAGTGCACTGAGCTATTAGTATGCATTGGGAGATGAAAGTAATTGGACCATAGGAGAACTGGAGATGAGCAGATATGTTCTTTTGGTAGGGACAGGATAAATTTAGGGAGGACAGTTTTGGATCACCACCCTCTAACGAGAATGTTCCATGTAGATCATTTCAGTGGAGAGGGCAGTTGAATCAATGGCTCAAAATCACCAGAAAAGTTTCCCTTTGAGAGTACCACAAAGAAAAATGAGGCTTATGATAAGAAACAAACAACTTAATTAACCTAGCATTTGATTTGTACAAATATTCTGATTGCATTTTCTTCATTCAAATGCATAATGCTATAACCAGGCAGCTACTTTTGCTCCCCAAACTCTCAGAACATATATCAGTTGCTTTCTTAAAAAATAAAAAAAATGAGGTTAAATTTTCCAGATAACTTCCTTTGTATATTTTGTGAACTGTCTTGGTACAAATTGACTTCTGTCTCAAAAATCCTTTAAAATTTTACTGAATATGGTAACATATTTTTTGTTTTACATCCTTAATTGACAAAGTACCATAGTTAAATTGGGTCCTGGGTTAAATGACAAGCTTCTTCAGACGATGTTTAAAACTAACAAGAAAATATTCCCTTTGGTCTATAAATTATGAAAATACGTATGTACTAAGTCATATTTTAGTCATTTCCGCTTCTGTGATGCTATGGACGATAGCCCACCAGGCTCCTCTATCTATGGGATTTTCCAGGCAAGAATACCGGAGTAGGTTCAGGGTGTCTTTCCAATCCAGGGATCTAACCCATGTCTTTTAAGTCTCTTGTATTAGCAGATGGGTACTTTATCACCAGTGCCACCTGGGAAGCTCAATGAAGACACATAGGGCTGTACATTCTATTAATATTAAAAATTAGATATTTTTGTGTTGGATACAATGTGCACATAAGTGTACACACACACACACTGAACCTGAGGACAAGGTAATCAGTGGATGAATCAATCATGCTTAAGTATATCTCATTAATATGTCCTGCCAGAGCCTAAATTCTTAATTAAAGAATACTTCCAGACAATTACATCATTCCATGAATATGTCTCTTGGTTATATAAGTCAAAATGCTACATCTAAAATTCAATTAAATTGACTTAAATGTCCAATCAAAACATTTCACTGGAAGTTGAGAATGACCAAAATGTGTTTATAAAATAGTTTACATGTATTGGGCTTCCCTGGTGGCTCAGCGTTTAAAGCCTTGATCCCTGCATTGGGAAGATCCCCTGCAGAAGGAAATGGCAACCCACTCCAGTACTCTTGCCCGGAGAATCCCATGGAGGGAGGAGCTTGGTAAGGCTACAGTCCATGGGGTCGCAAAGAGTTGGACACGACTGAGCGACTTCATTCACTCACTCACTCACTCACTTACATATATTGCTGTTGTTAGAGAAAAGCTGACTTTAAAACTCTTGAGTATATCTCCTACTTTAAGTTGATCTATTCAACTGCTTAAAGATTGGAGAAGGAAATGGCAACCCACTTCAGTGTTCTTGCCTGAAAAATCCCATGGACCGAAGAGCCTGGAGGGCTACAATCCGTAGGAACGCAAAGTTGGACACAATTGAAGTGATTTAGCACTGCTTTAAGATACTTCTAAAATATACCTTTTCACATCAATATACATAAATATGTCAATAAATATTATTGTATGTGTGTGTTCAGTCAGTCAGTCATGCCCCACTATTTGCAACCCTATGAACTATAGCCCATGAGGCTCTTCTGTCCCTGGAATTTTTACATGGAAGAATACTGGAGCAGGTTGCCATTTCCTACTCCAGGGGATCTTCCTTACTCACAGATTGAACCCCATCTCTTGCGTCACCTGCTTTGGCAGGCAGATTCTTTACCACTAGCATCACCTGGGAAGTCCTGTTATACATATAAAGTTCTAAGAAAGTTACTTTAAAAAGATAGAAAAAGTTATTCTTATGGGGACCCCCTTGTGTGTTATTTGTTGTTTTTCCCTTACTGCTTTTAATATTTGTTCTTTGTGTTTGGTGTTTGTTAGTTTGATTAATATATGTCTTGGGGTGTTTCGCCTTGGGTTTATCCTGTTTGGAACTCTCTGGGTTTCTTGGACTTGGGTGATTATTTCCATCCCCATTTTAGGGAAGTTTTCCACTATTATCTCCTCAAGTATTTTCTCATGGTCTTTCTTTTTGTCTTCTTCTTCTGGGACTCCTATAATTCGGATGTTGGAGCGTTTCATATTGCCCTGGAGGTCTCTGAGGTTGTCCTCATTTCTTTTAATTTGTTTTTCTTTTTTCCTCATTGATTCATTTATTTCAACCATTCTATCTTCTATTTCACTAATCCTATCTTCTGCCTCNCATTTTTTCATTTTAATATCAAATAATCTATACAGAAGGAACTTCTTTGTTATCTCTCAATTTCTTCAAAGTATATGTTACATTTAAACTCTAATGAATGTTACCTGTTTTTCAATGTTATTTGAATCTATATAAAATACTGATTTTAAGAAGAGATAATACAAATCAATTTTCATATGCAGAAAAGCAATATATTAATTATCCAAAGGTGATCAATTAATCTGGCTTTGATAAGATTGCAAACAAGAAAAAAGTCCGCCCTCTATAGGATACATATATTGAAAAGGCACTGTAAACTGGACACTTGTCCAGTTCATCCTAACAATTTACCCTTCAGAGTCAAAATAAGAAATGGCCATCCATCCAGTATCCCTGCATTTAGTAAAAATGCTATGCATGGAATAATCAATTATACTGTTAACTATTTCTAGTGTAATACTCAATGAAATAAAATTTTCTCAGAATTCTAAGCTAAGAAAAAGATTATTGCTTATGAACCGCTATTTTTTTTTTTTTTACTGGACAACAAAAGCTAAGGAATCCACATTGCTTCACTTTTAGCTTTGATTGCTTTGGAACTCTGAACTTGTTTTTAACTTCAGTTACCTCTCTTATCCTTGTATTTGATTATTATGAGAATAACTGGATTAAAATTTTGTTTCTATTATTATGAATTTTTATTTCTATTATTAAAAAGGTATAATGCTAATTTAAATCAGTAATGGATTCTTTAAAATGTATCATGTGAATAAAATTGTTCCAGGTATCAGATAACTAGGAAACACCAAACTGAAATAGGTTTTTTTAATGAGAGTCTAAATTATTTAGGGTAAATTTAGAGTCTAGATTTAGTCTAGATTATTAGGGTAAAACTCAAGCTCTTTTAATAAAGAGTACTGCAAATATAGTAACTAAAAAATAAGTTTATTCCTCTCTTTCCCTCTGGGGAGTCCAATCATGAAAAATCCAAGACTGCCAAAGTTGTTTCAACCACACGGTTATTTGGACATCTGAATTCCTGACATCCTGTGAAACCAGTATTCTTTTGGTTGTAATTTTTCATGGTTAAAACTAGTTTCCCTCTACATCTATATGAACCCACAAAAAGAACAACATATAGAAGGTCGTGGGAAAGTATCATCTTTTTTGAGTAGTCCCAGAAGTTATATAGATCATTTCTGCTCATTTATCATTGCTCTGTATTTAATCATGCTACAACTTATAGATATAAGAAAAGCTGACAAATAGTAAGGACCAGTCAAGTCCTTAGCTAAAACTGGGGGAAGATGGTTGGCCACAAAATTTGTTCAAATCTTTCCATAACATCTTATGTATGTTATGAACATCCAAATAAACTTTTTAGCCAATCAAATATTTCCATATGGAGGAAGATTATGGATTTTAGAGTAAAATTACCATCAACCAAGGGACTCTTCGGAGTGTCTTGGACAGAAAGGAATCAAACCAGTCAATCCTAAAGGAAATCAATTCCAAATATTCACTGAAAGGACTGATGCTGAACTGAAATTCCAATACTTTGGCCACCTGGTGCGAAGAGCTGACTTGTTAGAAAAGATCCTGATGCTGGAAAAGTTTGCAGGCAGGAGGAGAAAGGGATGACAGAGGATGAGATGGTTGGATGGCATCACCAACTCAATGGAAATGAGTTCAAGCAAGCTCCAGGAGATGGTGAAGAATAGGGAAACCTGGTATCCTGCAGTCCATGGGGTCACAGAGTTGGACATGACTGAGCGACTGAACAACAATCACCTCAACCACAGCTTCCCTGCCTGATATACTGCCAATTTACCCAATGGCTTCTATGTGTAATAAGAAACTAACATTACATTGCAGTGGAAAATCTTTAGCTTGATAGACAGACATGATTTGGCATTCCAGTCCCACTGATTATTAGATGTAAGTAGTTGTCATTACTTAATGTTTCTGAACAGCATTATTCTCATTCAGGAAATGTGGATACAATATCTAATTTTCTGCCTTAAGTAAAATGACAATGACATATCAAAATGTCAATAAAAATGACAGCAATTAATAGTAATAGAGAGGAAATTACAAAGTGTTCTTTACTGAAATATTTTATTTTTTGTCCATCAGTTATGATGATGTCTCAATTCACAGTCTTTTGGACTTACTTCTAGAAACCTACAAACACATACACACACACAAACACCAGATAAATCACTATGTGTTAGAAAGGAAGATTTTCATATGAGAACTTTCATATGAGTAGTTAGAAATAACTACTTTCACATAAGAGAAAATACACTAACTAGGGAATATTGTTCCATTGCAATTAAATAAACAGTAACTGATATTACAGATTAAAGACTAAATGCATATTCACCACTTTGGCTATATGCAAATTTAACAAGTTAATACTATTTGGAAGGCAATGCTTTTCAAGTGAAACTTTCTTTTTATCACTAATATTTGTTTTGTTTTCCATAAGTGTAAAGGCAGCTGAAAGATGTGAGATTAGAAGTCACCTCCAAGAACATATATTTCAATGATTTTCTCCTGATGTGTCTATTAGTTACTATGGTGACAATCTGTCAAGCATTCAAAGAGAAAACAGTGTTTTACTTTTCCATCAATTAAGTCACAGAATTGTTCATTTTAGTTAGTAAGTTATGTTTATTATTTTGTTTAGAAAATTTTTGATTTTTGTATTTATACAAGCAAAACAGTGATTTTGTGATGTGTTCAAAATACAGTTAAAATTGCTTATAATTACCCCAAATACTTAGTACAATGGTATCTGATAACTATTTTCTCCAATGGGCTCATATATTAGAAATTATTTTTTAAATGTACAAATAATTTTTATCCCTTGCTTTTAAAAATGCACAGTTAGTTAACATATGTAAATAATATGGTCATTCAAGTTTTGATTAAGATTTTTTATGAGTGTCTTGATCAAAGTAAAACCTATATGAAGTATTAATAAAATAGACAATACTTTCAGGAAACACTGAGCTTATTTTCAGTCCCATAATTAATTGCTTAAATTGGGCTTTTATTATAAATTTGCTCATGTATATATGAGAATAATTTTAAATTAATATTTAATTGTATTCTTAAATGATCACTCCTTACTAGCTTATTTAGCTAGTAAGTTATTTTTGTGTTATGAATTATAGGTCATTGATTNATATGAGAATAATTTTAAATTAATATTTAATTGTATTCTTAAATGATCACTCCTTACTAGCTTATTTAGCTAGTAAGTTATTTTTGTGTTATGAATTATAGGTCATTGATTAGCCTTGTTTGTTTTTATCATATTATAATTAATAGTATAAAACAAAGTGAGTGAAGTTGAAGATAAATGAAATTAATTACAACTGAAATTGAAATTACACTTAATCCATGGTTTTGCAATTATAATTCAGAATCTATAAGATAATAAGTAGCAAACTTATGATGTGATCTATATTTCTAAATTTCCAACTTCACGTGGATAAGCTAATTCTGAATCTTTGTTTCTTTTTCAAAGCCTGCCTATTCTGTCAGCATCTTATCACATGTTTGTCAGGAATTATTTACCTAAAACTTCTCTTTTATTAATAGGCTTACTCAGCTCTGCTGTTTGTTCTTATTAATTGATCCCATATCTATTTTTTTTTTCCTGAGGCAAAAAAAAAGACTTTATTTGGATTTTCTATCTTTTAACCTGCTTCCCTTCCTACCCTTTTCCTCTCTTTGTTTAACATTGTTTTCATTAAATTCAATTTAAGTTTAATCTAACAAGACTCCCTGAGATGTTTCTTACTCAAATGTTCCTGGCCATTTAAGTCATATAACCTCTTTAGAAGTAAATTTATTTACCTGTTCAGTGGTACACCAACTGTACTTAACTCTTGGGGGTATTAGGAAGGTTGAAGTACTCATCACATGAAAAACACTGGAAATTATCAGTGAATTATTATTATTATTCATCCTTGCTTGTCATTGGATGCTTTTAATAAATTTCCACACATATTACTCATACACAAATGCAAATTGTGAAGAAATTTTCTGAATAATCAATATCCTAATGAGGAGCAACAGTAACATACATCTCTTTTACAAACCAGGATTGAACTATACAAAATTATCAATATGAAACTTACCTTTTAAACTATTGTACAAAGATTCCAATTACCAAAACAGGAGACAAGGGGTCAATGCTGGGTTGGAGTAAAAAATAGCAACCCACTGCAGTATTCTTGCCTGGAAAATCCCATGGACAAAGGAGCCTGACTGGCTACATTCCTTGGAGTTGCAAAAAAAATCAGAAATGATGTAGTGACTAAACAACAAAAACACTTAACAAAGACTCAAGACNTGAAGGGCGACCACGTCACACAGCCTGGAACTCGTTGCTAGCCGACCGCGGAACACAGTCCGAGCCTGGGAGCAGAGTGACCGTGACACTCAAGCCAGACCTCAGCGCAGGGCGACAGTGACACCTAGGTCGGACCTCAGCGCAGGGTGACTGTGTCACACAGGCCAGACCTTGGCGCAGGGTGACCGCAGCACACAGGCCAGACCTCGGCGCAGGGCATCTGTGGAACACAGGCAGGGCATTGGCTCAGGGCAACCGCGGATCACACTCTGGACCTCAGCGCAGGGGCATCATGGAACACAGCCCGAACCTCTGGAGAAGGCTACCACGGCACACAGCTTGGACCTTGGCAAAGAGGAACCGCGGCACAGAGCCGGGAACAGGTGGCAAGCCGAGGGTGGAACACAGGCCGGACCTGGGCAAAGGGTGTCGGCGGCACACAGCCCGGACCTGGGGAGATGGCACCCGTGGCACACAGCCCGGACCTCGGAACAGGGCGACCGTGGCACACAGCCGAGCCATCTGCAGAAGGCTACCTCGGCACACAGCCCGGACCTCGGTACAAAGCTAGCAGGGCACACAGCCCGGAACTCAGTTAAAGCCAACCGAGGCACACAGTCTGGACCTCGGCGCAGTGCGACCGCGGCACACAGTGTGGACCTCAGCAAAGGGCAAATGAGGCACACAGCCTGAAACTGAGGGAAGGGTGATCGCATAACATAGCCCAGAACTTGTCGCTAGATGACCGTGGAACACAGCCCCCTCCTCGGCACAGGGTGAAGGTTGCACACAGGCTGAAACNCCCAGCATTTCTCATGATGTACTCTGCATATAAATTAAATAAGCAGGGTGACAATATACAGCCTTGATACTCCTTTCTTGATTTGGAACCAGCATGCTGTTCCATGTCCAGTTCTAACTGTTGCTTCTTGATCTGCATATACATTTCTCAGGAGGTAGGTAAGGTGGTCTGGTATTTCCATCTCATTCAGAATTTTCCACAGTTGATTGTGACCCACACAGTCAAAGGCTTTGGAGTAGTCAATAAAGAAGAAGTATATGTTTTTCTGGAACATGTCTCTTGCTTCAGATCTGAGATTCAGTAGACTCCTCCCAGGGGTGCTCACACCTTCTTTTTTTAAATATATTAGGGAAATATATTACAGAGAATTTTAAACAAATAAATTTGATCAATTATACAAAATGGATAAGTTCCTTGAAAGAGACAAACTACCAAAGTCTAACAAGATAAAAGAGAGACATAAATAATCTTATATATATATATATATATCAAAAGCATTGAATTTGTAGACAAATCCCGCATGCAAAGAAAGTTTCAGTACAGACTAGATTAGAAGGCTGAGTGCTGAAGAATTGATGATTTTCAGCTATGTTGCTAGAGAAGACTCTTAGGAGTCCCTTGAATAGCAAGGAGATCAAACCAGTTAATCCTAAAAGAAGTCAACCCTGAATATTCACTGGGAAGACTGATGCTGAAGCTGAAGCTCCAATACATTAGACACTGATGCAAAGTGCCAACTCATTTACATTGATGCTGGGAAAGATTGAAGACAGGAGGAGCAGGCTGTGACAGATGATGAGATGGTTGGATGGTATCATCAACACAGTGTACATGACTTTGAGCAAACTCTGGGGGATAGTGAATGACAGGGAAGCCTGGCATGCTGCAGTCCATGGGGTCACAAAGAGTCAGACATGACTTAGCAACTGTACAAAAACAAAAGACTTACCTTGGCATATGCCTTGGAAAGATCTCTAAACAGATATGAAGAGTTTTGAATATACTATTTTTAATTAAACATTGCGTCCCTTCCAGGAAGAGGCTATGAGTTTTACTATCAGTTTCATAGGAAACAATTCATAAATTATATGAAATACACATAACCAGATATGTTAGTGAAAGTTTTTTATCATAACCATGCTTGGACTGATTTTAAAACTAAAACTCATCATACTTTTGGCTATTAACCCACAGAATTAATTTAAAAGGCAGTGGACAAAAAGTAGAGCCTCCATAGAGCTGAGAGTTTTCAAGATCTTTACAAACCACTGCTTTGACCTGGAAACATATATGTTTTTGCCACATGAAAGAAAATTGAGATTTACAGTATATGCCATTTATTGCTTTTGTCCTCTTAATTTATGGACTGTCCTTACACATTGCTATTCTTCAAATTGAGCCGCTTGTAATTAGTCCTCTTTAAGTTCATGTTAGTGTCTGGGTGGGCATTTATATCATGTGCTAAAACTTGACCTCTTTTGTATTTCCAACTCTAATAGTAGATATGAAGACTTAATTAGATGTATTCATGATCCTTTTTTTTTTTCTTTTCACAATCCACTGCCTTTCTTATTGACAAATTTGTACTAAAGAGAAATCCACAGATCATCCTATCAATTGCTGGTGAACAGAAGCCCTGCACTCAGAGGCCTGAGAGTTCTGTGCCCCTAAGAGTTGATGGCGAGGAAGATGAAGTAAAAATTGTCTTTTGGATCCCAGTTTGTTTAAAATTTTTTAATCCATATTTTTACTTAATGTCAGAATTCATGGTAAACCAAAGATTATACTAAGTAATCAATCCATATTACTAAAAGCAAGTCTTTCCTTAAGATAATAGTATGTGAGAATAAATGGTATTATGGACAATTTTTTCCATATATAAATATTATATATTTAATTATATAATGTACAAAATAAATATATACATTTTTATGGTGTATAATGGTTTCTGTATTATCAAACACAGATACCAGAATGAAGGGTGTAGCATTTTCACAGAGAAGAACTAGTTTCTGAGAATGGAAAATGTATAGTTGGCCATATCTGTTAAAGATACTACATGCAATTATAATCTCACAGATTTAATATACTAAATGAGTTCTTATAAGAGTTATTTATACATTAACATTGACAGAGGGAGAANGAGAATGGAAAATGTATAGTTGGCCATATCTGTTAAAGATACTACATGCAATTATAATCTCACAGATTTAATATACTAAATGAGTTCTTATAAGAGTTATTTATACATTAACATTGACAGAGGGAGAAATAAATGTGGACTAAAAAAGCTTAAAAAAAAGCCTTAAAGAATAATGTAAATTATACATGTAATTTAAACAATTCCATAGCCTAATTTTAAGTAATATCCAGTGTCTTTACTCTTTCTGAAATGTACTTATTTTCATATTCATTGATAAGCATATTATTTATTTGAAAAAATATAAAGAAAGCTTACAGTATTATCTAAGTTACAATTACAGTAAAACTAATTGTAAGCCCCACCCATTCTCCCTAAAAACACACAGGAGATCTGGTAGCCACTAATGATATTTTCCAAATGAAATTCTTAATTTTTGTTGGAATTTATTTCCATTGTGTTGAATAAGCCAGAAATGTTTAAAATTAGATGAAATCTGCTTTGACAATACATTACAAATCTACTTTCAGGAATGTTTTGACTATTTCTATTTAATGAAACAAAGAAAATTAAATTTATAATGAATAAATCTCTGTTCTTTTGGATCTCAGCTATATTAACATATTTGATATCTTTTTAAGAATTCAGTAAATATGAAAACATGTGGAAGGAACTGTGTTTAAGGCAGTTTAGAATTCTGAAGATGATTCTCATGCATGATGAAAGCTATAAATATTAAGAATGCAATAAAAATGAATGCATTTTTCCCCTGTCATAGGCATTAGATATTATTGATATAATATTTGAAAGGTTCTGCACACTAAGAAATGTAGAGGAACAGATTTGACTCACTAATTTAACAATAGAGTAGCACTCATTAGTTTAATACTAGATTATATTAAGTAATTTTACATATCTGAAAATATTAAAATGATGGAATATTTCAGATATAATTCTTTTAAGTCCTATTGAAATGCTAAGTTATTATTAAGGTAGCCTTTATTCGGACTGGGCACGAGGAAGGAAGGAAGCAAGTTCTGAGGACTTATCTCTTTTGCAATGCTTCCTGCCATACCCTTTTCATCCCAAATAACTTTTTTTATCTCTCATTAACAGTAACTCTGAGTAACAATTTGTTTCTAAAAAACTTACCTTAAAAAGTTTAAAATCTATGTTTTGTTGTTTTGAGATAGACATATAAAAAAAGTATTAAGATAATTAAGATAATTACATAACCGGAAGACAAGAAGTTAGGTAATGTGTATGTAGTCACACAATTAACAAATGGAAAAACTATTTATGAAATCTAGATAACTAACTTTAGTCTTCATTCTTTTCTAACTCAATTAGTTTTTAGACCCTTGTGCAAACTGAAAGCATAGAAATAAAGAGGCATAATTCCAGTCAGAAACCTGAATTTGAATCCAGATTGCAATTTCTTTGATCTGTGACTTCTGTGATTTCACTCTCTCACTGCAAAACAGGATATTTAGAGGACTTACTTCTTAGGGGTATTGGAAATTTTATTTTTTTTAAATTTTTTATTTTTACTTTATTTTACTTTACAATACTGTATTAGTTTTAGCATACATTAACATGAATCCATCACGGGTGTACATGAGCTCCCAAACCTGAAATTTTAAATGAGCCTAAGTATGTGAAGTTACTCAAGGGGTTCTCAAGGCCCAGTCTAGCTCTGCTGGCTGCCTTAGAGTGATTCAAATGGGTGATGTCAGAAGTACTGAACTGTGGTAGAACCATATAGTAAGTCTCAGGAAAACTGATACCAGACCATAAATTCATTTATCTCTCAGCACCCAGTATAATTTTAATGTACATAATATGTTCATAGTATAACACTTTTTAATAGTGGACTGATCAAATATGAAGGATGACATGGAATAGAAAGAGCTGAGAAGAAAAAAGAAAGAAAGAAAGAAAGCCTCTCAATATATGCCCCCAGGCTTCCTTCCCTTATGGGTTTCCCTTGTGGTTCAGCTGGTAAAGAATCTGTCTGCAATGCAGGAGTCCAGGGTTCGATCCTTGGGTTAGGAAGATTCCCTGGAGAAGGGAAAGCCTACCCACTCCAGGATTCTGGCCTGGAGAATTCTATGGACTGTATAGCCCATGGGGTTGCAAAGAGCTGGACATGACTGAGTGACTTTCACAACTTCAAGGCTTCCCAGGTGGTACTAGTGGTAAAGAATCTGCCTTTCAATGGAGGAGATAGAATAGAAGAGGGTTCGACCCCTGGGCTAGAAAGATTCTCCTGGAGGAGGGTATGGCAACTCTCTCAGTAGTCTTCCCTGGAGTATCCCATGGACAGAGGAGCCTGGTGGGCTACAGTCCATAGAATTGCAAAGTGTTAGACACAACTGAAGCAGTGCAGTTTATGCCCAAAAAACTCCTTTAAACCCAAATTATATAAGGCTAGGAGAATCATGTTTATCTGTGAAGGGTCCTTGTCTGAATACTCAGAAAGTGAATGAATTCATAGAATCATCGTCACCATTTAATTTAATGTGTTCTATGGAATGCTACTCTTAGGTGAAGCTATATGAAAAGTGAGTTCCATTGTGAGATGGGTTTGGGAGATAGTGCAACATCTGTCACCCTCTTAGAGGTTTGCCCTGCACATAGCACACTTAGATCTGTAAGATATCCTGCCTCAATAGTTTGCAGAGGCAAAATATTATATACAGGATGGATAAATAACAAGGTCATACTGTTTAGCACAGGGAAATATATTCAATTGACAAACCATAATGGAGAATATGAAAAGTAACACATATGTATGTATATCTGAGTCACTTGGCTGTACAGAAGAAATTAACACAACATTATAAATCAACTATAATTCAATAAAATTAAAACAAAATGTTTAACTTGCTTTAATGAAGTGTTTTACTTTTTAATATCCAGAGTTCTCTTTCACAGAGTTCTTTTTTAATTTGTAGCAAAACTAGTTCCATATTTCATGGAACATACATAGGAGCACATTCCTTTCAGCCATGCACTGTATTATAAACCTGTGTCAATGTTAAATGTGTATTTTCCACAGATATTAATTCCTTTCATATAAGTTAGAAGAGAGATTTAGGCTTTATCCAAAATAAGAGCCACTCTATTGAATACTCAATGATTTTATGGACTTGAGTTGATGCATTTTTATTGACTTTACTTTTGATACATCTTACATTTGTTTATATTTAACAATAGCTCAAACCTCACCATGGGCTACACAAATTTCAGGATACAGGAATATCCCTATCTCCATAGTAACTGAAATTACAGATGAGAACCTACTCCTCATTTTATCCAACTTCTTTAGTCTCAGACTTTGTAGCCAGTAAAACTTTGTTTGTGTAATAGAGTCAGTCCTAAATATATAAAAATTAAATTACTCTCAAACTCATTAGACAATTGGCCTATGGCACAATGAATCTCAGAATTAACACTCATTTTTGAAATCTAAATGGTTTAACTTATTGCGATACCAGCTCTCTATTTCATGGACTATAAATTCACAAAATATTGAGCTTCATGGGCTATGAAGTAAAAGCTTATAAAAGTGTCTAAGAATGTGCAATTATCTGCTAGATAGAGCATTTTTATAAAACCTATAATAAAATACATTGAGACTTTTCTGTGAGAATCACTTGATATCTAAAAGCAGGGGAAACTAATTGGAAAATAGACAAGGCCATCATAATACCCAAATAAAACAAGTGAATGGCAATGAAAAAATCACATCCTTCTAAAAATATTCAATACAATTAAGTTTCTTAAACTACTTTTATACCTGCTGAAAAATCCCAGGAAATGAGTAAACAGGTTTAATTACAGAAAATAAAACAAATTCACTACCACCAAAGGACTAAATCTGATACTTGACAGCTTTATTATTTTACTTCCTCCTCAAAATGGACTGAGAAATTACTTAGAGTATTTAAATGTATCTCATAGTGAGCTACAAGATGTCTTGCTCTCACTCACTCTGGTGCTCTCTCTCTGTCTCTACTACATTATAGATTTACAATTATAATAACTTCAAATGGGGAAAAAAGTCATTTCATGAGATCTTGACTTTTTTTATATATAAATTTATTTATTTATTTATTTTTTAATTTAACTTTGCAATACTCTATTGGGTTTGCCATACATCGACATGAATCCACCACAGGTGTACACAAGCTCCCAATCCCGAATCCCCCTCCCACCTCCCACCCCACAGCGTCTCTCTGGATCATCCCCGTACACCAGCCCCAAGCATCCTGCATCCTGTATCAAACATACACTGGTGATTCATTTCTTACATAATAGTATATATGCTTCAATGCCATTCTCCCAGATCATCCCGCCCTCTCCTACTCCCTCTGAGGCCAAAAGTCCATTCTCTATGTCTGTGTCCTTTTGTTGTCACACATACAGGGTCATCTTTACTATCATTCTAAATTCCATATATATGTGTCAGTATGCTGTATTGGTGTTTTTCTTTCTGGCTTACTTCACTCTGTAT
>SJYV01017721.1:591171-618564 GCA_006410875.1 Neotragus pygmaeus
GTGTTGACCATCTGGTGATGTCCATGTGTAGAGTCTTCTCTTGTGTTGTTGGAAGAGGGTGTTTGCTATGACTAGTGCACTCTCTTGGCAGAACTCTGTTAGTCTTTGGCCTGCTTCATTCCGCATTCCAAGGCCAAATTTGCCTGTTACTCCAGGTGTTTCTTGACTTCCTACTTTTGCATTCCTGTCCCCTATATTGAAAAGGACCTTTTTTGGGTGTTAGTTCTAAAAGGTCTTGTAGGTCTTCATAGAACAATTCAACTTCAGCTTCTTCAGTGTTACTGGTTGGGGCATAGACTTGGATACTGTGATATTGAATGGTTTGCCTTGGAGACGAACAGAGATCTTTCTGTCATTTTTGAGATCACTTCCAAGTACTGCATTTTGGACTCTTTTGTTGACCATGATGGCTACTCCATTTCTCCTGAGGGATTCCTGCCTGTAGTAGTAGATATAACAGTCATCTGAGTTAAATTCACCCATTCCAGTCTATTTTAGTTTGCTGATTCCTAGAATGTCGACATTCACTCTTGCCATCTCTTGTGTGACCACTTCCAATTTGCCTTGATTCATGGACTTGACATTCCAGGTTCTTATGCAATATTGCTTTTTACAGCATTCGACCTTGCTTCTATCGCCAGTCACATCCACACCTGGGTATTTTTTTTCCTTTGGCTTCAGCCCTTCATTCTTTCTGGAGTTACTTCTCCACTGATCTCTAGTAGCATATCGGGCACCTACTGACCTGGGGCGTTCCTCTTTCAGTATCCTACCATTTTATCTTTTCATACTGTTCATGGGGTTCTCAAGGCAAGAATACTGAAGTGTTTTGCCATTCCCTTCTCCAGTTTAGGATGATCCAATCAGAAATGTTAGAGCTGTAGTATAAAGGGGAACTGGATCACAAGATTACTTGATCAAAGCAATTCTAAACTGTCTAGACTTCTGTTATTGAGAGATAATTTACTGCTGAATGAGTAAAGCTTCTCTATATTTTGCACTCTAAATTTAATTGATACAATTAGTATCATATAATCTTAAAATGCTGCTGCTGCTGCTAAATCACTTCAGTCGTGTCTGACTCTGTGTGATCACATAGACGGCAGCCCACCAGGCTTCCCAATCCCTGGGATTCTCCAGGCAAGAACACTGGCTTGGGTTACCATTTCCTTCTCCAATGCATGAAAGTGAAAGGTGAAAGTGAAGTCGCTCAGTCGTGTCCGAATCTTAAAATAGCTGATCTTATTGGAAGAGTAACAGGATTAAGTTGAGTGACATCAGGTTTGTAGCAGAAAAGCAGAATATATCTTAAATAACTGAATATAATCATTTATATTTTTCCAGGCTGAATGCGTAACACTGAAAATTAAACCCGCTAAATATTACAAATATAATGAGCATTGTCAAAGTCAATGATGAGTATATAAGAAGGTGGTTCTAAACAGTCCTTAAAGTCAAGGACAGTCTCCATGAAATATTGATATGTAAAACAAATCCTAAAGGCAGAATGGCAATCACCTAGATTAAAGAGGTTTAGGGTAAAATATGTTTCAAACACAAAGAAAACAAGTTGTTTAATGATTCAGAGACCAGAAATAACATTGCATATTGAGGAAATTAAATGCATCCTAATGGTTGGAGTTTAAAGGGTAAGGGAAAAGAATGGAAAGATTGAGGCCCGATCTTAGAGGCTCATATTAAAGATAGAAACATAAGATATGAATAAAGCTTCAAGCTGGTTGTGATTTTTTTTAATACTATTCAGAATACAGAAAGTTAGATTTTGCTCTTTAAGAAGAAAAATTCAATTTGGGGAAAGTTGGGATCTCAAAGTCTCAAAGTTCCTACCTGAGGTGACACAGGGTTATATTTGCTTCTTGTTTCAACTCTGAAAATATAAGTGTATTTTCATGGTTCATTCAGTGAAATATTTTTCACATTTTTGTGTTTTCTGATGGTTATTTCATTGTTTAAAATGCCCCCCAAGAATAGTGCTGAAGTACTTAGCCTACTGGCTAAGAAATCTGCAATGAGCCTCATAGAGAAAATACATGCGTCAGGTAAAATTGGTTCAGGCACGAGTAACTGTGCTGTTGTTCATGAATTCAGTATTAATGAAGCAATAATGTGTCTTAAAGAGACACACCAATGAAACAAGGTTGTAAGAGAACCACCAATGAAACAAGGTTGTGTATTGATAAACTGACGAAAGTACTTTGGTCAGAGGCTTGGAATTTAACACTATTTCCTGTAATGGCAATGATTTAGTACTTACTAATTCAGCCTTGGTAGCAGCTGTACAGGTCAGGTCAGTGGAGTTGCTCAGAAATGTCTCTTTGTGGCCCCACTGACTACAGGAGGCCAGGCCTCCCTGTCCATCACCAATCACAGAGCTTGCATAAACTTATGATACCATTTAACCACCTCATCCTCTGTTGTCCCCTTCTCCTCCTGCCATCAATCTTTCCCAGCATCAGGGTCTTTTCCAATGAGCCAGTTCTTTGAATTAGATTGCCAAAGTATTGGAGCTTCAGTTTCAGCATCAGTCCTTCCAATGAATATTCAGGACTGATTTCCTTTANTTTTTTTTTTTAATTTCTGTATTATTCTTCCAAATGCTCCTTCAAATATTAGCTATATTTCTATTAGAGAAAATTTCCTATCTTTAAAGGTAGTTAGTTCATACTATCTTCAGCTAGTCCTGAAATACTGGTTTGAAGCTAAAATCTGTGATGTTTTTACACTTGAGTCCCAACTTTACCCGTCAACCCATATTGGTAGTAACTGATCAGGCCTGGGAGATACAACTAAGTGTTCTAGAGCTGTGTGTGCTACAACTTTTTGCAATCTCAGGGACTTGGTCAGTAACCAAATAACCTACCAGGGACTGTGGCCCACCAGGCTCCTCTGTCTATGAAATTTCTCAGGCAAGAATACTGGAATGGGTTGCCATTTCCTACTCCAGGAGATCTTCCCTATGCAGAGATAAAACCCGTATTTCCTGTGTCTCGCCTTAGCAGGCAGATTCTTTACCAATAAGCCACATGGAAAGCCCCTTTTTGCTCTAATATGCACTACATAATTAAGGTTCAGAATAACATGATAATTATTTATCTTAACAAACTTTATTACTAACTACATATCAATAGAGAGATTATATAGTGATGGAGAGCTATGCCTATAAAATCTTTCCTTGTTTCATATTTAGGCAGAGAGTCATAGAATCTATTACATCTTCCTTTGATCTCAAAATGTTTCTAATCTCACTAATTTCATTGAAATGCCTTTTTTAAGAAGCCCTTATAATAGTGTTAGAAAATTTTCAGGTCATGTGATTTGTAAAATCAACAGTTTCTGTTTTGTAACTAATTTTAATATATGTTTATTTTCTATAATAAACCCTCTATCACACACACACACACACACACACACACACNTATAATAGTGTTAGAAAATTTTCAGGTCATGTGATTTGTAAAATCAACAGTTTCTGTTTTGTAACTAATTTTAATATATGTTTATTTTCTATAATAAACCCTCTATCACACACACACACACACACACACACACACACACACACACACAATACTGATGTGTTATGTCTTTTACATGTTTTTTAAAATGTTTAATTGCTTTAATGCACACATTTTTCAATCTTGCAGCTGCTTCAGAGGTTAAAAAAAGTCTACCAAGAAAACATCCACGATGAACCATCCTGATTAGTGCCTCTGCGTATTGCTCCAGAGAAAAACAAATTAGCACTAGAAGGAAAATCTGTTCTGGGAAGTCCCACACTGCTGGTGTAATGGCCTATTCCCACTAGAGGATTGAATAGAATAGATCCATTGTGACTTCCCAAATGATGGTGGCTGGCAGCCTCTGGGGATAAGGAACAACAGCTGAGGTGATAGAGAAAATAAAATGTTCTGCTTGAATGCAAGTGATATTTGCCTGCTTTCCCCAACCCTCTTACAGAAAACCTTGCCCTTTCAGACCAGGACACGGGCTTTTTTTTGTCAAAGCTTTGGGGCAAAAGCTAGACTTGGATCAATGAGATTTATCTTCTTGGGTCAAATAATTTCCTGTTCATGGTCACTTAAATTCATCTCAAATATAAATTTCTTTCTGAAAGCTCTCCTATATACTAGGCCCCATTACATGTCTTCTTGGCAAGATAAGGGAGCAAGGAAGCCATGTCCCTGTATGCCTTCTTCTCTGCAGGTCCCGCTGAGAAAGGGAGGATAAAAAGAGGATGTCGCATATGTTTTAATTCAATTTCCCTTCTGATAATTGAACTCATCCTATGTCTCTCCTTTAGTTGTCATGATTTTGCCCTTACTGTTAGCTTTTTGTAGAANAAAGTGAAGTTGCTCAGTCATGTCCGACTCTTAGCAACCCCATGGACTGCAGCCTACCAGGCTCCTCCGGGCATGGGGTTTTCCAAGCAAGAGTACTGGAGTGGAGTGATATTGCCTTGTCCAGATAGCATGTGAGATGAATGCAATTGTGTGGGAGTGAGCATTCTTTGGCATTGCCTTTCTTCGGAATTGGAATGAAAACTGATTTTTTCTAATCCTGTGGCTACTGCTGAGTTTTCCAAATTTACTGGCATATTGAGTGCAGCACTTTCATAGCATGATGCTTTAGAATTTGAAGTAGCTCAGCTGGGTTTCCAACACCTCCACTAGCTTTGTTGGTAGTGATGCTTCCAGTCTGGGATGTCTGGCTCTGGGTGAATGATCATACCATGATGGTTATCTNTATTGAGTGCAGCACTTTCATAGCATGATGCTTTAGAATTTGAAGTAGCTCAGCTGGGTTTCCAACACCTCCACTAGCTTTGTTGGTAGTGATGCTTCCAGTCTGGGATGTCTGGCTCTGGGTGAATGATCATACCATGATGGTTATCTGGGTCATGAAGATCTTTTTTGTATAGTTCTTCTGTGTATTCTTGCCACCTCTTTTTAATATCGTCTGCTTCTGTTAGGTACATTCCATTTCTGTCCTTTATTGTCCCCATTTTTGCATGAAATATTCCCTTGGTATCACTAATTTTCTTGAAGACATCTCTAATCTTTATACTAGTACTGACTTACTGTGAGTAATGTCAATGAATTGCAAGTAAAATGGAAAGTTTCTTTCATCTGCATACACATCCTTTAAGTCCTAGAAATTTAAAGACAGTATTTTAGGAGCATGGATTTTACAAATATGTATCACTGAGGTCAGAATTATAGCATAAATTTCTGCTGATTCCCCATATACTTGATGTATGTTCTTACATAATATTTTTCCTCAAATAATCCTTAATCATTTGCATGTGTTATTTTTAAATCAATAGAAAGAAAAATGTACAATTAATTGCATGGGAAATATGCGATTCAATTGCATAAATCATTTTGAGAGCAACTGATAAAAGTAGACATTCAAATTTCAATAAAATGTATTTATCACACATAATTAGGACCTTTATTCATTATCTGATATCTGAAAATGTTCTCTATTTTTGAGTAAAATGACATTCATTGAAATTTCAAGGAAACTGAGGAAGAAACATCAGCTTGACTGATTTTTCGCATAATTAATATACTAATTCATTGTGAAGTACAGCTTTATTGCTCATTATTTTAAACTAGTGCAGTGCCATATATTGAAATAAAAAGAAAATGAGCTAATATTTACAAAGAAATATTTCCATGATTTTTGAAGATCACTACTATATGGATATGTTTATAAATTAATTATAGAAAAAAAGTCAATTTCTTTTAGAATAGAAACATTAATTTGTGTAAAATGTTACCTAAAAAGGTTAATTAAAATATCATAGAAAACCAAGACTCAAAGGTGGTACCTTACTGAGAGCTTCTCAAATTTCCTGTTTTATTTTTCAAAGTCTTCATAAACAGGTCTGGAAACATATGTTGCTTTGATTCTGGTTCAGTAACTAAGATTTAATTCAATTTGTTTAGTTTACAGCCCATTGTGTCAGAAAAGTCAAACATGACTTAGCAACTAAACCACCACTCCTCACCTATAGTAATGGAATCAAAAGCAAAAACAAACAAATGGGACCTAATTAAACTTAAAAGCTTTTATACAACAAAGTAAACTACAAACAAAAATTTAAAATACACCCTACAGAATGGGAGAAAATATTTGTAAACAATGTGATCAACAAGGATTAATTTCCAAAATATAGAAATAGCTCATACAGCTCAATATAAAAACAAACAAAAAAAGCAACTCTTTCAAAAAATGTATTGAAGACCTAAATAGAGATTTATGTAAAGAAGACATACAGATGGCCAATAGGTAGATGAAAAGGTGCTCATCAGTGCTAATCACTAGAGAAATGCAAATCAAAACTACAATAAGTTAACACTTTCCATGGGTCAGAATGACAATCACGAAAAAAATGTCTCCAAGTAATAAATGCTGGAGAGGGTGTGAAGAAAAGGGAACCCTCCTATACTGTTGATGGGAATGTAAATTGGTGCAGCTAGTACGGAAAACAGTATGGAGTTTCCTTAACAATCAAAAAATGGCTATCAAATGCTCCCACAAAACCACTACAGGGCATATATATGGAAAATATGAAAACTAATTCAAAAAGATGTATGCACCCTATTATTCATAGCAACACTA
This sequence comes from Neotragus pygmaeus, assembly GCA_006410875.1. Classification (NCBI taxonomy): domain Eukaryota; kingdom Metazoa; phylum Chordata; class Mammalia; order Artiodactyla; family Bovidae; genus Neotragus; species Neotragus pygmaeus. Next base: position 597,817 of record SJYV01017721.1, read on the forward strand.
TTACAGTAGTCAAGACATGGAAGCAACTGAACTATTCATTAACGGATGAATGGATAAAACTTATATATACACACACACATATACACACATATTCCATTACATATATATAATGAATCTTGGCTATTAAAAAGAATGAAATAGTGTAATTTCCAGCAATATGATTGGACCTAGAGATTATCATATTAAGTGAAGTAAGGCAAAGACAAATATCATGCAATAAATTTCTGTATATTAATTTTCTATTCTGCAATTTTGTCAAATTCATTCATGAGATCTAGTAGTTTTTTGTGTCATCTTTGGATCTTCCATGTATAAGAATCATGTCATCTACAAACAGCAGCATTTTTTAATTTTCTTTTCTAATTTGGAGGCCTTTTATTTCTTTTTATTCGATTGTTGTGGCTAAAACTTCCAAACTCTGCTGAATACAAGTGGTGAGACTGGGCATCTTTGTCGTGTTGCTAATCACAGAGGGAATTCTTTCACTTCACCATTGAGTATAATATTAGCTATAAGTTTGTCATAGATGGCCTTTATTATGTTGATGTGGGTTTTCCCTATACCCATTCTTTGCATTTTTTAATCACTAAAGAATATTGAATGTTATCAAAAGCTTTCTCTGCCTCTATTGAGATGATCATATGGCTTTCCTGGTGGCTCAGATGATAAATAATCTGCCTGCAATGCAGAAGACCAAGGTTTGATTCTTGGGCCAGGAAGATCACTTGGAGAACAGAATTGTTACCCACTCCAGGATTCTTGCCTGGAGAATCCATGGATAGAGGAGCCTAGTGGGCTACAGTTCACGGAGTTCCAAAGAGTCGGACATGACTGAGTGACTAACATTTTCATTTTCTTTCTTTCAAATGTTCTTCTTCAATTTGCTAATATGGTGGATCACACTGATTGATTTGCTTATGTTCAATAAAACTTGCATCTCTGAGATATGCCCCACTTGATCGTGGTGTATTATTTTTTCAATGTATTGTTGGAGTCACTCTGCTAGTATTGTGTTGAGGATTTTTGCATCTATATTCATCGATGATAATGCCCAATAAACTTTTTTTGTGATATCTTTTTTTCTGGTTTTGATATCAGGGTAATGGTGGCCTCATAAAATGAGTTCAGAAGTGTTTGTTCCTCTGCAATTCTTTGGAATAGTTTCAGAATTTACCTATGAAGCAATATGGTCTTGAACTTTGGTTATGTTGGTGTTTTAAAATTACTAATTCAATTTCATTATCAATAACTGGTCTGTTCATATTTTCTTCTATTTCTTTCTGATTCAGTCTTGGGTGATTATACACTTTTAAGAATTTGTCCATTTTGTCTAGGCTTAAACTTTTGCTTTTTGATTTTGAAGACAAAATGTTCACTAAAATTTTTAAGAAAGAAAAAAAAAATCTACGCATGTATTTCACTCAAACAATTGACCAGCCATAGATGTTGGAATTATCTGTTTTACCCAAAAAAATTTAGTTTAGCTTAAAATCTAAGTATAACTTTTGTCATTATTTTTGATCAGTTCAGTTCAGTTCATTTCAGTTCAGTCGCTCAGTCGTGTTCGACTCTTTGTGACCCCGTGAATCACAGCACGCCAGGTCTCCCTGTCCATCACCAACTCTCGGAGTTCACTCAGACTCATGTCCATCGAGTCAGTGATGCCATCCAGCCATCTCATCCTCGGTAGTCCCCTTCTCCTCCTGCCCCCAATCCCTCCCAGCATNAAATTCAGAGCATACATTTATGTGGACATGTGTAAACCATGCTTTTGATGTGTCTGAAATGAATATATGTCTTAAAATTGCCCTGTATATTTTATAGGAGAGTAGGGTTTGGGAAGGATCTAAAAATGTTGACCAAAGGAATGCATTTTAAATTGATGATATCCTAAGCTTGAAGAGATAGGATGGATAGGTGTGCATTTTTCTGGGATAGGACCCTTAGCTTTTTTCTTCTCAAACTATTCCTTGATTGTCCTTCTCACTCCCCAAACTAGCTATGGTTTCTTTGCCTCACAGGAGACGTTCTAACTCCCAACTACACCTATCAGTAAAGTACCCTTCCTCTTAATACTTATTTTTTGGGAGACGTGTTGTTCAGGAGGATGCCGTTTTACAGAACATATGAGTTCTGTTCTGCCTTCCCTGAGCTACCATTTTCCATTTTTACACTCAGAACAAGCCAGCAATATAGGCAAAAGTACAAACTCCAACAAATGTGCTGAACACCTGTGTTTTCACTCAGCCGTTGTTTGCATGTCATGAGTAGGAAAAAACTAACTCCTGCCCCAGTAGGAAGTGGTTTTTTTCACCGCCTATCTGATTTACCAAATCCAAGTTGTTCCAGACAAAAACGGCTTTTGTTTGTTCTAGACAGGATAGTTTCTGTAATATGCTCTTCCACTTCGTATGATTTGCTCACTAACTTGTGTCCCCTCCCAAATAACTTGGACAGTTCCAGTGGGCTTCATCTGTAAAATGCACAGATTTCTATAAGTAGCCTAAAACAAATGGCAGCCCACTCCGGTACTCTTGCCTGGAGAATCCCGTGGATGGAGGAGCCTGGTGGGCTGCCAACTCCGCTAGGAGTCAGACACGACGGAGCGACTTGACTTTCATGCATTGGAGAAGGAAATGGCGACCCACTCCAGTGTTCTTCCCTGGAGAATCCCAGGGACAGGGGAGCCTGGTGGGCTGCTATCTATGGGGTCGCACAGTCGGACACGACTGAAGCAACTTAGCAGCAGCAACAAATATAAAAGCAAAGAAACTAGTGTGGCATGGTGGATCAAGGGTTATTCTCTTTCTTTGCATATAAAACAGCTTTCATTTATTCTCTAGTTTTCCTCTATTGTTATATCTTTCATAAAGTAGTGGAGTTGAAAAATGCTTCAGAGAATTATTCCATCTTTCTTCTCAGAGTGGAGTATTTATAATAGATGGTCACCTAACTTCTTGAAAATTTCCAGTGGTGTGGAGGTGTAGCCTGTGTCTTCTGATTCCAGGGCAGCCTGGAAACATTTAGTCTAAATCTACATGTACCTTTGTTGCTATACTTACAGGATATCATATTAGCCATATTGTCTACCAAGTATAATGCTGTTTTGTATACTTGGATGATAGAAATCTTAGGAAGTTTTCAGAAAAGTCAAGGCCCAACACTTAAAATATTAACCCATAGCGTCATCCTTATGATTCAGCATGTTAATTCCTACATTGCAGGAAACAATTATATACATTCAGTTTTCCCAGCTACATAAGCACATCAAATCTAGGAGTGATTGTGGTTTGGGGGGGTTTTGTTTGTTTTTTAATCTTTTTCTATTTGTCTAGCACCTTCTGTGGCACCTGATACTAATGTGGTATGACTGCTTACCTTATGAATTAATAAATGGGTGAATGGTAGATACAGTAAAGGATGAGATTGTTCACGTTCTTAATAACTCATACATCTCAGTTGAATAGTTCTTTAAAAGGTGTGCCTTCACTTACAACAACAAGCTTTCCACCACATGTGATCGGTTTTCCTATTGAAAGATCACTTGATACCATTAAGAGTTAGGGCCAGTGGTGAAGAAATTTTATTTTCTGTAAAAATCTTGGAATCACTTTGTATACAGAGTGAAAAACATCATTTTAAACATGTCTGCCATAGAATTAAATTTTTTTTTTTTAATTTTGGGACTTTCTAAATATATCACTATTCTTTCTGTTGATTACTGAGCTGTCAGTGAGTCAGGTTTACTACAGTAATTACCCTACTAAGTGTAACTGTAACTTTGTAGATTTAAATCATTTTTGTTTGTTTGTTTGTCTCAGCCCAGGAGAATCAGTGCGGTTTCTGTGGCAGAACGAGTTGCATATGAGAGAGGAGAAGAGCCTGGAAAAAGCTGTGGCTATAGCGTTCGATTTGAGTCCATACTTCCTCGCCCTCATGCGAGTATAATGTTTTGCACTGTAGGTCAGTGACATGTTTTATTTTTGCCTTTCACTTGGGGTGTACATTGTGTTTGTGAAGAAAACTTGATAACAGCACAGAATTACTGGAAATGATGAATCAAGAGCCCAGTCTCAGAATTCTTGTTTAAACAGAACTTTTGGCAGTTTTCCTTTTAGAGAGTATGATACACTTCTGGTTGTTGTAGCACAGAGCAAATGAAATCAACTTAGGTTACGAGAGTAACATCTTTTTCATACTCTTCATTAGACAAGTGTGTTTCAGAGTACAAATCACTTTTTAAATAATTTATACCGGTGATGAAACTAAAATGCTGGGGTTGTTGTAGTTGAAGCATGGATGATTGTCTGGAAATTTGTTTCTTTGCACTTTTCTGTACCTCCCTACTTTACCATAGAAGCTCATCTCCAGTGTTTACTCTGATATTCTTTTCAAGGTGTGCTCCTAAGAAAACTAGAAGCAGGCATTCGAGGAATCAGTCATGTAATTGTAGATGAAATACATGAAAGAGACATAAATGTAAGTAACTTGAGAATTATAATAAGGTACTGATACTAACACTCTGAATAAAGAGAGATGAAAGTAGAATATCTTTATTTCCATTTTCCCATAGCTTACAACATCTGACAAAATTATGTACTTTAGCCACTAAGATATTGGCCATTCTGTTTTAACAAAGTCATTAAACCCTTTTGTTGTTAAAGCAGAGTTCTAAAAGTAAGGACCTCTTATTGTAAAGTAAGTATACTTTCAGTGATTATTAAGCTGTAGCATAATTTCATCGACTGAATGATTTATCACTGAATACTGATGGAATTTTAATGATCAGTTTTTCTTTGAGTTGAAAATTTGTGATAAATTTTACTTTTTTTTTTTTCTTTTGGCCATGTGACTGGCGGCATCTTAGTTTTCTGACCAGCATTGAACCCATCCCCATAGCAATGATAGTGCTGAGTCCTAACTGTTGACACCACTAGGGAATTTTAAATTTTAATACAGTTAGCAGCGTTTTTTTGATATTTGTAGTTTTAGTCTTTTTTATGTTAATGGTAATAATACCAGAATTAAGAAAAAAACTAGATTTTTCACACCTGATCCTCTTGGTTCTTAGCAAAACTTATATAGAATTAATTTTTTATACAGTTGTATAATTCAAAGATTGATCCCATAAAGCAGTGACTGTTTTCTGTGGCACTGTTTTACGTATCCAAACAAAGATGTTAGTGGATGGACAGTAAGTCATTCAAACTATTGCCAAACTGCTGTTATTTAAAACATTCGTTTGTGCTCCTCCTCCTCAGCAAATCCTCCTGTTGCCATTGTTGTTAATCATATTTAGTTGTAACAAAATTGATCTTTACCATTGTGCTACAACAAATAAAGTTTGCCTGGATGACCTTTTTAAATCACAAATCTAGCTGTTTGGTTGGATAACATATTTGCTGCTTTTGTCATTCAAAATCCTTTGAAAATGCAGGGTTCCCCCCCTTCTAATTAATCAAAATCAAATGTTTCAGTATTATATTTACTAATAGGTAACACACAAATGTTCTTCAAGTGTAAATTATTCCAGATCATATTAGAAACATGGATTGTTGTTACTAATTTCCCTCAAAATAAGTGGTTTTGGTTAGCTTTTCTTGAAAGCTTGTCAGGTCTATATTAATATATTTTTCATTCAGTAAAAATGGAAAAACAACTTGGCAAAAACATTGTTCTCTTTCTGATGTACCTAATCTAAACTTGTCACTTTAAGAGTGAAAACCCCAAAGAACTTATAAGACCAATTAGAAATATTTAGCAATGTGGCTGGATAAAAAGTTAATATACAAAAATCAGTTGCATTGTATATGTTACCAACAGCTAGAAAACTAACTAAAGATATAATGCTGCACTAATCAGAATGTCAGACACCTAAGACTGACTCCAGCAAAAAGACATGCAGAACCTCTATAGGAAAAATGGAACTTCATAACAAAATACTAGAAAAGAGCAGGTTGTGCTCATGGCTAGGACTTATGTCAGTTCATCTGAAGTTGATCCACGTTTGAATGTCTAATCATATTTCCAGTAGGTTGTTTTTTTTGATGGAAGGTGTGTTGTTGTTTTTTTTTGTAAATAGGGAAGATTTATGGCCAAAAATAACCAGGACTCCTATAGAAGGGCAGANTGATGGACATCTAGGTTGTTTCCATGTCCTGGCTATTATAAACAGTGCTGCGATGAACATTGGGGTACATGTGTCTCTTTCAATTCTGGTTTCTTCAGTGTGTATGCCCAGCAGTGGGATTGCTGGGTCATAAGGCAGTTCTATTTCCAGCTTTTAAGGAATCTCCACACTGTTCTCCATAGTGGCTGTACTAGCTTGCATTTCCACCAACAGTGTAAGAGGGTTCTCTTTTCTCCACATCCTCTCCAGCATTTATTGCTTGTAGACTTTTGGATCTCAGCCATTCTGACTGGTGTGAAATGGTACCTCATTGTGGTTTTGATTTGCATTCCTGTGATAATGAGTGATGTTGAGCATCTTTTCATATGTTAGCCATCAGTATGTCTCCTTTGGAGAAATGCCTATTGAGTTCTTTGGCCCATTTCTTGATTGGGTCATTTTTTTTCCCCAGAATTGAGCTGCAGGAGTTGCTTGTATATTTTTGAGATTAGTCCTTTGTCAGTTTTTTAAAAAATCCTTAATTCATTTCACAATAATTTCTCTATTTGTGCTGATGCAATTGAAACAAAGCTGAGATTCAATTTTATAGTTATAATTTTAACTTCCTTAACATTTTATCTGTTAAAGTACAGATTCAAAGTAATTTTCTACAGCACTTCTTTAATTTGGTATCCCTAGGCTTAGCTTTCAAGTAAGCATTATGGTTTAGGTAACTATAAACAAGTAAAGCAAAATATGAAAAATATAAGAAAATGTTATCCAGAAGACAATCAAATAATAATTATATTCTGTAAATAGATGCCAATCCACAGACTATTTTGAGAATATGTAATTCTAATGAATACATGATAAAAATTATTTGACTTGTTTCACTTTGTTTTCATTACTGAAGTAGAATAATTAAGTGCTTGTCACAAGCATTGCATTTATTTCCTTATTTGCGCCATCTTGGAAAACTTGAGACTGAATTTTATAAACAAAAATCAACCTGGCAAAAGTGGGACTGTCTTTTCTTAAAGCAGTTAAAAAGAAGGATGCAATACCCATATCATCTCTTAAATCAAATAGCTGTATTACCAGGGATGCATATACCCATCAGAGGCTAGCCTGTATACTTAACTGACATAAGAGGAAAACAAGAGAATATTATTTTAAGTGAACTAAAGACACATGGAGGCATTAAAACTTCAAGAAGTAACTGAACATTGTTAATTCACGTGATATTGATTATATCATGACTTGTCATACAGATTCCTTTTTGTATTATTAAATGTGATGTGTAAGACTATAAAGTTATCAACAAAATGCTTTGAAGAAATCTGCCACTGCTTTAATAAAGTAACTTAATCAGAAAAGAAAATACCCCAGCTGAGTTCAGAATTTATCTGCCACTGTGTTTTAAGATAAAATACATGCATCTTCCCTCAAGTTCCACTGCCAGATGTAAAAGAAACAATAAAAATATTAATCCAGATAACATAAAAAAGTTTATTTATTTCTCTACATTCAGTTCTATACAGAAAAGCCATTGTTTAGTTTCAAAGAAGTAGTTGGTTTTGTATCATGCTGGTGCTATAAGATTTAAAAAAATTAGAGTAATTAGAAGCAATAATTCTATTTGGTTTTGTGTAGGTTCCCTAGGAAATAAATAAAGTTCCAAATGTGTGTATTATCAGGTAATCAAATAAAAGTTTTCAGCCATTAAAATGCATGGAATATCTTAATAACTGAATCATTTAATTGTGAACATACATAAAAACATTAGTTATAGCTATACTCAACATTTCTCATTTGGCAAGCCCAATTAATAATTAACACATATAACACAACATTGAAAATCAACTATAATCAACTATACTTCAATAAAATAAAATAAAAATTTTTAATGAACACATATTGTATTACCCAATAGTGTTCACTCCTTGCCATTTTCTAAGGGACTTTGCTTTTAATTATATACTGGGAAAATATTTGACATTAGAAAAATATCCCAAATATAAATTTATAAGGCTTTCCCACTGGTATAAGGCACCTCAATATTCCTCACAGTAGAAGGGATGTCAAGTAGCTATTCTGTCTTTACCGAAAGATTTTTCTCTAAATGTTGGTATTTAAGAAACATGAGATTGGCTTTCATTTCAGGTGTGTGTGTGTGTGTGTGTGTGTGTGTGTGTGTGTGTGTGCACGCACTCAGTTGTACAGACTTGTCAGATCCTTTGCATCCTCATTGACTGTAGTCCCCCAGGCTTCTCTGTCTATGGGATTGTCCAGGCAAAACTACTAGCGTGCATTGCCATTTCCTACTCCAAGTGATATTCCCAACTCAATTACCTTAAGTCAAACATCTGTAGGCCAAGTGAGGGAAGATGAACTGGAACAAACTCCTAACAATCTGTTTTTCTTTGCCTTCAATATATTAATGCTAACAATTTACCTAATTTATGAAGTAACAGATGTCCAGAGAAATTAGGTAAACTGCGTGGGATTTTCCATGTGATTTTTCTTATGGTTGTTTCCATTATGGGATAAGAATTCTTCCTGTATTCTTTCAGAAAGTGAAAGCACTAGCCATTCAGTCCTGTCCAACACTTTGCCACCCATGGACTATAGCCTGCCAGGCACCTCTGTCCATGGAATTCTCCAGGCAGGAATACTGGAGTGGCTTGTCATTCCCTTCTCCAGTGCATCTTTCTGACCCAGGGATCAAATTCAGGTCCCCTGCCTTACAGGCAGATTCTTTAGCATCTGAGTCACTAGGGAAATTTCAAAAAGCAAAAGGTAGGCAATCATACACACATATATACATGTATACACATAATGAATGATCCAAATGTTTTATGAGATATTTGGTAATAATGTTTCACGTTAAAGTAAAATGTTAAAGTAAATTGAAGTATCTGGATATATTTTATCAGTAAAATTGCTAATATTTTCCATTTTATATGCCATTGTTTTTTATGCTAAATAAATATTGTTTGTTCTTTTTACTTATGAAATGTCACTCTATGGTCAAAATTGAACTTGGTTCCTTCCTTCCTTCATTCATCATTTTTTCTTTCCTTCTTTTCACACTTTAGGGATTTTATTGGACAAAATAAGCAACACAGAGTGACTATTTATTTGAAAGTGAAAATTGCTCATCTGACTCTTTGCAACCCCGTGGACTGTACCCTGCAAGGCTTTTCTGCCCATGGAATTCTCCAGGCCAGAAAACTGGAGTGGGTAGCTGTTCTTTTCTCCAATGGATCTTCCCAACCCAGGGATTGAACAAAAGTCTTCCACATTGCAGGTGAATTCTTTACAATCTGAGCCACCAGATAAGCAAAGTGATTACAGTAAACATAAAAGATGGTGAATGGGAAATCACCAAGCTTCTAATTTAAGAATTTCTTTTATTAAGAAAGAAAATGCAAGCAGAGATGCAGCCAAACCTCAAGAGTGGTTTAGAGACAGGATGGTTAATACCTTGGGATACTTTCAAGCTTTTTCTTGGTCCCTAGTTTCAGTTCTCTCTGAATATCACTGCCCTTCTTCTCATTTCCTTCCCACATGTAGTCTCAACCATGTGGTAATGAAGTGTCTATTACAATAACTAGAATTCAATGAGTGAAAATCATGCGTTAAACTGTATTTTTAATGTTTCACATGTCACTGAATCCTAAAATAAGCCTGAGTGAATATTAATGTGATCTGGATTTTTAGCAGCAGCATATTGTAGAAGTTAAAAATGGATTGCTTTGGCTCAAATTCCATTCCTACTATTTACTAGCTGTGTTATCTTATGCAATTATAAGCATCTCAGTACCTGCCTTTCCTATTCAGTAAAGAAGCTAATATTTCTTACAAGTGTTAGTAAGGCTACATAAGATTTTGCCAAATAGAAATATTTTAAATTCAGGAAACTAAAACACTGCCAATTCCTGTCCAAGTCAGGATTGGAATTAAAGCTGGTTTACATAAAGATTGTAACCTATACCCTATACCTTTATTTTGATCAAGGGTCATATTTTCAATAGCCATGGACTCCAGTGTATGCACAAAAAAATATTTGAGTTCTGGGGAAAATATTAGAACTTCTATTTATATAGATATCATCTAAAATTAACAGAGATATTAAGCATTACTAACATTTTATATATGGCTTGCCACTAGTACCCTTATTGGCTCCAGGTAATAGGCCATTATGTATCACAATTCATAGGAATTCCCAAGTATAAGTTTTATAATGTGAAGCGTCCTTACTCCTCCATTTGCTCCTGGAGTACTGAAATACTGACATCTATCTATCTATCTGTCTAGGGAAGTCTGTTTAAGGATAATTTTTACTAACTTTAACTAAGATAATTGTCACAAAATGGCCATGCAGCTTAGAAAATCCTTCAGTAAAACCAGAGAATGAATATTATGGTAAATATGCAAACATGAGGAAACAAAAATGGATCTATTTACTATTTATTCTTATCCTAATATATGCTCATCCACACGTACTTTACAGTGACAAAGAACACTAACCATCCAATCTGCTGCACCCAAAATTTTGCAAATATTTTTGAAACAGGCATTTGGAATATAAATGATCCACTAGTATGAATGAAATCATTGCATCATTCACAGGGACTATTGCAATAAGAAGCCAACTCTAGATTGTCATCAACATAGCTGAATCCTGCAATCAAGATATAGTAGAATATTTGTAGAAGTTTAATGATGAAATGGGAGTAACAATAAAAACGTAGAGGTACACTAAATGTTTCAATGCAAAATACTTACAGGCGTAGTTATAAAGATAACACTCATTTTCACTTTATATAAAGAAAGGTGTTTGAAATTATGTGGGTTTTTTTCTTCTGATTCATAGATCAGTTCAGTTGCTCAGTTGTGTCTGACTCTTCACCATCCCATAGATTGCAGCACACCAGGCTTCCCTGTCCATCAGCAAATCCCATAGTAGTTATAGGGTATAGGTTACAATCTTTATGTAAACCAGCTTATTCATAGATAAAAAGTGATTTTCAGAAGACAACTACACAGAAAACATAAAACATGAGCCTAAATTGTTCATTAAGGATAAAAGGGAAGTGCTCGCAATGTTTGAGAATAATTAAAAATTTGTTAAAAGAAACTCATTCAAAGGAAATTGCATTGTCCAATCAGATTAGCTATAGAAAATTATTTTGTCTACTTCTCTGACAACTGTATCTTTAATACTGTCTTTATTAATCATATGAAGATTTTCTTGCATCCTAATTTGCTGTCTATCTCACACTGAATGTAGTTTGATAGCAAAAATAGCTTGTGTAAAGTCAGTTTTCTTTACCCTGGATTGTATTCTCTTAGATGAAAATATTGGTCATTTATTTTAATACCCAACAACTTTTACCTGAGATTCTCTTCATTTCTCAGCCAGTTTCCCTTTTGTCATTTTTAATCATTTCAAAATTTTATTCTATGCTGTTGTTTTCAGAAATTTTATGAATCATATATAATGATCTGCTCAAAATTACATGCTTGCTATAGAAAAAAGGTCAGTTCAGTTCAATCGCTCAGTCGTGTCTAACTCTTTGCAGTCCCATGAAGTGCAGCACGCCAGGCTTTGCTGTCCATCACCAATTCCCTGAGCTTACTCAAACTCATGTCCATCAAGTCGGTGATGCCATCCAACCATTTCATCCTCTGTTGTCCCCTACCCATCCTGCCTTCAATCTTTCCCAGCATCAGATTCTTTTCAAATGAGCCAATTCTTTGCATCAGATGGCCAAAGTACTGGAATTTCAGATTTAGCATCAATTCTTCAAGTGAAGACTCAGGACTGATTTCCTTTAGGATGGACTGATTGGATCTCCTTGCAGCCCAAGGGACTCTCAAGAGTCTTCTCTAACACCACAATTCAAAAGCATCAATTCTTCCACGTTCAGCTTTCTTTATAGTCCAAATCTCACATCCGTACAGGACCACTGGGAAAACAGCTTTGACTAGATGGACCTTTGTTGGCAAAACGATGCCTCTGCTTTCTAATATGCTGTCTAGGTTGGTCATAGCTTTTCTTCCAAGGACTAAGTGTCTTTTAATTTCCTGGTCACAGTCACCATCTGCGGTGATTTTGAAGACTGAAAATATAGTCTCTCACTGTTTCATTTCCCCATCTATTTGCCATGAAGTGATGGGACCAGATACAATAATCTTAGTTTTCTGAATGCTGAGTTTTAAGCCAACTTTTTCACTCTCCTCTTTCAATTGCATCAAGAGGCTCTTTAGTTCTCCTTAGCTTTCTGCCATACTGGTGGTGTCATATCTGAGGTGCATATCTGAGGTTATTGATACATCTCCCTGAAATCTTGATTCCAGCTTGTGCTTCATCCAGTCAGGCATTTTGCATGATAACACCCTGTTTAGAAAAAAGGTCAACGTTATGTCTAATCTCTGATTATTCGGTGTGATGTGTATTTCTTTTAAAGGAAACTATAAGCAAGGTGAAAAGACACCTTCTGAATGGGAGAAAACAATAGCAAATGAAGCAACTGACAAACAACTAATCCCAAAAATATACAAGCAACTTTTGCAGCTCAACTCCAGAAAAATTAATGACCCAATCAAAAAATGGGCCAAAGAACTAAATAGGCATTTCTCCAAAGAGGACATACAGATGGCTNGGGGGGGGCGGGATTCAGGATTGGGAGCTCGTTTACACCTGTGGTGGATTCATGTCAATGTATGGCAAAGCTGAAAGAGTATTGTAAAGTAAAATAAAGTAAAAAAATAAATAAATAAAATAAAATGGGACAGCTAAAAAAATATATTATGCAGTGGAAAATATAGAATTGCTGTATGTTGTCACTAATAACTGTATGTATGTGTGTGTGTGACATAAAATATTTTTATTTGTAAAATATTTGTAAACAAATATTTATCATTTGTTATTTAACTTTGTCTTACTGACTTTTAAGTCATGGACTTATTTAAGTCTTATGGACTTTTCTTTTTTGTTTACTCTGCCTTTCTTCACTAAAACATTATAAACAAAGTCTCTTTTAAAGTTTTTTTTCTTCCATTTTTATGACTGAATTATTTTTTTTTGATCAATTAGGAATTAATTTAAGAATAAACAAGATGAGTACCATGCTTCATTATCTACTTATTCAAATCTCCTTTCAGTAACATTTAAAACATTTCTTCATTAAACTGAACATTCCATGTTAAATCTACATGCTAAATATTCATGTCACTAACAAATGGTATGTTTTCCACCATTTTATTTTTTATTTGATTATTTATTTAGGAAGAATATTGATTGAGTATTTCACCAGAGTATCACACTACTAACACTAATTTAAATACCCCATGGGTTTTGTTATGAAGCACAATTAGTTTGGGGTCAAGATAGAGATAGGTAGATATATAAATAAATAAGTTCATTGAAAGACAGAGACCTAGTATAGACACACACACACACACACACACACAAGAAAGAAAGAGAAAAGGAGGTGAGCATAAGATATTTTGATATTTTATACATTTGTTTGTTCAATGTAACATTTTACCCTTAACTCTGATTAGATTCCTAGTAGTGCACTGCATGGATATGGTCCTTTATTTTTTTTTAATATACTGTTGGATTACACTCATATTTAATTTTTATCATTTATCAAAACTCATATTTGCCTACAACTTGTTTTTATCTGTGTGTATGTATGATTAAAAGTGTTCTACTTGCATCATAGAATATATTGGAATTGTTCTTTCATTTTTCTCTATTGATATTATTTATAAAACACTAGATCAACAACTTCTTCCTAAAAAATATGGTATAACTCAATTTGAAATTATGTCTACCACACCTAGCAGCAATGAGTGAATACTCATGTTTTTCCATATGTTTAACAGTATTGGTTCAGTTTTCTTGATTTTAGTAATTTTATGTCATGATATCTTGTTGTTGTTATAATTTATAATTTCATAATGATAAATGGTGCTGAGAATCTTCATGCTTTACTGAAATCTGTATATATATATATATATATATATTTGGTAAAGTGTTTGTCCAAATAGTTGGTCCATTTTTAAAAAATTATATTGTTTGTCTTCCTATTACTAAATTTCTGAGTTTTAAGAGTCCTTTGTATGTTCTGGATATAAGTTCCTTACCAAATATGCATTTTACAAACATTTTCTTGAAGATGGTGGCTTGTCTCTTTATCTTTAGAAGTTTCTTACAAGTAATGTTTTTAAATTTTAATATACTCCAAATTTCCTTTTTTTTCTTTCATTGATCATGATTTTGGCTTCCCTGGTAACTGAGACGGTAAAGTGTCTGCATACAATGGGGAGACCCGGATTAGACCCGTGGGTCAGGAAGATCCCCTGGAGAAGGAAACGGCAACCCGCTCCAGTATTCATGCCTGGAAAATCCCATGGACAGAGGAGCCTGGTGGGCTACAATCCATGGGGTCACAAAAAGTCGGACACGACTGAGCAACTTCACTTCACTTCATATAAATTCATACCCAAACCCAAGGTCACCTAGTTGTTATTGTTATTGCTGTTTTTAATTAAGAATCTTTTAAAATGCAGTTTATAGAATTACCATATATCCTTCATCTTCATTCTCAACATCACTCAACAGAATGGTACTTTTTTCAGCAAGGATGGATCTACAATGACATATAATAATCACCCCAAGTCTACAGTTTACATTATAGTTTATCCTTGGTGGTATATATTCAATGGGTTTGAACAAATACATAATGAAATATTTTCATCATTATAATAACATGGAATACTTTCACCACCCTAAAAATCCTCTGGGCTCAACTTATTCATGTCTCTCCTTCTGATTTAAATAAAACTTACATATTAAACTTCTAATTAAATTTTGTTTGTGGCTGCTATGTCACTCAGTCGTGTCTGACTCTGTGCGACCCCATAGATGGCAGCCCACCAGGCTCCCCCATCCCTGGGATTCTCTAGGCAAGAATACCAGAGTGGGTGGCCATTTTTTTCTCCAATGCATGAAAGTAAAAAGTGAAAGTGAAGTCAAATACTGCAATCTTGTTATAATCACTTATTAAATCTAACAGACTTGTAGTCGGTTCTTCCCCACCCCCCAACCCCCTGGAGAAGGAAATGGCAAACCCCTCCAGTATTCTAGCCTGGGGAATTCCATGGACAGAGGAGCCTGGTGGGCTACAGTCCATGGGGTCCCAAACAGTCAGACATGACTAAGCATGCAGTAATGAAGGCCCTTTATATGGTTCACAGTAAACAGTCTAAGTGTTCTCATTGTGTCCTCATATGTTAGAAGGAGACATGAGAATTCTGTGGGATTTTTAAAAATAGCAGCATTCATCCTATTCAGACTTCCCTGGTGATTCAGAGGGTAAAAAATCCGCCTGCAATTTGGGAGATCTGGGATGGATGCCTGGCTTAGGAAGATCCTCTGGAGGAGGGAATGGCAACCCACTCCAGTATATTTGCCTGCAGAATCCCCATGGACAGAGTAGTCTGGCAGGCTACAGTCCATTGGGTCTCAAAGAGTGGACACAACTGAGAGACTAAGCACATGACTAAAGACAGCTTTATTTCTTCTTCCTCAGTCTGTACATGTTTTATTTATGATCAGTTCAGTTCAGTTGCTCAGTCGTGTCTGACTCTTTGCAACCCCATGGACCGCAACATGCAAGGCTTCCTTGTCCATCGCCAACTTGCAGAGTTTACTCAAATTCATGTCCATTGAGCCTTTGATGCCACCCACCCATCTCATCCTCTATCATCTCCTTCTCTGCCCACCTTCAATCATTCCCAGCATCAGGTTCTTTTCAAATGAATCAGTTCTTCCCATCAGGGTGCCAAAGTATTGGAGTTTCAGATTCAGCATCAGTCTCTCCAGTGAAGATTCAGGACTACTTTCCTTTAGGATGGACTGGTTGGATCTCCTTGCAGTCCAAGGGACTCTCAAGAGTCTTCTCCAACATCAAAACTCAAAGGCATCAATTCTTCAGCACTCAACTTTCTTTATAGTTCAACTCTCACATCCATACATGACTACTGAAAAAACCAGAGCTTCGACTAGATAGACTTTTGTTGGCAAGGTATGGTCTCTGTTTTTCAATATGATGCCTAGGTTGGTCAAAACTTTTCTTCCAAGGACCTAGCTCTTTTAATTTCACGGCTGCAGTCACCATTTGCAGTGATTTTAGAGGCCAAAAAATCAAATTCTCTCATTGTTTCTAATTTTTCCCCATCTATTTGCCATGAAGTAATGGGACCACTTGCCGTGATCTTAGTTTTCTGAATGTTGAGCTTTAAGCCAAAGTTTTCACTTTCTTCTTTCACTTTCATCAAGAGGCCCTTTAGTTTTTCTTCACTTTCTGCCATAAGGGTTATGTTATATGCATATCTGAGGTTATTGATATTTCTCCCGGCAATCTTCATTCCAGCTTGTGCTTCACGCAGCCCAGCATTTTTCATGATGCAGTATGTATATAAGTTAAATAAGCAGGGTGACAATATACAGCCTTGACATACTCCTTTTCCTATTTGGAGCCACTCTGTTGTTCCATGTCCAGTTTTGACTGTTGTTTCCTGACTGCATACAGATTTCTAAGAGGCAGCTCAGGTGGTCTGCTATTCCCATCTTTTTAAGAATTTTCCACAGTTTGTTGTGATCCACACATTCAAAGGATTTGACATTGTCAATAAAACAGAAATAGATGTTTTTCTGGAACTCTCTTGCCTATTCAATGAACCAGCTGATGTTGGTAATTTGATCTAATCTTCCAGTGAATATTCAAGACTGATTTCTTTGGACTGGTTGGATTTCCTTGCAGTGTAAGGGAATCTCAAGAGTTTTCTCTAATACCACAGTTCAAAAGCACCAATTCTTCTGCACTCAGCTTTCCTTATAGTCCAACTCTCACATCCATATATGACTCCTGGAAAAACTAGAGCTTTAACTGGATGGACCTTGTTGGGACCACATGCCATGATCATTTTTGATGGTCCAACGGATGTTGGCAATTTGATCTCTGGCTCCTCTACCTTTTCTAAATCTAGCTTGAACATCTGGAAGTTCAAAGCTGATGTGCTGTTGAAGCCTGGCTTGTACTTTTGAGCTATACTTTGCTAACCTGTGAGATGAGTGCAATTGTGTGGTAGTCTGAGCATTCTTTGGCATTGTCCTTTTTTGGGATTGGGAAAAAACAACAACAACAAAAAAAACCTGACCTGTGGCCACCGCTGAGTTTTCCAAATTTGCTGGCATAATGAGTGTAGCACTTTCACAGCATTATCTGTTTAGGATTTGAAATAGCTCAACTGGAATTCCATCACCTCCATCCACTAGCTTTGTTTGCAGTGGTCCACTTGTGTTTGCATAGGATGTCTGGTTCTAGATGAGTAATCACAGGTTCATAATTATCTGGGTTGTGAAGATTTTTTTTTTGTATAGTTCTTCTGTGTATTCTTGCCACCTCTTCTTGATATCTTCTACTTCTGTTAGGTCCATACCATTTTTGTCCTTTACTGTGTCCATCTTTGCGTGAAATATTACCTTTATTTCTCTAATATTCTTGAAGGGATCTCTAGTCTTTTCCATTCTATTATTTTCCTCTATTCTTTTCAGTGATCACAGAAAAAGGCTTTCTTATCTCTCCTCGTTATTCTTTGGAACTCCACATTCAAATGGGTATATCTTTCCTTTTCTCCTTTGCCTTTCACTTCTCTTCTTTTCACAGATATTTGTTAAGGCCTCCTCAGACAGCCATTTTGCCTTTTTGCATTTCTTTTTCTTGGGGATAGTCTTGATCTGTGCCTCCTGTACAAGGTCACAAACCTCAGATTATAGTTCATCAGGTACTCTATCAGATCTAGTTCCTCAAATCTATTTCTCACTTCCACTGAATAATCATAGCAAATTTGGCTTAGGTCATATCTGAATGGTCTAGTGACTTTCCCTACTTTCTTCAATTTAAGTGTGTATTTGCAAATAAGGATTTCAAGATCTGAGCTACAGTCAGCTCCTGGTCTTGTTTTTGCTGACTCTATAGAGTTTCTCCATCTTTGCCTGAAAAGAGTATAATCAATCTGATTTTGATATTGATCATGTGATGATGTCCAGTTGTAGAGTAGAGTTTTCTCTTGCATTGTGTGAAGAAGGTGTTTGCTATGACCAATGCGTTCTCTTGGCAAAACTCAAGTAGGCTTTGCCATGCTTCAGTACTCCAAGTCCAAATTTGCCTGTTACTCCAGGTATCTCTTGACTTCTTCCTTCTGCATTCTAGTTGTCTATAATGAAAAAGACATCTGTTTGGGGTGTTAGTTCTGGAAGGTCTTGTAAGTCTTCATCAAACCATTCAACTTCAGCTTCTTCAGCATTGCTGGTTGGAGCATAGACTTGGATTCCTGTGATACTGAATGGTTTCCCTTGGAAATGAATGGATCATTCTGTCGTTTTTAAGATTTTATCCAAGTACAGCATTTTGGACCGTTTTGTTGACTATGATGGCTATTCCATTTCTTCTAAGGGATTCTTGACCACAATAGTAGACATATTGGTCATCTGAGTTAAATTCACCTATTCCAGTCCATTTTAGTTTGCCGATTCCTAAAATTTTGATGTTCACTCTTGCCATCTCCTGTTTGACCACTTCCAATTTGCCTTGATTCATGGACCTAACATGCCAGGTTCCTGCACAATATTGCTCTTACAGCACTGGACTTTACTTCCATCACCTGTCATATCCACAACTGGTTGTTTTTTTCTTTGATTCTGTGTCTTCATTCTTTCTGGAGTTATAAATTAGCTACTATTCTAGTTCATATTGAATAGGGTCTGTAAGAGGGACTTCTCTGATTCTTAATCATAAGGAGAAGTCATAGTTTCTCACCATTAAGTATGATGTTGCTTTTGTAATCTATTTAATTGAGGAATTTCTCAATCAATTCCTAGCTTGCTCAATGTTTTACTTGAATGTGTGTTTGCTTTTGTCAAATGTTATTTTATTTTTTCTATTTATATAATCAAAAGATGCTTCATATTTAGCCTGTTGATGACAGAATACATGAAATGATTTGCAAACATTGAAGCAGTTTTATATACTTGGAATAAATCACACTATTTTGTGGTGTGCAATTATTTTATATATTTTTAGATATATTTCACTAATACCTTGTTTAAAATGTTTGCATCTACATTTGTGTGAGGTACTGATAAGTAGTCATCCTTTATTTTAATATGTTTATTTGGTTTGTTATTACCATAATACTGGACTCACAAAATAAGCTAATGTGAGTGGACTTCTGTTTTTGCTTAAATAATATGTAGAATTCAGTAGCAAAAAAATCATCTTGCCTAGCGCTTCCTTGTTTGATTGTTTATTGATTGCTAGTCTAAATTATTTAATATCTATAGATCTATTCAGATTATCTACTTCTCCATGTTTGGGTTTTATAGATTACATCTTTTAAGGAATTACTCAATTTCCACTAGGTTATCGAATCTGTAAGCATAAAGTGGTCATTACAGTCCTTTATTACATTTTTAATGTTTAAGAGATCGGTACTGATTATTTAATTTGAGTATTGATAATTTGCATCTACCCTTTTCTTTCATTCCTAGCCTAGATAGAATTTTATCCATTTTATTGATATTTTCATAGAACTAGTTTGTGGTTTCATTGATTAACTTAATTAGCTTCTAGGAATTTGGCATTTCCTACTATAAGGCACCTGAAATACACATAAAGCAATATATAGTATTGCTTGAAAATGGACTTAGATTCATTATAAAAGTACACTGCAAACTATGGTAATAAGTAGATTAAAAGTAAGTTTAACTAATATGATAAGAAATGAGAGAAAATTGAATCCCATATAAAATTCTCAGTTAAAACCAGAGAAGCCAGAAAAAGGGTAGAAAAAACAAAAACAAAAACAAGGACATAGAGCATGGAATAGAAAATAGTTACAAGTGCATTAGATATTAATCCAACTATATCACCAATCGGTTAAAGTATGATGGGTCTAAATATACCAATTAAAATACAGAGACTGTCTGAAACAATTTAAAAAGATCCAAATATATATTATCTAAAAAAGACTAAACACAGAAAACAGATAGATTAAAAGTAATGGGACAGAGAAAAATAAACAATAGTAACATTAACAAAAAACAAAACCAAAAATAACCTTAGGTAGCTATATTAATTTCACAGAAAGACTACAAAGCAAGAGCAATTATCAGGGATAAAAAGAAGCATTACATAATGATCAGTTCAGTTCACTTCAGTCACTCAGTCATGTCCGACTCTTTGTGACCCCATGAATCGCAGCACGCCAGGCCTCCCTGTCCATTCACCATCTCCCAGAGTTGACTCAGACTCACGTCCATGTAGTCGGTGATGCCATCCTGCCATCTCATCCTCTGTTGTCCCTTTCTCCTCCTGCCCCCAATCCCTCCCAGCATCAGAGTCTTTTCCAATGAGTCAACTCTTCACATGAGGAGGCCAAACTGCTGGAGTTTCAGCTTTAGCATCATTCCTCCCAAAGAAATACCAGGGTTGATCTCCTTCAGAATGGATTGGTTGGATCTCCTTGCAGTCCAAGGGACTCTCAAGAGTCTTCTC